>CM049381.1:1190921-1270921 GCA_026937815.1 Etheostoma perlongum
TTGGTATTAAATATAAATAGTATTGAGTAAAAGTTGACATATTCCAGTCTGTGATTATTCATCAACATCCATTCCTTTAATTTTAGTCTTAATAATTCCTAATTTCTGTTTTTCTAACTCAAACATTAGGTATAATTTCCTATAAATGAGGTTTAATGACCATAAATTCTAAAAATAACTGTAAAACTAAAGTTAATAAGTTAGTGTTACGTAGTATTAAACATAAAAAAAGCGTCAAAAGTGTTGAAAAAAGGACAAAAACATGAGAAAAAGTAAAAAACATTGATTAAAAAGCACCAACAAAAGCATTAATTTTCCATGTTGACCTGAGGACAACACGCATCTCTCCTCATCATTAAGTATAAAGCATGACATGTCTCCCTGCAGGCTGACCAATGGCAGGCCCTGCCCCTTGTGATGTCACCGGGGTATAAAGCCCCCGCCGCCCGGCTGGCGCTCTGAGCAGAGTCAGCGTTCCCAGCCTGGAAGCCTCGGCTGGTGGAACTGCTGTCAGGAGGAAAAACAAAACTACAGCGCTCACTGTAGTTTTGTTTTTTGGCGTCGGCGTTCCTTCGAGGCTCGACTTTTCTCCTTTTGGATTTCACGACAAAATTGGATAAAGAGATTTTTGGTTTTTTTCCTGAAGACAGCCCGACTCCGGGCATCCCAGGCATCCTTGTGCAGACAAGTAAGTCTCCTCTTTCTTGAGTTAAAGTGTGATTGTGATTGACAGGCGGGCGGCGGATCGATTCCCACTTCTTCCACACCCAGACGTCCGCACACACCCAGACTCCATTCATTTTTTAGCCTCTTTTAGACCTTTTCAGGCGGCGTTTTGCTGCTTTTCTGTGCTCCATGCTGAAGGTTATAACGGGACGTCCCAGAATAGCCCTGATAGCATCGGGCTGGACTCTCAGCCGGGCGGCTGATGGCTTTTTAAGGGAATCAGCAGCGGGGGCTATCAGTTGCCCCTCCAGCTATGTGCCACATGGTGCTTGTCCATCAAACCGAGGTGTGTGCTGGGGGGTTGTTATTTTTAGCACTTGGTGTCCTGCCTTAGATAAACCTCCCCCCCCTCATCACCTTACACAGAGCTCTGTGGGGAGGAAGTTTCTCTCCGGGGGAAGCTTTTATTTTGGAGGAGGGTGGACACCTGTTGCCCTGTTGTTAGGGGCTATTTTTAGCTTGGTGGGTGCAGGGACTCATGGATCATCTACACTTTGACAAAAATATTAAAATTCAACAACAAAGATGAGTCGGGGGTGTGTGACTGTCACTCAGTGGACAGTATACTCCAGAATCTGGTTATATATATATATATATTTATTTCATTATTAAGATTCCTTTATTAGTTCCACAAGGGGAAATTACAATTTACACTCTGTTTAGTTATTACACACACTGAACTATACACACTGAACTACACACACTGACACACTACACACTGACACACTACACGCACTGAACTACACACACTGAACTACACACACTGAACTACACAAATTGAACTACACACACTGAACTACACACATTGAACTACACACACTGAACTACACACACTAACACACTACACACACTGAACTACACACACATGCTCAGTACTATACGTGCACTAATGGAGAGATGTTAGAGTGGTGTTATATACATATGTATATATATATATATATATATATATATATATATATATATATATATATATATATACAGGGCTGTAGTCAAGACCACCTTAGTCGAGTCCAAGACAAGTCCAAGACCAGGACTAGTCTAGTCCAAGTCAAGACCGAGTCCAAAGAGGTTTGAGTCCGAGTCAAGACCTAGTCCAGGACAGAATAAAGGTCTTATGCATGACAGTATCAAGACAATCAATTTGGATTCACTTTCCCTCCAATATTATTATCAACATAAAGACACCTGGACTCGGTCCAGACCAAAAGCCTAAAAGCCACATCTGGCAAGACCAGCGGCCGAGACCCAGACAAGTCCGAGTCCAAATACTAGCGAGTCCGAGACAAGTCCGAGAACATAGAAAAATGGTCTCAAGTCTGGACTCGAGTCCAAGACCGGACTGGAGTACTACAGCCCTGTATATACATGTGTATATATGTATATATATTTTTTTCTGCATAGGCGCTTTTATAGACTTAAAATGCACCAGCCAGTGAGAAACGGCCCATTTCAACTCAACATTTCCAACGCTTTGGGGATTAATTTGCATATTTAACGGGGCAATTAGTTTTAAAGGGACATTGCTAAGGGTCGCACGTCTGAGACTTACAAGGAACAGGGATGCTGGTTATCTTTGGTTCTGTTTTTGCTGTTGATGCACAAACGTCATCCTACTCCATCCCAGATTAATCTGGGAATTAAAACTTAAATCACGTCGTACCCTACTAACCTATTTCTTTGGAAAAAGGCCTTTTTGTTTTGAGACAAACGAGACATTTGTCCATCAGGTTAAATGAACTCTGTTTCCCAGAAGACATCTGTGCTATGTCGTATAATCAAATGTATATCACATAAAGTCATATATGTATATATATATATATATATATATATATATATATATATATATATATATATATATATATATATATATACAGCTGTACAAATAGATCATTAAAACGTACGTAGGCTAGTAATGAAAATATTAAAAATAATAAATAATTAAAAGATTAAAGTATGGCATTGTTGTAAAATGTTAATTTAAGGAGTTATAGTGGGATTAAAACTCACTATTTATAATATTTACAGTATATTACTGTGGTAGCGTTCCTTTTGTAACGCGTCACCCCCGACGCTGCATGTTGGCCTGGATTGGTCTGGATTGGCCCTGATTTAACCGACTTGGAGCCATTAGGCCTCAGTTGGACTATAATTAGCTTTAATTATCCAGGTTGGTTTGGTTTGGATTGTCTTCTCTGATTGGTCCTGGTTGTTTCCTATTAGCCTGGTTATTCCCTATTTGGCTCTAATTGACCCTGGTTGATTCCTATTTGACTCTAATATGCCCTGGTTGTTTCCTATTTGACTCTAATTGGCCCTGGTTGTTTCCTGTTTGGCTCTAATTGGCCCTGCTTGATTCCTGTTTGACTCTTATTGGCCCTGCTTGTTTCCTATTTGACTCTAATTGGCCCTGGTTGTTTCCTATTTGACTCTAATTGGCCCTGGTTGTTTCCTATTTGACTCTAATTGGCCCTGGTTGTTTCCTATTTGGCCCTAATTGGCCCTGGTTGTTTCCTATTTGCCTCTAATTGGCCCTGCTTGTTTCCTATTTGACTCTAATTGTCCCTGCTTGTTTCCTATTTGACTCTAATTGGCCCTGGTTGTTTCCTATTTGACTCTATTTGGCCCTGCTTGTTTCCTATTTGACTCTAATTGTCCCTGGTTGTTTCCTATTTGGCCCTAACTGGCCCTGCTTGTTTCCTATTTGACTCTAATTGGCCCTGCTTGTTTCCTATTTGACTCTAATTGGCCCTGCTTGTTTCCTATTTGACTCTAATTGGCCCTGCTTGTTTCCTAATTGACTCTAATTGGCCCTGGTTGTTTTCTATTTGGCCCTAATTGGCCCTGCTTGGTTCCAATTTGACTCTAATTGGCCCTGCTTGTTTCCTATTTGACTCTAATTGGCCCTGCTTGTTTCCTATTTGACTCTAATTTGCTTGCCCTCTTTGGCCCTGCTTTCCTATTTGACTCTAATTGGCCCCTTGCTTGTTTCCTATTTGACTCTAATTGGCCCTGCTTGTTTCCTATTTGACTCTAATTGGCCCTGCTTGTTTCCTATTTGACTCTAATTGGCCCTGCTTGTTTCCTATTTGACTCTAATTGGCCCTGCTTGTTTCCTATTTGACTCTAATTGGCCCTGGTTGTTTCCTATTTGACTCTAATTGGCCCTGGTTGTTTCCTATTTGACTCTAATTGGCCCTGCTTGTTTCCTATTTGACTCTAATTGGCCCTGGTTGTTTCCTATTTGACTCTAATTGGCCCTTGGTTGTTTCCTATTTGACTCTAATTGGCCCTGCTTGTTTTCCTATTTGACTCTAATTGGCCCTGCTTGTTCCTATTTGACTCTAATTGGCCCTGGTTGTTACTTTTTATTGGCTGCTTTTACTCTATTTGACTAATTTTGTTTCCTATTTGACTCTAATTGGCCCTGCTTGTTTCCTATTTGACTCTAATTGGCCCTGGTTGTTTCCTATTTGACTCTATTTGGCCCTGCTTGTTTCCTATTTGACTCTAATTGGCCCTGCTTGTTTCCTATTTGACTCTATTTGGCCCTGCTTGTTTCCTATTTGACTCTATTTGGCTCTGCTTGTTTCCTATTTGACTCTAATTAGCCCTGGTTGTTACCTATTTGACTCTAATTGGCCCTGGTTGTTACCTATTTTACTCTAATTGGCCCTGGTTTCCTATTTGACTCTAATTGGCCCTGCTTGTTTCCTATTTGACTCTAATTGGCCCTGGTTGTTTCCTATTTGACTCTAATTGGCCCTGCTTGTTTCCTATTTGACTCTAATTGGCCCTGGTTGTTACCTATTTGACTCTAATTGGCCCTGGTTGTTACCTAATTGGCCCTGGTTGTTACCTATTTTACTCTAATTGGCCCTGGTTGTTTCCTATTTGACTCTAATTGGCCCTGGTTGTTTCCTATTTGACTCTAATTGGCCCTGCTTGTTTCCTATTTGACTCTAATTGGCCTTGGTTGTTACCTATTTGACTCTAATTGGCCCTGGTTGTTACCTATTTGACTCTAATTGGCCCTGGTTGTTACCTATTTGACTCTAATTGGCCCTGCTTGTTTCCTATTTGACTCTAATTGGCCCTGCTTGTTTCCTATTTGACTCTAATTGGCCCTGCTTGTTTCCTATTTGACTCTAATTGGCTGATTCTGTTAGGTCTCTGTTTTATCTCCAGAGTGAGACATCTCCCTTCTATCCTATCTTTGTTGGTTGCTGCACATGCTCAGTAGCTCGGTAAGATCCATCAGCTGATAACTCTTTCTCCAGCTTTGGTCAGTCCAAGGCAGGATCAGCTGGGAGACTTCTTCTAGACCAGGGACACAACAGGGACAGGAAGGCCCTGCTGTGATTTGGGGAGGCCCTGCTGTGATTTGGGGGGCTGCTATGAATTGGGAGGGGGGGCCTGCTGTGATTTGGGGGGCCCTACTGTGATTTGGGGGGGCTGTGAATTGGGGGGGGGCCTGCTGTGATTTGGGGGCCCTATTGTGATTTGGGGGGGGGCTGTGAATTGGTAGGGGGGCCTGCTGTGATTTGGGGGGCCCTACTGTGATTTGGGGGGGGGCTGCTGTGAATTGGTAGGGGGGGGCCCTGCTGTGATTTGGGGGGCCCTACTGTGATTTGGGCGGGGGGGCTGCTGTGAATTGGTAGGGGGGCGCCCTGCTGTGATTTGGGGGCCCTACTGTGATTTGGGGGGGGCCCAAACTGCAACAGCTGCTACTCACTCACATCCTTGTTAGGACAGGTTATTAAAACACTTCTGATTGGTCGGGACAACAAGACGCAATTCATTCCAACCCTTCATATTGTGTTTTATCGTACAGTTTTTTGTTTTATTGTTCTTTTATTATTCCTAATATCCTAATATGTAATATTCCTAATATTCTAATGTTGTAATATTCCTAATATCCTAATATCCTAATATTCCTAATATTCTAATGTTGTAATATTCCTAATATCCTAATATCCTAATATTCCTAATATCAGGTAGACTAATGAACAGCAGTCTGTTCATTAGTCAAACATCAGATGATTCATGGCCTCGCTACTTTATAATCTATATAGATTTAGATTAAAGTGTGGGAGTTGTGTGTGTTCCTGTGTGTTCCTGTGTGTGTGTGTGTGTGTGTGTGTGTGTGTGTGTGTTCCTGTGTGTTCCTGTGTGTTCCTGTGTGTGTGTGTGTGTGTGTGTGTGTGTGTGTGTGTGTGTGTGTGTCAGCCCCCGTCAGGTGTTGAACAGGTGTTTTAATCTGCGGAGGATCCTTCAGACACCACGGAGTCTGGACCCCCTCCAGGGACACTAAAAATAAACCCTGAGGGGGGCAGGGGTGTGTGTGTGTGTGTTAGAGTGCGGATCGGGCCAGATTTTTCTGTCCGAGCCCGGCCCGCGTCCGACAGAGCAGTAACCGAACCCGACCCGAGCCCGACAGGCATTAAGATATTTCTGTCCGAGCCCGACCCGAGCCCGACACAGTTAAAGCGCATCAATGCACCGCTGACTTTCCTTCGTTTTCAATAGTTTTAAAATCTCCTGCGGCCAACTTCTTTTTAACATCTTCCATCGTTGCGCCTCCACATGGAGCTTTATACGCACATCTTTCGTTGTCACAGCACACAGGAAGGCGGATGTTAGGGTAATATTTGACATTTATTTTAAGCTGTTTTAAATTCAAAATGTTCAATGCCTTATCTAGGTACTGTCAGGCTGATGTGACCGAGTCCCCGACCGAACCCGAGCATCCTTTCTAAAAATCTGTCCGAACTGCCCGACCCGACTCGGGTACCTAGGTACTGGGTCCCGCTTCTGGCTGGGGTACCGGGTATCCATCCTCTAGTGTGTGTGTGGGTGGGGGGCGCTTTATCAGAGTGTCGCTGTCAGCTGCTCAACATGAAACCCTCGCTGTCAGGACCCTCATACTCTGCTCCTGACTGGCTAGTAGTCCTTACCTAGGTACTGTCAGGACCCTCATACTCTGCTCCTGACTGGCTAGTAGTCCTTACCTAGGTACTGTCAGGACCCTCATACTCTGCTCCTGACTGGCTAGTAGTCCTTACCTAGGTACTGTCAGGGCCCTCATACTGCTGCTCCTGACTGGCTAGTAGTCCTTACCTAGGTACTGTCAGGACCCTCATACTCTGCTCCTGACTGGCTAGTAGTCCTTACCTAGGTACTGTCAGGACCCTCATACTCTGCTTCTGACTGGCTAGTAGTCCTTACCTAGGTACTGTCAGGGCCCTCATACTCTGCTCCTGACTGGCTAGTAGTCCTTACCTAGGTACTGTCTGGACCCTCATACTCTGCTTCTGACTGGCTAGTAGTCCTTACCTAGGTACTGTCAGGACCCTCATACTCTGCTTCTGACTGGCTAGTAGTCCTTACCTAGGTACTGTCAGGACCCTCATACTCTGCTCCTGACTGGCTAGTAGTCCTTACCTAGGTACTGTCAGCCCCTCATACTCTGCTTCTGACTGGCTAGTAGTCCTTACCTAGGTACTGTCAGGACCCTCATACTCTGCTTCTGACTGGCTAGTGGTCCTTACCTAGGTACTGTCAGGACCCTCATACTCTGCTTCTGACTGGCTAGTAGTCCTTACCTAGGTACTGTCAGGACCCTCATACTCTGCTTCTGACTGGCTAGTAGTCCTTACCTAGGTACTGTCAGGACCCTCATATTCTGCTTCTGACTGGCTAGTAGTCCTTACCTAGGTACTGTCAGGACCCTCATACTCTGCTCCTGACTGGCTAGTAGTCCTTACCTAGGTACTGTCAGGACCCTCATACTCTGCTTCTGACTGGCTAGTAGTCCTCTTACCTAGGTACTGTCAGGACCCTCATACTCTGCTCCTGACTGGCTAGTAGTCCTTACCTAGGTACTGTCAGGACCCTCATACTCTGCTTCTGACTGGCTAGTAGTCCTTACCTAGGTACTGTCAGGGTCCTCATACTCTGCTTCTGACTGGCTAGTAGTCCTTACCTAGGTACTGTCAGGGTCCTCATACTCTGCTCCTGACTGGCTAGTAGTCCTTACCTAGGTACTGTCAGGGTCCTCATACTCTGCTTCTGACTGGCTAGTAGTCCTTACCTAGGTACTGTCAGGACCCTCATACTCTGCTCCTGACTGGCTAGTAGTCCTTACCTAGGTACTGTCAGGACCCTCATACTCTGCTCCTGACTGGCTAGTAGTCCTTACCTAGGTACTGTCAGGGTCCTCATACTCTGCTTCTGACTGGCTAGTAGTCCTTACCTAGGTACTGTCAGGACCCTCATACTCTGCTTCTGACTGGCTAGTAGTCCTTACCTAGGTACTGTCAGGACCCTCATACTCTGCTTCTGACTGGCTAGTAGTCCTTACCTAGGTACTGTCAGGACCCTCATACTCTGCTTCTGACTGGCTAGTAGTCCTTACCTAGGTACTGTCAGGACCCTCATACTCTGCTTCTGACTGGCTAGTGGTCCTTACCTAGGTACTGTCAGGACCCCTCATACTCTGCTTCTGACTGGCTAGTAGTCCTTACCTAGGTACTGTCAGGACCCTCATACTCTGCTTCTGACTGGCTAGTAGTCCTTACCTAGGTACTGTCAGGACCCTCATACTCTGCTTCTGACTGGCTAGTAGTCCTTACCTAGGTGTAGGTACTGTCAGGACCCTCATACTCTGCTCCTGACTGGCTAGTAGTCCTTACCTAGGTACTGTCAGGACCCTCATACTCTGCTTCTGACTGGCTAGTAGTCCTTACCTAGGTACTGTCAGGACCCTCATACTCTGCTCCTGACTGGCTAGTAGTCCTTACCTAGGTACTGTCAGGACCCTCATACTCTGCTTCTGACTGGCTAGTAGTCCTTACCCTAGGTACTGTCAGGGTCCTCATACTCTGCTTCTGACTGGCTAGTAGTCCTTACCTAGGTACTGTCAGGGTCCCTCATACTCTGCTCCTGACTGGCTAGTAGTCCTTACCTAGGTACTGTCAGGGTCCTCATACTCTGCTCCTGACTGGCTAGTAGTCCTTACCTAGGTACTGTCAGGGTCCTCATACTCTGCTCCTGACTGGCTAGTAGTCCTTACCTAGGTACTGTCAGGGTCCTCATACTCTGCTTCTGACTGGCTAGTAGTCCTTACCTAGGTACTGTCAGGACCCTCATACTCTGCTCCTGACTGGCTAGTAGTCCTTACCTAGGTACTGTCAGGACCCTCATACTCTGCTCCTGACTGGCTAGTAGTCCTTACCTAGGTACTGTCAGGGTCCTCATACTCTGCTTCTGACTGGCTAGTAGTCCTTACCTAGGTACTGTCAGGACCCTCATACTCTGCTTCTGACTGGCTAGTAGTCCTTTCATTGGTAGTTTGCATCTGTTTTTCACATCAGTTAGGACTGTTATAATAATAATAATAATAATAAGTATTATTATTATGATTATTATTATTAGTAGTATTATTATAATTATTATATATTATTAGATATATTAAATGTATATTACTAAATCCTTGTCTTATTTTAGTTGCTTTGATCCTTCCCTGCACTATGACTGCATGTATATTATTCTTCAGTAAATGAAACTCTCATCAACTCAAACTGGTTAAAAAATCATATTAACCTTTAAATAAATCGTTGGGAGAGTCCGCTACAGCGTGTGTGTGTGTGTGTGTGTGTCTGTCTGTCTTTGTGTGTGTGTGTGTTTGTGTGCGTGTATACATCTTCTCATTTCTTGCAGTATTTGTGTCTTGTTCTGTGAAGAACTCCTTAACTGAATGAAAAAGTTGTGGGTGGGGGGGACAACAACAGGTTGGAAAAGGAGCACGGGATGGGTGGTTTAGAAACCGCGTCACGCGGGACACGATCTCTGGTCTCCTGGGTGAAAGGGTTAGACCCTGACCCATCCCCGCCCCCCCACCCGCCGAGCTCCCTACGCGGCTATCCGGGCTTTCATACAACTCCTACGTCGCTCTGAATGCACGGAATGTCTGGAGTTCTGGTTAAATGGTTAAATAAAGGATTAATAATGCGCTGGCAACAGTTTGTGATCCTTTCGTGGAATTCTTTGAGACCAGGCTGCCTGAACAGTTCTCTCCAGGACCCCAGCACCCCCCTACACCTAGACATTAACTGGACACTTGACTCTGTGACACCGTCGATTTCTGCTGGTTGATGGGAACTAAACTCTATCTCTTTCTCTCCTTGTGTTTGTGTGTCTGTTTGTGTGTCTGTCTGTGTGTGCAGGGTGCCGACCAACATGTCCACACAGGCGCCGACGTTCACGCAGCCGCTGCAGAGCGTCGTGGCACTAGAGGGTAGTGCCGCGACGTTCCAGGCTCAAGTTAGTGGTAAGGAGACGTGTGTGTGTGTGTGTTTGTGTGTCTGTGTGTGTGTATGCATGTGTGTGTGTGTAATGTGTGATCTGAGTCCTGCAGGTTCCAGTGTGTATTGTGTGTACCGTGTATTGTGTGAAATGTGTATTGTGTGTAACGTGTATTATGTGTACTGTGTATAACGTGTGTATTGTGTATATTGTGTGTATTGTGTGTAACGTGTGGTCCTGGTTCTCGTGGTCCTGCAGGGTCCAGTGTGTATTGTGTGTAACATGTGGTCCTGGTTCTCGTGGTCCTGCAGGGTCCAGTGTGTATTGTGTGTTTTGTGTATATTGTGTGTATTGTGTGTATTGTGTGTAACGCTGGGTCCTGGTTCTCGTGGTCCTGCAGGGTCCAGTGTGTGTTATGTGTATTGTGTGTATTGTGTGTGTGTTGTGTGTGTTGTGTGTATTGTGTGTGTGTTGTGTGTATTGTGTGTATTGTGTCTATTGTGTGTAACGTGTGGTCCTGGTTCTTGTGGTCCTGCAGGGTCCCCGGTCCCCGAGGTGAGCTGGTTCCGTGATGGTCAGGTTCTTTCCTCCGCCACGTTGCCCGGCGTGACGATCTTGTTCAGCGACGGCCGCGCTGTCCTCACCATCGCCATGGTAACCGCAGCGCACAGCGGGAGGTTCTCCGTCAGGGCGACCAACGGGGCCGGGCAGGCCACCAGCACCGCCGAGCTGCTGGTCACAGGTCAGACTCACAACATCACACAGACGCACAACAGACACACACAGACACACAACACCAGCACCGCCAAGCTGCTGGTCACAGGTCAGACTCACAACATCACACAGACGCACAACAGACACACACAGACACACAACACCAGCACCGCCAAGCTGCTGGTCACAGGTCAGACTCACAACATCACACAGACGCACAACAGACACACACACAGACACACAACACCAGCACCAACACCAGCTGCTGGTCACAGGTCAGACTCACAACATCACACAGACGCACAACAGACACACACAGACACACAACCGACACACAACACCAGCACCGCCGAGCTGCTGGTCACAGTAGACACACAACGTCCCCTGACTATATGTGTGTCCTTGTGTCCCCCCAGCGGAGACAGTCCCCCTGAGACATGTCCCCTGACTATATGTGTGTCCTTGTGTCCCTCCAGCGGAGACGGCCCCCCCCAGCTTCTCCCAGCGGCTGCAGAGCGCCGCGGTGCGCCAGGGCAGCCAGGTGAAGCTGGATGTGTGTCGGGGATCCCGGCCCCCACCGTGAAGTTCTTCAGGGAGGGGGCCGAGATTCAGAGCTCGGCGGACTTCAGGATCCTGCAGGACGGAGACCTGTACAGCCTGCTGATCGCCGAGGCCTTCCCAGAGGATTCTGGGAATTATTCTGTCACCGCCAGCAACAGCAGCGGGCGCGCCACCTCCACCTGTGAGCTGCTGGTTCAAGGTGAGGACCTTAAAGTGTGAAGGGGGGGACTCAACACTGTGGGGGGGGTGGGGGGGGGGGGGATAGTTTAGGAAGTTTTTGGCTGATGTTTTTGTTTTGTTTTTTTACATTTATTTGACATTTTTGTAGTTTTTTAATATGTTTTTGTTGCTTTTTTTAAAGATTTTTTTAACATTTATAAGACATTCTTTTGGAAATTTTTGGCTATTTCCGAATTTGTTCATCATTAAAAAAAAGCTTTTGTCACCTCTTTTTTTTTAATTATTAGACATTTTTGTAGATTTTAAATTTTTTTTGTGTTGCTTTTGCTATTCTCGAATTTGTTTATCTTTAAAAAAAAGCTTTTTTCTCTTTTTTAGTTACATTTATTTGACTTTTTTTTGCTTTTTTAATATTTATTTGCCTTTTTTTACATTTATTTGACTTTTTTTACATTCATTTGACTTTTTATTTACATTTATTAGACTTTTTTTGAATTTTTTGGCTGTTTTTTCTATTCTCAAATTTTTTAATGTTTTGACATTTTTGTTGTTTTTTTCTCAATTTTTTCACATTTATTTGACATTTATCGCTTTGTCAACACAGGGCAAAGGTTTTGTTCCTTTATCGACGTTTCTGTCGCTTTTTTCCAATTTTTGACGCTTACTAAAAATTAATTAATTAGCTGTTTTTGTATTTATTTTAAAATGTTGTTTTATTGACGTCCATTTCTGACGCCCCCCCCCCCCCCACACCCAATCGCCCCTGCTTCCTATACATGTTTATTTTACCCCCAACGGCCCTAAACAGCTGTTCATTACCAGGCGCCCCCCCCAGAGTTAAACTTTATCTTGGAGACGGTGTGTGTTCCTGCTGCAGGTGAAGAAGCCGTACCAACGAAGAAGACTAAGACCGTTGTTTCCACCTCCCAGATGGCCGCTTCACAGACCAGAGTGCAGAGGGTGAGACACAGCCAACGCTTTAAATATACATATAGTATATGCATATAATATATATATATATATATATATACAGTACATAAATATGTATATATATATATATATATATATATATATATATATATATATATATACATGTATATATATATATATATATATATATATATATATATACATACATAAATATGTATATATATATATATATATATATATATATATATATATATATACAGTATATACATATATATATACTGTATATACATATTTATGTACAGTATATATAATGTGTGTGTATGAATGTAGGGTTGTGAGTGTGAGTGTGTGTCTAGGGCTGTGTTTGTCTGTCTGTCTGAGTGTGTGTGTCTGATTGTTGTGTGTGCATGTGTGTATGTGTGTGAGTGTGGGGGGAATTTATGGCTTGGCTGAAATTGTAATAAAGGTCTTAAGTCTCTGGCGTCTCACTCTGCGGTCTTATCCCCGGCAGAAGGTGGAGGCCAGCTTCCAGTCCAGCACCATGATGGAGATGCATGTGGAAGGGGGGGTGATGACTCAGCATCTGGCTCACAAAACCCCCCCGCGGGTCCCCCCGAAGCCCACCTCCAAGTCCCCGCCGTCCTTGGTTTCCAAGGTGACGGGAGGACGCCAGCAGTCACCGTCACCTGTCCGCCACGTGAAGGGCCCGTCGCCCGCGCCCGTCAGGTACGTCCTCCTCACACACTGATTACTACTGCTATACATATAGGCTGGTGTTATATGTGTGTGTGAGTGTGTGTGAGAGAGTGTGTGTGTGTACATCTCCATCTATTTAGATAGTAGTCAGTCATTTTTCCCATAAACAGGTGATCTTGTGTGATGTCAGCGTGTTAAATGAGAATAAGTTCCAGTCTCTGTGTTTCTGAACTCCCTGATGTTACAGTGTGTGTTGTGCGTTGTGCGTTGTGTGTCTGCAGACCCGTCTCTCCCTCCAGCAGACTCTCCGTCTCCCCCATCAGACCCGTCAAGTCTCCCGTCATGACCAGGAAACAGGTGAGGACATTTATCACGTGTGTGTGTGTGTGTGTGTGTGCCTGTCTGTCTGTCTGTCTGTGTGTGTGTGTGTGTGTGTATCTGTGTGTGTGTGTGTGTGTATTAGAGTTTGTATAGAGTACTGAATACAAAGAAGGGAAATCTTACAACGTGATTTAAAAACCGGAAGAAACTGAGAAATCCCGATCCCCTTGAAGGAGCCTGTGGCTTCATCAGCTGAGTGGTGTGTGGAGATGGTCCATGACGGCCTTTAAAAACTAACAACATCTTAAAATCAATCCTAAAATGGACTGGGAGCCAGTGAAGAGGGGCAAGACCAGGGCCTATTTGAGCCTACGGGTACACATAAAGCCCCCTGAACCTGATCCTGTCTCTTCCCCCCTACAGCTGTCTGCGTCTGCAGAGGTCCTGCCGCCCTGGAAGCAGGCCGGCTACGCGTCTGAAGCCGTCTACGCCAGCGTGACCGGCATGGCCGCGGCGAGCAGCGTGACCGGTGTTGCCACGGCGACCAGTATGACCAGTATGACCAGTATGACCAGTGTGAGCAGTGTGAGCAGCGCCAGCCAGCTTCATGTGGAGAAACACTGGGAGCAGCAGGTCACCGCCACCAGAGAGGTGAGTGGCGTTAACAGGACGCTGCATGCACTCGCTCAGGCATACCAATAATATCACAATACTTCCTTTCTTCCTTCTTCTTTCCTTCCTTCCCTTTTCAATCCTTTCCTATATGTACTTCCTTTCTTCTTTCCTTTCCTCCATCCCTACCCACTTTCTTTCTTCTTTCCTTTCCTCCTTACATACTTAAAGCTTACATAAAGTCTAGAGCTGCATGATTATTTCACTATTAAACTAATCTATATTTAAACACAAAATAAAAAGGTTAAGTGGAGTTTTCTCTCTTTATTCTTCTTTAGTCTTTCCAACGTTGTTTGTCTGTAAATTTAACTTTTTATATAAGCTGCATGTTTGTCCGAGTGTGAACATTAAAGGTCCCATCTTTGGATGCTTTTATATAGACCTTTGTGGTCCCTAATACTGTATCTGAAGTCTCTTTATATAGACCTTTGTGGTCCCTAATACTGTATCTGAAGTCTCTTTTATATAGACCTTAGTGGTCCCTAATACTGTATCTGAAGTCTCTTTTATATAGACCTTAGTGGTCCCCTAATACTGTATCTGAAGTCTCTTTTATATAGACCTTAGTGGTCCCTAATACTGTATCTGAAGTCTCTTTTATATAGACCTTAGTGGTCCCCTAATACTGTATCTGAAGTCTCTTTTATATAGACCTTAGTGGTCCCCTAATACTGTATCTGAAGTCTCTTTTATATAGACCTTAGTGGTCCCTATTACTGTATCTGAAGTCTCTTTTATATAGACCTTAGTGGTCCCTAATACTGTATCTGAAGTCTCTTTTATATAGACCTTAGGGGTCCCTAATACTGTATCTGAAGTCTCTTTTATATAGACCTTAGTGGTCCCTAATACTGGATCTGAAGTCTCTTTTATATAGACCTTAGTGGTCCCTAATACTGTATCTGAAGTCTCTTTTATATAGACCTTAGTGGTCCCCTAATACTGTATCTGAAGTCTCTTTTATATAGACCTTAGTGGTCCCTAATACTGTATCTGAAGTCTTTTTTATATAGACTTTAGTGGTCCCTAATACTGTATCTGAAGTCTCTTTTATATAGACCTTAGTGGTCCCTAATACTGTATCTGAAGTCTCTTTTATATAGACCTTAGTGGTCCTCTAATACTGTATCTGAAGTCTCTTTTATATAGACCTTAGTGGTCCCTAATACTGTATCTGAAGTCTCTTTTATATAGACCTTAGTGGTCCCCTAATACTGTATCTGAAGTCTCTTTTATATAGACCTTAGTGGTCCCTAATACTGTATCTGAAGTCTCTTTATATAGACCTTAGTGGTCCCTAATACTGTATCTGAAGTCTCTTTATATAGATCTTAGTGGTCCCTAATACTGTATCTGAAGTCTCTTTTATATAGACCTTAGTGGTCCCCTAATACTGTATCTGAAGTCTCTTTTATATAGACCTTAGTGGTCCCTAATACTGTATCTGAAGTCTCTTTTATGGGGGGAGGGGACATTTTCATGCCATGGCCCCTTCAATGTGTTTTTGACATGTTGGCTAACTGTGAGTCAGTGCTTGGCCCGGCTCTGCCTGTGTGTGTTGATGTGTCCATGTGCTGTGAATGCGTCAGGACAAGCATGTTTCCCAGGACGATAAGAACGTTGCCGTGGCTACCGTGGTGGCGGCGGTGGATCAGGCTCGTAGCCGGGGGCCGTCTGAGGCCGCGGCGTCCGGAGACCAGGTAGAAATCTCCAGAAAGCTGCATGGTTCCTCCTCAAAGCTGCTTGTGTGCATGTATAAATGGATTGTTCTTATTATTGCATTATTGTTGATAAGTTGTTTCATTATTTGGGGCTGTGGGTGGAGGATCTTGTCCCAGACGTCCTGCGGAGGACGTCCTGCGGAGGACATCCTGAGCTCTGTGTGCTGACCTTGTGTCCCCAGGCTGAGGGCGGGGTGAAAGCCGAGGCGGTGGCCACGGTGGTGGCCGCCGTGGACCTGGCGCGGGTCCACCGGCCCATGCCCGGCGAGGCTGTGGAGGGGGAGATGAGGTCGCCGGGGGCACCAAGCAAGGAGAAACATTTCGTTGCTATGAAAACACTTCCTGTTGAAGCTCCGGCGGAGCAGCACAGAGTCGTCATAGAAACCAAGGTCGCAGGAGTTTTATGTTGGATATGATTTGTGACAACAGAGACGCAAAGTCCCAACCTTCCCTGTGGCCACCCCGGGACTTTATTTAATCATTCAGACCGTGTTCAGACCACGTTCAGACCACGTTCAGACCATGTTCAGACCATGTCTAGACCATGAGTTACACATATCATTCAGAGCATGTCCAGACCACGTTCAGACCATGTTCAGACCATGTCCAGGCCATGAGTTACACATATCATTCAGAGCATGTCCAGACCACGTTCAGACCACGTTCAGACCATGTTCAGACCATGTCTAGACCATGAGTTACACATATCATTCAGACCGTGTCCAGACCATATTATTCAGACCTTGTCCAGACCATGTTCAGACCAGGAGTTACACATATCATTCAGACCACGTTCAGACCTTGTCCAGACCATGTTCAGACCATGAGTTACACATATCATTCAGAGCATGTCCAGACCACGTTCAGACCATGTTCAGACCATATCCAGACCATGAGTTACACATATCATTCAGAGCATGTCCAGACCGTGTTCAGACCGTGTTCAGACCACGTTCAGACCATGTTCAGACCATGTTCAGACCATGTCCAGACCATGAGTTACACATATCATTCAGAGCATGTCCAGACCACGTTCAGACCATGTTCAGACCATGTCCAGACCATGAGTTACACATATCATTCAGAGCATGTCCAGACCACGTTCAGACCACGTTCAGACCATGTTCAGACCATGTCTAGACCATGAGTTACACATATCATTCAGACCGTGTCCAGACCATATTATTCAGACCTTGTCCAGACCATGTACAGACCATGAGTTACACATATCATTCAGACCACGTTCAGACATTGTCCAGACCATGTTCAGACCATGAGTTACACATATCATTCAGACCACGTTCAGACCATGTTCAGACCATGTCTAGACCATGAGTTACACATATCATTCAGACCGTGTCCAGACCATATTATTCAGACCTTGTCCAGACCATGTTCAGACCATGAGTTACACATATCATTCAGACCACGTTCAGACCTTGTCCAGACCATGTTCAGACCATGAGTTACACATATCATTCAGACCACGTTGAGACCATGTTCAGACCATGTTCAGACCAGAGTTACACATATCATTCAGACCACGTTCAGACCATGTTCAGACCATGTTTAGACCATGAGTTACACATATCATTCAGACCACGTTCAGACCATGTTCAGACCATGTTAAGACCATGTTAAGACCATGAGTTACACATATCATTCAGACCATGTTCGGACCCCCTTTTTTATGCCTTGTTTAAGACATTTTCATGACTTTACTATCCAATGAGAGCCTGGCTATCAGCATCCTTTACCCAGCTCATGAATATTAATGAGCTCAGGCAGCATGACATCATCATATGTGTAATTCATGAGTCATTTTTTAGGGACATAAAGTCCCGTGGTGTCCCCGGGACGCAGAGGGACGTCTCTTTAAGAGACTGTTTCACCTTCTTACGATGACTCTGTTGGTCACTCCAGATTCAGAGGACCGCCGAGCTCGCTGGTCTCGCCCCGTCTCCACTTCCACATTTCACTGTTTCTAAAGTTACAGTCCCAAAACCCGAACCGAGCCACGAGGTAAGAGAGGAGCAGCCCCCCCCCAATAAACTCCCATTTTATCTTTAACTCCCGCATCTTAATGTCCGGTCTCCACTGGTGTGTTCTGTGTGATTCACTTCCTTCTCACATCCTAAAATATATCATCAAGTAGAAACAAGCTGTAATGTAACCCTATAGGACAGATGTTCAGCATCAGGTAGAAACAAGCTGTAATGTAACCCTACAGGACAGATGTTCAGCATCAGGTAGAAACAAGCTGTAATGTAACCCTACAGGACAGATGTTCAGCATCAGGTAGAAACAAGCTGTAATGTAACCCTACAGGACAGATGTTCAGCATCAGGTAGAAACAAGTTGTAATGTTACCCTACAGGACAGATGTTCAGCATCAGGTAGAAACAAGCTGTAATATAACCCTACATGACAGATGTTCAGCATCATGTAGAAACAAGCTGTAATGTTACCCTACAGGACAGATGTTCAGCATCAGGTAGAAACAAGCTGTAGTGTTACCCTACAGGACAGATGTTCAGCATCAGGTAGAAACAAGCTGTAATGTTACCCTACAGGACAGATGTTCAGCATCAGGTAGAAACAAGCTGTAATGTAACCCTACAGGACAGATGTTCAGCATCAGGTAGAAACAAGCTGTAATGTTACCCTACAGGACAGATGTTCAGCATCAGGTAGAAACAAGCTGTAATGTAACCCTACAGGACAGATGTTCAGCATCAGGTAGAAACAAGCTGTAATGTTACCCTACAGGACAGATGTTCAGCATCAGGTAGAAACAAGCCGTAATGTAACCCTACAGGACAGATGTTCAGCATAAGGTAGAAACAAGCTGTAATGTAACCCTACAGGACCGATGTTCAGCATAAGGTAGAAACAAGCTGTAATGTTACCCTACAGGACAGATGTTCAGCATCAGGTAGAAACAAGCTGTAATGTAACCCTACAGGACAGATGTTCAGCATCAGGTAGAAACAAGCTGTAATGTAACCCTATAGGACAGATGTTCAGCATCAAGCTGTAATGTCGTTAACAAGTCGTTAACGAGGCGTTAACGAGGTGTTAACAATGTTGTCGTTGGCCCGGCCAGGTTTCCATCGCTGGCTCTGCCATCGCCACTCTGCACAGAGAGCTGGCGTCCCCCCCCGCCCCAAGAAACATCACCAAGCCCGTCAAGTCCCCCAGTCCGTCTCGCTGGGCGCCGCTGGGGGGGCCCGGGACGCCACAGCCCCCCCCGGCCCCGTTCCGACACGCCAGATTTCAGGTTGAGGAGGAGTTTGAGGACTGGGAGCCTCAGGTTGGTTCCATCTACGCCCCCCCAACAGCCTCATTGTCTTCCATCTCCGCCCCCCCCAACAGCCTCACTGTTTCCATCTCCGCCCCCCAACAGCCTCACTGTTTCCATCTTCACTGTTTCCCCCCAACAGCCTCACTGTTTCCATCTCCGCCCCCCCAACAGCCTCACTGTTTCCATCTCCCCCAACAGCCTTGCTGTCCCCCTCCCCTCCCCCCACGTCTCTGACCCATGTCGTTGTGCCCCCCCCAGGAGGCGGCTGCCGTCCCCACCGGAGCTCAGGAGCCCGTCGTTCCTCCCACGCTGGTCGCTGTGAGTACTTCCTGTTTCTTTCCTTCAAAGTAAAATGTTATAACTACTATAATAATAAATCAATTAGTTATGGATAATTATTTGGTCTTAGTCACTTCTTTATGAGAAACAGTCAAACTTGAGGATCTTTGGTGCTTAAAAAACAGAAATATGCTTTATTAAAGTCATGTTTGTCTCTTTTTATGAAATGTTATTGAGCTAACGTTAGCATCGTAGCTCAATCATCGATGGCTGCGTTCCTGACGTTGTCGTTTGTAATGAGAAACGTTGATTATTTCATGGATTTCACAAAAATACACACACACACACATTTACACACACACTTACATACACACACACACACACACAAACACATTTACACACACACACACACACACACGCACACACACACACACAGACACACACAGACATGCACACATACATACACACACACACACACACACACACACACACACACACACACACACACACACACACACACACACACACACACACACACACACACACACACACACACACACACACACACATGCATACAGACAGACACAGACAGACAGACAGACAGACAGACACACACACACACACACACACACACACACTCACACACACACACACTTTCAAACGCACGCACGCACGCACACACACACACACACTTAAAAACACACACACACATACACACACACGCACACACACTCTCACACACACACTTACATACGCATGCACACACACACACACACACACACTTACACACAGACACACACACACACTGGGCTCAGATCGGGGAGTGACACTGACTGACACTGTTCAGGGTCTGAAGAACGTGACGGTGACGGAGGGCGAGTCGGTGACCCTGGAGTGCCAGATCAGCGGCCAGCCGGCTCCCAGCATCCTCTGGTTCCGAGAGGACTACCGGATCGAGAGCTCCATCGACTTCCAGGTCAGCTACGTGGGCGGGACCGCCCGCCTGGTGATCCGCGAAGCCTTCGCCGAAGACAGCGGGCGCTTCACCTGCACCGCCAGCAGCCAGGCGGGCACTGTCAGCACTTCCTGCTACCTGCTCGTCAAAGGTAGGAGACGGAGGAGGACACCTGGCGGGTGGACGGCTGGAGACACCTTCACATTGGTGTCTCTAAGTGATATTTGATATTTGTCAGCTTTAAAGGAGCTAATGTGTTTTTTATGATGATGTCAGTAAAACTAGAAGTTCAACTTCTAGAGGAGAGTGTAAAGTGCTCCTATTCTGCTTTTTATATGTATATATACAGTGAGGAAAATAAGTATTTGAACACCATGCTATTTTGCAAGTTCTCCCACTTAGAAATCATGGAGGGGTCTGAAATTGTCATCGTAGGTGCATGTCCACTGTGAGAGACATAATCTAAAAAAAATAATCCAGAAATCACAATGTATGATTTTTTTAACTATTTATTTGTATGATACAGCTGCAAATAAGTATTTGAACACCTGTCTATCAGCTAGAATTCTGACCCTCAAAGACCTGTTAGTCTGCCTTCAAAATGTCCACCTCCACTCCATTTATTATCCTAAGTTAGATGTACCTGTTTGAGGTTGTTAGCTGCATAAAGACACCTGTCCACCCCATACAATCCGTAAGAATCCAACTACTAACATGGCCAAGACCAAAGAGCTGTCCAAAGACACTAGAGACAAAATTGTACACCTCCACAAGGCTGGAAAGGGCTACGGGGACATGTCCAAGCAGCTTGGTGAAAAAAGGTCCACTGCATGGCACGGAAGGTTCCCCTTCTTAAACCAGCACATGTCAAGGCCCGTCTTAAGTTTGCCAGTGACCATTTGGATGATCCAGAGGAGTCATGGGAGAAAGTCATGTGGTCAGGTGAGACCAAAATAGAAGTTTTTGGTCATAATTCCACTAACCGTGTTTGGAGGAAGAAGAATGATGAGGACCATCCCAAGAACACCATCCCTACTGTGAAGCATGGGGGGGTAGCATCATGCTTTGGGGGTGTTTTTCTGCACATGGGACAGGGCAACTGCACTGTATTAAGGAGAGGATGACCGGTTCCATGTATTGTGAGATTTTGGGGAACAACCTCCTTCCCTCAGTTAGAGCATTGAAGATGGGTCGAGGCTGGGTCTTCCAACATGACAATGACCCGAAGCACACAGCCAGGAGAACCAAGGAGGGGCTCTGGAAGAAGCATATTAAGGTTCTGGCGTGGCCTAGCCAGTCTCCAGACCTAAACCCAATAGAGAATCTTTGGAGGGAGCTCAAACTCCGTGTTTCTCAGTGACAGCCCAGAAACCTGACTGATCTAGAGAAGATCTGTGTGGAGGAGTGGGCCAAAATCCCTTCTGCAGTGTGTGCAAACCTGGTGAAAAACTACAGGAAACGTTTGACCTCTGGAACTGCAAACAAAGGCTACTGTACCAAATATTAACATTGATTTTCTCAGGTGTTCAAATACTTATTTGCAGCTGTATCATATTTATTTGAACACCCTGCTATTTTGCAAGTTCTCCCACTTAGAAATCATGGAGGGGTCTGAAATTGTCATCGTAGGTGCATGTCCACTGTGAGAGACATAATCTAAAAAAAAAATCTAGAAATCACAATGTATGATTTTATAACTATTTATTTGTATGATACAGCTGCAAATAAGTATTTGAACACCTGAGAAAATCAATGTTAATATTTGGTACAGTAGCCTTTGTTTGCAGTTCCAGAGGTCAAACGTTTCCTGTAGTTCTTCACCAGGTTTGACACACTGCAGAAGGGATTTTGGCCCACTCCTCCACACAGATCTTCTCTAGAACAGTCAGGTTTCTGGGCTGTCGCTGAGAAACACGGAGTTTGAGCTCCCTCCAAAGATTCTCTATTGGGTTTAGGTCTGGAGACTGGCTAGGCCACGCCAGAACCTTGATCTGCTTCTTCCAGTGCCACTACTTGGTTCTCCTGGCTGTGTGCTTCGGGTCATTGTCATGTTGGAAGACCCGGCCTCGACCCATCTTCAATGCTCTAACTGAGGGAAGGAGGTTGTTCCCCAAAATCTCGCAATACATGGCCCCGGTCATCCTCTCCTTAATACAAAGCAGTTGCCCTGTCCCATGTGCAGAAAAACACCCCCAAAGCATGATGCTACCACCCCCATGCTTCACAGTAGGGATGGTGTTCTTGGGATGGTACTCATCATTCTTCTTCCTCCAAACACGGTTAGTGGAATTATGACCAAAAAGTTCTATTTTGGTCTCATCTGACCACATGACTTTCTCCCATGACTCCTCTGGATCATCCAAATGGTCATTGGCAAACTTAAGACAGGCCTTGACATGTGCTGGTTTAAGCAGGGGAACCTTCCGTGCCATGCATGATTTCCAACCATGACGTCTTAGTGTATTACCAACAGTAACCTTGGAAACGGTGGTCCCAGCTCTTTTCAGGTCATTGACCAGCTCCTCCCGTGTAGTTCTGGGCTGATTTCTCACCTTTCTTAGGATCATTGAGACCCCACGAGGTGAGATCTTGCATGGAGCCCCAGTCCGATGGAGACTGACAGTCATGTTTAGCTTCTTCCATTTTCTAATGATTGCTCCTACAGTGGACCTTTTTTCACCAAGCTGCTTGGACATGTCCCCGTAGCCCTTTCCAGTCTTGTGGAGGTGTACAATTTTGTCTTTAGTGTCTTTGGACAGCTCTTTGGTCTTGGCCATGTTAGTAGTTGGATTCTTACTGATTGTATGGGGTGGACAGGTGTCTTTATGCAGCTAACAACCTCAAACAGGTGCATCTAATTTAGGATAATAAATGGAGTGGAGGTGGACATTTTGAAGGCAGACTAACAGGTCTTTGAGGGTCAGAATTGTAGCTGATAGACAGGTGTTCAAATACTTATTTGCAGCATGTATCATACAAATAAATAGTTAAAAATGTACATTGTGATTTCTGGATATTTTTTTTAGATTATGTCTCTCACAGTGGACATGCACCTACGATGACAATTTCAGACCCCTCCATGATTTCTAAGTGGTAGAACTTGCAAAATAGCAGGGTGTTCAAATACTTATTTTCCTCACTGTATATATAAAAAAGCCAAAATGGCGTTACCATCTATCAGAAACAAATTGCACACACATATACACTCACACACTCACACACACACACACACGACAGACACACACACACACACACACACACGCAGACTCACACACACACACACACACACACACACACACACATAGATACGCACTCACACACACCCACACATATCCACACAAACACATACTGTATACACACACGCACACATATACATATGCACACACTCACATACACACACACACGCGCACACACACTCACCGATATAAACTCATATTCACACACACACACACACATACATACACGCACACATATACATACACGCACACACACACACACACTCAGACACACGCACACACACACACTCACATGTTATCATGTGCTGTGTTGTAGTGTCCGAGGAGATTGAGAGCCGAGAGGAGACGGCAGTCACCGTTGGGGGGGTCAGTCAGGAGAGAACGTGAGTGGTCTTTCTGATTTTTCTGATGTCCCGCCCCCCTGTTGGCGCCCCCGGTGTTTGACGGCGTGGTTTCTTCCCTCAGCGTTGCCATGGAGACAAAGGAGCAGACGGTGGTGGAGGTGAGCACCGGCGAGGCTGCCGCTCCCTTCTTCATCCGGAAGCCCACGGTCCAGAAGCTTGTGGAGGGAGGGGGGGTCGTCTTCGAGTGCCAGGTCGGAGGAAACCCCAAACCTCACGTCATGTGGAAGAAGAGCGGCGTGCCGCTCACCACCGGATACAGGTACACCCCTCACCGGGCGCTCAACGGGCGCCGCTCACACTGTACGGCGCTTTACTGTCAACACTAGGCTGTCAATAGATTCAAATACTCAATCTGTAGTTTTTCTTTGAGACAGTTTATTCCAATTATACTCCTATCATTCCTCATTCATTTCCTTTTATTCCACTTTATTCCCATTAATTCCCGTTTATTCCTATTAATTTCCATTTATTCCCGTTTATTTCCATTATTTCCCATTAATTCCAGTTTATTCCAATTTATTCCCATTATTTCCCAATAATTCCCATTTTATTCCCGTTAATTCCCAGTTATTCCCATTACTTCCAGAGTATTCCCATTCATTCTTCTTTATTCCCGTTTATTCCTCTTAATTTCCATTTATTCCCATTATTTCCCATTAATTCCAGTTTAATCCAATTTATTCCCATTAATTCCCATTATTTCTCATTAATTTCCATTTATTCCCGTTTATTCCCCATATATTGCTGTTAGTTCCCCTGGAAAGTTTCCAACTTTAAAAATGTTAACCCTAGTCAAAACCTGTTCAAAGCCTGTCTCCAGGCTTCCTCCTCTGTCTTAAAACATCCGCTCATGTACCAAGTACATGTACTCCAGTTGTGTACTGAAGTACACATGGAAGGTACTTGTACTTCACAGCTGTGTTTCCCCTCAGATACAAAGTGAGCTATAAGAAGGAGAGCGGAGAATGCCGCCTGGAGATCTCCATGACCTTCGCCGACGACGCGGGAGAGTACACCATCTTTGTTAAGAACCCCCATGGAGAGACCTCGGCCTCGGCCGCCCTGCTGAACGAAGGTACTACTGCAAAAGTACTAATACTACAAGTAACTAGTAACTAAAGCTGTCAGATATATATATATATATATATATATATATATATATATATATATATATATATATATTCAGTATATATGCATTTACATTCTTTTCAGTGTGTGTTACAGTTGTTATGTGTTACAGCGTATGTTACAATGTGTGTTACTGTGTATGTTACAGAGTATGTTACAGTGTATCTTACAGTGTTACAGCGTATGTTACAATGTGTATGTTACAGTGTATGTTACAGTGTATGTTACAGCGTTGTTATGTTTTACAGCGTATGTTACAGCGCATGTTACAGTGTATGTTACAGCGCATCTTACAGCGTATGTTACAGCGCATGTTACAGTGTGTATTACAGCGCATGTTACGGCGTATGTGACAGCGCATGTTACAGCGTATGTTACAGTGTATGTTACAGCGTATGTTACAGTGTATGTTACAGCGTATGTGACAGCGCATGTTACAGTGTATGTTACAGCGTATGTTACATGTTACAGTGTATGTTACAGTGTATGTTACAGCGCATGTTACAGCGTATGTTACAGTGCATGTTTCAGCATATGTTACAGCGTATGTTACAGTGCATGTTTCAGCATATGTTACAGCGTATGTTACAGCTCTGTTGTTGTGTGTTACAGCGTATGTTACAGCGTATGTTACAGCGCATGTTACAGCGTATGTTACAGCATATGTTACAGCGTATGTTACAGCGTGGTTGTTGTTGTTGTGTTACAGCCTATGTTACAGCGTATGTTGTTGTTGTGTATTATAGCGTTGTTGTTGTTGTGTGTTACAGCGTATGTTACAGCGTTGTTGTTGTTGTCGTGTGTTACAGTGTTGTTGTTGTTGTGTGTTATAGCGTTGTTGTTGTTATTGTTGTGAGTTACAGCGTTGTTGTTGTGTGTTACAGCGTGGTTGTTGTTGTATTGTTGTGTGTTACAGCGTATGTTACAGCGTTGTTGTTGTTGTGTTACAGCCTATGTTACAGCATATGTTGTTGTTGTTGTGTGTTACAGAGGCCTATGACGCCTTTATAAAGCAACATGACGTGACATATAAAACTGAAGTGACTACCACGGTGGTCCAGGAGCCGTCCGTGGTCGTGACCCAGTACGAGCAGGAGCAGAGGAGGACCACCACCCCCATGAGCTTCGTCTCAGAAACGGTACTTCCTGTCCAGACATCCCGATCTGGGAGAAGTAGCTAGGGGGTGTCAACGGGTTCCTTTTAACCCTTGTGTTGTCTCCCCCGTTGATCCTGCAACTATTTGTTTTTTTGCTTCAAAATTTGAAATTAAAACTTTATGGAACAACATTATGGAAAGGATTCTTACAGAGATAGACCTTTAACATCTTTTATTTAACAAGGAACGGCTATAATAAAAACATTTTCCTTTCCATCCAGGGAATATTATAATTTTACTTAAAAAATAAATAAAATATAAGAAAGTTTAAAAATAAACATTTTACAGAAACGATAGAAAACAATAATAAAAACATAAAGTGCAATACAAAGACAAGATGAAACGAAGACTATATAATTATAATTCCTTTAAAAATATCTTGCAGTAGATCAGCTAAATGGATAGTTTTCTTACTATTAATAATTTGGATAGACTCAGAAAAGTGCTCCAACAAGACTCAATGGTGCATTCATGTGCAACTCGTAAACTCAGAGAAAGTCAAACTGTTGCTGTGACGTACCCTCTGCCAGTGAGGGGCTCTTCTTTCGGCATTGCCGTCTCCAAATAAACGTTCAAATTAAAATATAATTGAATGGTGACACCCCTAGAAATAAAGATATGATTCATTTTTATAGAAATCTTGATTTTTATTGTTACGAACGTTGTTTTGCAGGAGTTTCTGGTTTCTGCCTTTGAGGAGCGGATCATTCAGGAGATCGAGCTGCGGATCCTGAGGATCAGCTACAGAGAGCTGGTGACGGAGGACGGAGAGCTGATGGTCACGGCGCCGGAGGAAGAGGCGATGCAGCCCGCCTTCGACACGCCCGTCAAAAACTACAGAATCTTGGACGGCATGGGCGTCACGTTCCACTGCAAGATGGCTGGACACCCCCTGCCGAAGGTACGGACCACAACCTCACCAAAATATTATCTAATCTATGTAAAAATATATTTCAAATACAGCAGATAGATAGATAGATAGAGAGAGAGAGAGAGAGAGAGAGAGAGAGAGAGAGATAGATAGATAGATAGATAGATAGATAGATAGATAGATAGATAGATAGATAGATAGATAGAGAGATAGATAGATAGATAGATAGATAGATAGATAGATAGATAGAGAGAGAGATAGATATATATATAGAGAGAGAGATATAGAGAGAGATATAGATAGATAGATAGATAGATAGATAGATAGATAGATAGATAGATAGATAGATAGATAGATAGATAGATATCTCAACAACAAACACATATACACACAAATATACACACACATACACACATATATCACAGAGATACACACATATATACACACATGGATCACACATATTATACACACATATACATACATATACACATAAACACACATATATCACATATATCACATATACACACATATATCTACTTTTCTGTTTAATAAGGAACGGCTCAAAAGTCGCTAGCACAAAACCAACCAGACTCCATTTAAAAAACAACAGTTTTAGCGTGAACAGATTCAACATATTTTCACATGTAAATTGGTAAACCAAAACTAGAGATATGATGGTTGGAAAAGTGGAAAGACGACCCAAAGCAGCTTTTGATAGTCTTATTAATTTTTTCTGTTGACTCTGAATGAAGTGTGTTTTACGATGCTTAATTGATTATTTACATTCAGTCTGGTGCGTAAATTCACGGATGTCTTTATGGTTAAACAAAAGATCTTACTCTTTAACAGAAAGGTTGACCTCCTTAGAAATCCTTTCCATAATGTTGTCAGACACTTGATGAATAATAAGTCATTACAGCATTTCTGGAGAATATTTATCAAAAATGTCATTGTGTAAATAACATTTTGTTAAAGCACCAGTTGTCAACCATACAATGTCCCCTAAATAATATTCTTTTTTTACAATTTGGTTGAAGGAAAACTCAGATTAATATTCTAAGTGTCTGACAACATTATGGAAAGGATGTATAAGGAGGTCCTTAATCTTTGTAAGATCTTTGTTTGTGCCAATTTGTGCTGACTGAACCAACCAGACTCCATGTAAATAATCAGTGATTTAAGCATCGTGAAACACACTTCATTCAGTCGACAGAGAAAAATAATAAAACTATGAAAATCCGTTTTGGGTCGTCTTTCTACTTTTCCAACCATCACAATTCCAGTTTTACTTCAATTTGGTTGTAGGAAAACTCAATTTCTGATATAGAAACATTTTGAAAATGGGTCAAATTTGGAGGTTTGAGACGTTATATTGGTGCATAATGAGCATGTGTTTTGCCAGATTGCTTGGTACAAAGACGGCCAGCGCATCAGGCCGGGGGGGCGGTACCAGATGGAGGTCCTGCAGGACGGGCGAGCCAGCCTGCGTGTGCCCGTGGTGCTGCCGGAAGACGAGGGCGTGTACACCGCCTTTGCCTCCAACCTGAAGGGGAACGCCGTCAGCTCTGGGAAGCTGTATGTGGAGCCGTCCGGAGCCGTGACGCCGCAGAGATACACCCCCCAGCCGGCCATGCAGAGGATCAGGTGAGAGACGCCGTTACTTTACCAGAGAGCTCGGTGGTAGAGCGGTCTCCTGCCAATCGGAAGGTTGGTGGTTCGATTCCCTGGCCCTGCAGTCCCATGAGAAGTGTCCTTGGGCAAGATACTGAATCCCAAGTTGCCCTCGATGCCCCATCGGAGTGTAAATGTGTGTGAATGGGGAATGGTTCCTGTACTATGGAAAAGCGCTATATAAGAACGGTCTGTATGAGAACAGTCTGTTCGAAAACAGTCTGTACGAGAACAGTCTGTTTGAGAACAGTCTATATGAGAACAGTCTGAATGAGAACAGTCTATATGAGAACAGTCTGTTTGAGAACAGTCTGTACGAGAACAGTCTGTATGAGAACAGTCTGTATAAGAACAGTCTGTATAAGAACAGTCTATAGGAGAACAGTATGTATGAGAACAGTCTGTATAAGAACAGTCTATATGAGAACAGTCTGTATATTTACCCTCTATGCTGATGACGCCGCTCCGTCCCCAGGTCCACGTCTCCTCGCTCTCTGAGCCGCTCACCCGGACGTTCTTCTAGCCGATCGCCCGGACGCTCTCCGTCCCGTCGCCTTGATGACACCGACGAGGCTCAGCTGGAGAGACTCTACAAGCCCGTCTTCGTCCTGAAACCTTCCTCCATCAAATGCTCCGAGGGGCAGACTGCCAGATTCGACTTAAAGGTTGTGGGCAGACCGATGCCCGACACGTACTGGTTCCACAATGGTGAGAGAAAACCTCAAAAATATCACCTGTATCTGTTGCTTCTGCCACATTAACCCTCTTATTGTCTTGTGGTCAAATTTGAGCCATTTTCAGTTTTTTTTTGGCATAAAAATGGGCAAAATAAGTGCTGAAAATGTCAGCAATAAAAATATCAAAGAACTTTGGCAAAAACATCAAAAAAACACCCACAAGATTGGAGAAGTTACAAAAATGTCGGGAAAAAGCAATAATAATGTTGAAAAAAAGTGACAAAAACGTGTTTTTTTTCATGTTCACGGGAAGGCAAAACAAGGGTTAAAACCATTTTCTCCTTTTTCTCAGGACAACAAGTGACCAATGACTACACACACAAGATAGTGGTAAAAGAGGACGGGACCCAGTCCCTGATCATCGTTCCGGCCATGCCACATGACTCTGGAGAGTGGACGGTCATCGCCCAGAACAGAGCTGGACGGACGTCTGTCGCTGTTACTCTTAATGTTGAGGGTAGGTCAGCCAGACACAGCCCGAACAGCTAGAAACAAGCTGTAATGTTACCCTACAGGACAGATGTTCAGCATCAGGTAGAAACAAGCTGTAATGTTACCCTACAGGACAGATGTTCAGCATCAGGTAGAAACAAGCTGTAATGTTACCCTACAGGACAGATGTTCAGCATCAGGTAGAAACAAGCTGTAATGTTACCCTACAGGACAGATGTTCAGCATCAGGTAGAAACAAGCTGTAATGTTACCCTACAGGACAGATGTTCAGCATCAGGTAGAAACAAGCTGTAATGTAACCCTACAGGACAGATGTTCAGCATCAGTTAGCAAAAAAGCCCCTGAAATCACCATCCCTAAAGGACAGATGTTCAGCATGTAAATAATCACTACTTTTAGCCCCGTGAAATAGACCAGCACAAACTCCACCAGACTCCATGTAAATAATCACTACTTTTAGCGTGCATGGAGGAGCATATCTCCACCAGACCACATGTAAATAACCACCACTTTTAGCATGTATAGAGGCAGCATATCTCCACCAGACTCCATGTAAATAACCACTACTTTTAGCATGTATAGAGCCAGCATATCTCCACCAGACTCCATGTAAATAATCACTACTTTTAGCGTGTGTAGAGCCAGCATATCTCAAAAGTTCTATTTCTGTAGGGATCCTTCCCATAATGTTGCCAGACACTTAGAATAATATCATGAGTCTTTCAGCTGCAACAACAGAACTTTTAGTGGATCCAGACCGACGACGTATCGCCTGTATTGTACGAAGCCACCTTGCTTAATACAGCCTCATATATCTTGTGGCTTCAAAATGTGTATTACATCATTAACACGTTCTTGTTCTGCATTGTGTTTCCCCCATCACACAGCTCGAGAAAGCGTGGCGCGCCCTCAGTTCATCGAGAAGCTGAGGAACATCACCGTGAAGCAGGGCACTCTGGTCGAGTTGGCCGTCAAAGCCATTGGAAACCCGCTGCCCGACATCGTCTGGCTGAAGAACAGCGACATCATCACCCCACAGAAACACCCACATATCAAGTATGCGTCTTTAGTTTTGTCTAACCTGTACTGTAGAGCTGCAAAGATTCTCCCATTAGTCAATTATTAGATTAATCTCCAACCTTTTTGCGTGTGTTGCATTATGTAAATATTTTCTAGTTTCTTCTCTCTCTGAATCCTCCTTTCTTTCTTTCATCATTCCTTCTCTCCTCCCTTTCTCTCCTTCCCTCCATCCTGCCTTCTCTCCTTCCTTCTCTTCTTCCCTCCATCCTTCCTTCTCTCCTTCTCTCCATCCTTCCTTCTCTCCTTCCCTCCATCCTGCCTTCTCTCCTTCCTTTTCTTCTTCCCTCCATCCTTCCTTCTCTCCTCCCTTTCTCTCCTTCCTTCTCTCCTTCCCTCCATCCTTCCTTCTCTCCTCCCTTTCTGTCCTTCCCTCCATCCTTCCTTCTGTCCTCCCTTTCTCTCCTTTCTTCCATCCTTCCTTCTCTCCTCCCTTTCTGTCCTTCCCTCCATCCTTCCTTCTCTCTTCCCTTTCTGTCCTTCCCTCCATCCTTCCTTCTCTCCTCCATTTCTCTCCTTCCCTCCATCCTTCCTTCTCTCCTCCCTTTCTTTCTTTCCCTCCATCCTTCCTTCTCTCCTCCTTTTCTCTCCTTCCCTCCATCCTTCCTTCTCTCCTCCCTTTGTCTCCTTCCCTCCATCCTTCCTTCTCTCCTCCCTTTCTGTCCTTCCCTCCATCCTTCCTTCTCTCCTCCCTTTCTGTCCTTCCCTCCACCCTTCCTTCTCTCCTCCCTTTCTGTCCTTCCCTCCATCCTTCCTTCTCTCCTCCCTTTCTCTCCTTCCCTCCACCCTTCCTTCTCTCCTCCCTTTCTGTCCTTCTCTCCATCCTTCCTTCTCTCCTCCCTTTCTCTCCTCCCTTTCTCTCCATCCTTCCTTCTTTCCTCCCTTTCTCTCCTTCCCTTTTTCCTATTACTATATTATACTATACTATACTACACTACACTACACTATACTATACTATACTATATTAAACTATACTATACTACACTACACTACACTACACTATACTATACTATACTATATTATACTATGGATTTTTTCTAGTGCCATTACATCATTTGAGCCGATGAGCATTCAGTTACTGAATAGATCACACACAGGCTCATTGACATGTGATATTGGGCACTTTTGATTACTTATTTAATTATTTACCAAATCATATTATCTGGTGGACTGATGACTGCATGTCCCCACCAGTGCTGCGTTGTTGTTGTTGTGGTTTCTGTCTTGTCTACATCTTCAATGCATCTTCATTGTTGTCGGATGTTGGTGTGGTTTTTATTGTCTTTGTCGTCTATGGTCATTCACTGTTGCATGGGCTTAATTTTTGAATTAGGCTCCCTTGAATGCGAAACAATTAATCCATTCAACAACTATAATTTCAGGATTGACGGGACTAAAGGAGAGGCCAAATTCCAGATTGTGTCTTCTTCCGGCTCGGACAGCGCCTGGTATACGGCCACGGCCATTAACAAGGCCGGCAGGGACACGACTCGCTGCAGAATCAACGTAGAGGTGGACTTCGCCGCTCCGCAAGTCGAGAGGAAGCTCATCATCACCAAAGGAACGTATAAGACCAAAGACATCGCCGCGCCCGAGCTGGAGCCTCTTCACCAGCGATACGGCCAAGAGCAGTGGGAGGAGGGCGACCTTTTCGACAAGGAGAAGCAGCAGAAACCGCTCTTTAAGAAGAAGCTGACTTCTATCCGAATGAAGCGCTTTGGTCCGGCTCATTTCGAGTGCAGACTGACTCCCATCGGCGACCCCAACATGGCGGTGGAGTGGCTGCATGATGGCAAACCCCTAGAGGCCGCCAACCGGCTCCGCATGGTCAATGAATTCGGCTACTGCAGCCTTGACTACGAAGCCGCCTACGCCAGAGACAGCGGCGTCATCACCTGCAGAGCCACCAACAAGTTTGGAGTGGATCAGACCTCGGCAACACTCATCGTCAAGGACGAGAAGGGCCTTGTCGAGGATACGCAGCTGCCCGAAGGCAGGAGGGGAGCGCACCGGATAGACGAAATCGAACGCATGGCGCACACGGGAGGACCCTACGGCGTCACCGGCGACGAAGAAACAGAGAAGATGAAACCAGAGATTGTGCTTCTTCCCGAACCGGCCAGGGTCCTTGAAGGCGGCATTGCACGATTCCGCTGCAGAGTGACGGGTTATCCAGCGCCCAAAGTCAACTGGTACCTCAATGGGCAACTGATTCGCAAAAGCAAGAGGTACCGACTTACCTACGATGGCATTTACTACTTGGAGATCGTCGACGTTAAGTCCTACGACTCTGGCGAAGTCAGGGTGGTTGCAGACAACCCTCTCGGCACAACCGAGCACACGGTGAAGCTGGAGATCCAACAGAAGGAAGACTTTAGATCGGTGCTGCGTCGCGCTCCCGATCAGAAAGCCTCGGAGGTGATGCACGACAGAGGCGTCGGGTTTGATGTGGTGAAGGTGGAGCGAGCCAGCGAGTCGGCGCAGGACAGAGAAGTCGTGAAGCTGCGCAAGGCGCAGAGAGTCATTCACGAGAAAACCTCGGAGGAGTCGGACGAGCTGAAGAGCAAGTTCAAGCGCAGGACGGAGGAAGGCTTCTACGAGTCCATCTCCGCGGTGGAGTTCAAGTCGCGCAAGAGGGACGACTCCTACGAGGACCTGCTGAAGAAGACAAAGGACGATCTCCTCCATCGCCTGAAAGAGAAAGAAGAAGCCGAGAGGAAGAAGATGGAGGAGCAGGGAAAAGTCACGATCCCCACGATCAAACCGGAGAGGGTCCAGCTCTCCCCGAGCATGGAAGCACCCAAGATCCTCGAACGCATCACGAGCAAAACGGTTGCCCCGCTGGACGAGGTCCGCTTCCAGCTGCGAGTCGTCGGCAGACCGGACCCCGAGTGCCAGTGGTTCAAGAACGGCGTCCTGGTGGAGAAGACGGAGCGGATCTACTGGTACTGGCCAGAGGATCACTTGTGCGAGCTGGTGATCCGAGACGTGACGGCAGAGGACTCCGCCAGCATCATGGTGAAAGCCGTGAACGTCGCCGGGGAGGCATCCAGCCACGCCTTCCTGCTTGTGCAAGGTAACGACTTTTTACGTCAAATCTACGATTTGCAGATTTCTTTCTTTCACGCTCATAGGTTGTTAACACAATTACTTACCGCTGGAAAGAACCCAGTACGGAGCCGGAAGGATTAACGTCTTATATTGACAAGATAAAACCCTCCGATATCCTCTGAGATTAAAGTCACACATTTGTACAACCATGCGAGTTTTTGTGGTCAAAGAACCTCCCCAAGGGTTGAGACGTGTTCAGAAAAGCAACAAAAACATATAAAATATTCTCTAAAAGCCCCTAAAATAATTAATAATTTGAAAACAATATCCTATTCCTATTCTACAAATGATATCCAACTACAAGAAAGAATGAAGTTAGAATGGAATTCTTTTTATAAAATGTTTTATATATAAAAAAAATAATTTAAAATTTTTATTTTTTATTTTTTATGAATATATGCTCACATAAACACATGCATACAAAGTTTTTGATTCCTTTCTCCTTTTTCCTTACCATCTATATTCTTCATTTCCGTCTATCTATAGCAAATTATCCATACTAGACTTAATATACCGGCCAAGGAACCATACAGGCATTATACAGTTTTATCACTTTGAATCCTTTTTGTATCCCTTTAATATTTTCATGTTAACCCTCCTGGTGTCCTCGGGTCAAATTTGACCCACTTTTCAAAAAGCTTCCATATCAGAAATTTGGGTTCAAAAACGACAAAAAAAGTAACAAAAACGTCAGGAAAACTTCAAAAACAATGAAAAAAGTGACAAAAACGTCAGGAAAAGCTTCAAAAACGACAAAAAAGAATATAAAACGACAAAAAGTAACAAAAACAATAATAAAAGCGACAAAAGCATTTTAATTTGAAAGGTTGACCAAGAATAACGGGGTTTCCTGGTGGACGGGAGACACCCGAGGGTTACGTCTCTGTTGCAGTCTGACCAGATGTTTTTGTGTCTCCAGGGAAGACGGCGGTGACCTTTACCCAACATCTGGAGGACGTCAGCGCCAACGAGAAAGACACCATGGTGACCTTCGAGTGTGAGACCAACGAGCCTTTCACCAAGGTCAAATGGTTGAAGAACAGCATGGAGATCTTCTCCGGAGACAAATACAGAATGCACTCGGACAGAAAGGTCCACTTCCTGTCCGTGCTCACCATCGCCATGAAGGACTCCGCCGAGTACTCGTGTGTGATCGTAGACGACGAGAGCATCAGGACGAGCGCCAGGCTCCATGTAGAAGGTGACCTCTACACCCCCACACGTTAACTCTGGGGTTGGGACATCCATACATATATATATATATATATATATATATATATATATATATATATATATATATGCATCTATATTCTACTGGGACATCTACAGTGAGGAAAATAAGTATTTGAACACCCTGCTATTTTGCAAGTTCTCCCACTTAGAAATCATGGAGGGGTCTGAAATTGTCATCGTAGGTGCATGTCCACTGTGAGAGACATAATCTAAAAAAAAAATCCAGAAATCACAATGTATGATTTTTTAACTATTTATTTGTATGATACAGCAGCAAATAAGAATTTGAACACCTGTCTATCAGCTAGAATTCTAACCCTCAAACACCTGTTAGTCTGCCTTCAAAATGTCCACATCCACTACATTTATTATCCTAAATTAGATGTACCTGTTTGAGGTCGTTAGCTGCATAAAGACACCTGTCCACCCCATACAATCAGTAAGAATCCAACTACTAACATGGCCAAGACCAAAGAGCTGTCCAACGACACTAGAGAATAAATTGTACACCTCCACAAGGCTGGAAAGGGCTACGGGGACATGTCCAAGCAGCTTGGTGAAAAAAGGTCCACTGTTGGAGCAATCATTAGAAAATGGAAGAAGCTAAACATGACTGTCCATCTCCCTCGGACTGGGGCTCCTTGCAAAATCTCACCTCGTGGGGTCTCAATGATCCTAAGAAAGGTGAGAAATCAGCCCAGAACTAAACGGGAGGAGCTGGTCAATGACCTGAAAAGAGCTGGGACCACCGTTTCCAAGGTTACTGTTGGTAATAAACTAAGACGTCATGGTTTGAAATCATGCATGGCACGGAAGGTTCCCCTGCTTAAACCAGCACATGTCAAGGCCCGTCTTAAGTTTGCCAATGACCATTTGGATGATCAGAGGAGTCATGGGAGAAAGTCATGTGGTCAGATGAGACCAAAATAGAACTTTTTGGTCATAATTCCACTAACCGTGTTTGGAGGAAGAAGAATGATGAGGACCATCCAAGAACACCATCCCTACTGTGAAGCATGGGGGGTAGCATCATGCTTTGGGGGTGTTTTTCTGCACATGGACAGGGCGACTGCACTGTATTAAGGAGAGGAGGACCGGGGCCATGTATTGCGAGATTTTGGGGAACAACCTCCTTCCCTCAGTTAGAGCATTGAAGATGGGTCGAGGCTGGGTCTTCCAACATGACAATGACCCGAAGCACACAGCCAGGAGAACCAAGGAGGGGCTCTGGAAGAAGCAGATCAAGGTTCTGGCGTGGCCTAGCCAGTCTCCAGACCTAAACCCAATAGAGAATCTTTGGAGGGAGCTCAAACTCCGTGTTTCTCAGCGACAGCCCAGAAACCTGACTGATCTAGAGAAGATCTGTGTGGAGGAGTGGGCCAAAATCCCTTCTGCAGTGTGTCAAACCTGGTGAAGAACTACAGGAAACGTTTGACCTCTGGAACTGCAAACAAAGGCTACTGTACCAAATATTAACATTGATTTTCTCAGGTGTTCAAATACTTATTTGCAGCTGTATCATACAAATAAATAGTTAAAAAATCATACATTGTGATTTCTGGATTTAGTTTTTTAGATTATGTCTCTCACAGTGGACATGCACCTACGATGACAATTTCAGACCCCTCCATGATTTCTAAGTGGGAGAACTTGCAAAATAGCAGCGTGTTCAAATACTTATTTTCCTCACTGTATATATACTGTATATATATATACTGGGACATCTATATATATATATATATATATATATATATATATATATATATATATATATATATATATATATATCTATATATCCACATCTATATGTGTGTCTCTTTCTGTGTGTATGTGTCTCAGGTGCCACCCTGGAGCTGAGGACACCTCTGGAGAACATCGAGGTGCCGGAGACGTACGCCGGGGAGTTCGAGGTGGAGCTGTCCCGCGAGGACGCCGAGGGCAGCTGGTTCTTCGGGGACAAGGAGCTGTCTCCCAGCGGCAAATACATCATGTCCTCCCGCCGGGGGAGACAGACGCTGTCCATCAGAGACGTGAGGAAGGAGGACCAGGGGAAGTACAGCTTCGTGTGCGGAGACCTGAGGACCAGTGCCTCGCTCAAGATGAAACGTAAGACAGCTTTATTTACAACTTTATTTACCGTAAGACAACTTTATTTACCAAAAGACAACATTATTACCAAAAGACAACTTTATTTACAACTTTATTTACCGTAAGACAACTTTATTTACCAAAAGACAACATTATTACCAAAAGACAACTTTATTTACAACTTTATTTACCGTAAGACAACTTTATTTACAACTTTATTTACCGTAAGACAACTTTATTTACCAAAAGACAACATTATTACCAAAAGACAACTTTATTTACAACTTCATTTACCGTAAGACAACTTTATTTACCGTAAGACAACTTTATTTACCGTAAAGACAACATTTAAGACAACTTTATTCACACCATAAGACAACTTTATTTACCGTAAGACAAAGACAACTTTATTTACCGTAAGACAACTTTATTTAAGACAACTTTATTCACAACTTTATTTACCGTAAGACAACTTTATTTACCGTAAGACAACTTTATTTACCGTAAGACAACTTTATTCACAACTTTATTTACCGTAAGACAACTTTATTTACAACTTTATTTACAACTTTATTTACCATAAGACAACTTTATTTACCGTAAGACAACTTTATTCACAACTTTATTTACCGTAAGACAACTTTATTTACCGTAAGACAACTTTATTTACAACTTTATTTATCGTTATTTTATTGTTTACTCTGGAACTGGTACATAACTTTATTGGCACCTTTTTCTGTGTTTTGTTGCCTTTTTGTTTCCTTTTTAAGTGTCTTCTGCACCTTTTTAGTTTCCTTGTTTTGGCCTTTTTCAACATTTCTCAGCAATTTTTGGCACCTTTTTCAGCATCTAGTTGGGCATATTTTTGTTGCCTTTTTCTGTCTTTTGTCGCCTTTTTATAGACGTCTTTAAATCGTCAATTTTACTTTTTGAGTGTTTCCTTTTTGTCGACTTTTTTAATATTTTCTGCGCCCTTTTTTTTAAATATAATTTTAAGTGTCTTCTACATCTTTTATTTGCCTTGATTTGGCCCTTTTTTACCGTTTCTGTTGCTTTTTTGGCACATTTTCCAGCATCTGATTAAACATCTTGTTGCCTTCTTCTATCTTTTGTCTCATTTTATAGACCTCAAATCGCCAACTTTGACTCCTTTTGTTGCCTTTTTGAGTGTTCCCTGCGTGATAATAACGTGATTATAACATGATAATAGCGTGTTTATAACATGATAATAGTGTGTTTAAAACATGATAATAGCGTGTTTATAACATGATAATAGCGTGTTTAAAACATGATAATAGTGTGTTTAAACATGATAATAGTGTGTTTATAACTTAATAATAACGTGTTAATAACATGCTAACGTGTTTCTCTACGTCCAGAGGTTTTCTGTTGTAAGATGTGATAATTGCGTGTTTATAACATGATAATAAAGCGTTTATAACATGATGACAGTGTGATTATAACATGATAATAGCGTGTTTATAACATGATAATAGCATGTTTATAACATGATAATAGCATGTTTATAACATGATAATAGCGTGAATATAACATGATGACAGTGTGTTTATAACATGATAATAGCGTGTTTATAACATGATAATAGCGTGTATAACATGATAATAACATGTTTATAACATGATAATAGCATGTTTATAACATGATAATAGCGTGTTTATAACATGATAATAGCATGTTTATAACATGATAATAGCATGAATATAACATGATGACAGTGTGTTTATAACATGATAATAGCATGTTTATAACATGATAATTGTGTGTTTATAACATGATAATAGCGTGATTATAACACAATAATAACATGTTCCTGTGTCTCCAGTGCGCCCTGTCACCCTGATGCAGCCTCTCTCCGACCTGACGGTGTGCGAGGGCGACATCGCCCAGCTGGAGGTCCGCTTCTCGCAGGAGAACGTGGAGGGCAGCTGGATGAAGGACGGCGTGGCTGTCTCGGCGTCGGACCGTGTCCACATTGTCATCGACAAGCAGGTCCACAAGCTGCTGCTGGAGAACGTCACCCGGGACGACGGCGCCGCCTACGCCTTCGTGGTCCCCGCGCAGGACATCTCCACCTCAGGCAGACTCAGCGTCCAGAGTAAGACTCTCACCTGGGGCGTGAAGCTACCCTAATCTTTTCTGATGTTTTTAAAGCCCTTTTGTCTTTTTTTAACCCTCATGTTGTCCTCAGGTTTTAGATCTCTGAGCCGTGTGTAGGTCTGTTAACGGGTTATATCTGTGATCTGTTGCAGCGATCGACATCGTGGGTCCTCTGAAGGACGTGTCCTCGGTCGAAGGCACCAAGGCGGTCCTGGAGGCCAAGATCTCAGCCCAGGACATCAGCTCCGTCAAATGGTACCTCAACGACAAGCTGCTGCTGCCTAGCGACCGCATCCAGATGGTTGCCAAGGGAGCCAAGCAGCGACTGGTCTTCAGCAGGACGTACGCGTCGGATACGGGACGCTACAAGCTGGTGGTGGGGAAGGTGGACACCAGCTGCAGCCTTACGGTCCAGAGTAAGACACCCGTCACTCTACTGACGCTGCACGGGAGGGGGGGGGGGGGGCATAACATGTGTCAAATCGTTCTACGGTAAAGTATTGTGGTGCTGCAGAGATGTCCCGGCCCACAGACTAGAGCCGACCCATGTAATCAGCCGAAATCTGGCATTTCCCCGTCTATTGGTATCTGTATTTTTGAGTGTTTTCTGGATCTGAAGTCTCATGTACACACATATACACTCATATACACACATTCATACACATATACACACATATACATACACATATACACATATATACACTCATATACACACATACATACACATATACATATATATACACACATATACACACATACATACACATATACACTCATATACATACATATATACACATACACACATATATACACATATATACACACATATACACACATATATCACACATATACACACATATACACACATATATCACACATATACACACACATACAATATTAGATTAGATTAGATAATACTTTATTCATTCCACAGCGGGGAAATTCCCTTGTTACAGCAGCATTTTCTACAATAAAAGCAAAATACAAACAAACAAACAAACAAGTAAACACACAAGAAAAACTATTAAATATTAACATATAATATATTCATAATAACCTATAAACTGACTGATTGATTGTGTGTTGTTGTGTCTCCAGAGGTCACCATCGTGAAGCACATGGAGGACAAGGTGTGCTCCGAGTCCCAGAACGTGAGGTTCAGCGTGGAGGTGTCCCACCCCGGCATCGACCCGGTCTGGACCTTCAGGAACCAGCAGCTCAAAGCCGGACCCAAATACAAGATGGAGTCCAAGGGCGTGGCCCACTCCTTGACCGTCATCGACGCCATGAAGGATGTGGACGGCCCGTACACGTTCCACGCCGGGGAGCAGACGTCCAGCGCCACGCTCACTGTGTCCGGTACGTCTCACACAACCACGTCTCCATGGCAACGCTTAGTTTCTCTGGGTCGGTGTTTTAAGTTAAAGGTGCCGTAGGATCAGAACTTAGTCTCCTAAGCCCCGCCCCCCCCACGAGGGAGAGCTGTGCACGTTACAGCGCTTGTGAAGGGGGGGACCTCACGCCACACACACACACACACACACACACACACACACACACACCTGACATCAGTCCTGTAAATACAAAGCAATAGGCTGTAACACTGCACTGGTCGGTTACTGCTCTGTCGGACGCGGGCTGGGCTCGGACAGAAAAATCCGGCCCGATCCGCACTCTAATACACACACATGTACACACACACACATATGTCCACACAACTTACACACACACATGTACAGACACACGTACACACATACACACACACATGTACGGACTCACACACAGGCACACACACACGTACACACACACACACGCATGTGTACACACACACACACACACACACACCTGACATCTGTCCTGTAAATACAAAGCAATAGGCTGTAAGGCTACATGAAGACACACACACACACGCATGCGCACACATACATACACACACACACGCACACACACACAGACACACACGCACACATACACACACACACACATACAGAAGTAGTAGAGTTGATGTGGATCTGAGTCCTAACCCAACGTGTTCCCATGGCGACCTCCAGGCGGCGCCATCACGCGGCCGCTGCAGGACGTCATGGTGGCCGAGTCGCAGACGGCGGCGCTGGAGTGTGAGGTCGCCAACGCCAACGCCGAGGGCCGGTGGCTGAAGGACGGCCAGCCCGTGGACTTCAACGACAACGTGACCAGCGAGGTGGACGGCCCCGTCAGACGCCTCGTCGTCGCCATCACCAGACCGCAGGACGTCGGGGAGTACACCTACCAGGTGGCCTCGTCCAAGACCACCGCCAACCTCCGCGTGGAGGGTGAGTCTCCTAATCTTAGTGGTACCTAATACTGTATCTGAAGTTTCTTTTATGTAGACCTTAGTGGTCCCTAATACTGTATTTAAGGTCTCTTTTATATAGACCATAGTGGTCCCTAATACTGTATCTGAAGTCTCTTTTATATAGACCTTAGTGGTCCCTAATACTGTATCTGAAGTCTCTTTTATATAGACCTTAGTGGTCCCTAATACTGTATCTGAAGTCTCTTTATATAGACCTTAGTGGTCCCCTAATACTGTATCTGAAGTCTCTTTATATAGACCTTAGTGGTCCCTAATACTGTATCTGAAGTCTCAAAGCAGAGAAAGGGAAGGTAACCTTGCCCCTTATGACATCATAAAGGGAAGATTCCAGATCGGCCCATCTGAGCTTTCATTTCCTGTGTCTGCAGCGGTGAAGATCAAGAAGACTCTGAAGAACCAGACGGTGACGGAGACCCAGGAGGCGGTGTTCACGCTGGAGCTGACCCACCTGGACGTGAAAGGATCGCAGTGGATCAAGAACGGCGTGGAGCTGCAGAACAGCGACAAGTATGAGATCACGTCGGCCGGCGTGGTCCACACGCTGAAGGTCAAGAACTGCAACACGCACGACGAGTCCGTTTACTCCTTCAAACTGGGGAAGCTATCGGCCAACGCCAGGCTCAACGTCGAGAGTGAGTACCACTGAGCCAGCATATCTCCACCAGACTCCATGTAAATAATCACTACTTTTAGCATGTATAGAGCAGCATATCTCCACCAGACTCCATGTAAATAATCACTACTTTTAGCATGTATAGAGCAGCATATCTCCACCAGACTCCATGTAAATAATCACTACTTTTAGTGTGTATAGAGCAGCATATCTCCACCAGACTCTATGTAAATAATCACTACTTTTAGCATGTATAGAGCAGCATATCTCCACCAGACTCCATGTAAATAATCACTACTTTTAGCGTGTATAGAGCAGCATATCTCCACCAGACTCCATGTAAATAATCACTACTTTTATCGTGTATAGAGAGTGAATGCAATTGCACAGTTTTTGTTGAAAAAGTACACTACTTTGATTTATCAACGGGTTTTTCTTCTGCACAAAATCCTTTGTTGCATACACCAAAAGGCAAAATATGCCCGTGACAAAAACAACAGTTAAAATATATTATAAAAATATATTAATGTGCAAATTAATCACCGAAAACAGACACACTCCCGGTGTCTAAAGGTCTTTAAACAGTCACACCGTCCATTATATCCAATATAATCCAAAAGTGTTAACATTTTGCTCTCTTCTTCTTCTGCAGCGATCAAAATCGTGAAGAAGATAAAGGACGTGACGTCGCTGTTGGACAGCCCCGCCTCCTTCGAGCTGAGCCTATCACACGACGGCATCCCCGTCAAGTGGATGTTTAAAGGCGCAGAGCTCAAGTCAAGTGACAGGTGCAAGATTCTGTCGGAGCGCAAAGCTCACAAGCTGACCCTGCAGAACGTGGACAGCAGCGACGCCGGGGAGTACACCGCCGTGGTCGGACACCTGCAGTGCAGCGCCACGCTCACCGTGGAGGGTACGCAACTTCTACTACTTCCTAGTACTGATAGCATTATTTTCAGAACTTTCCTGATGCTAGTAGCATTATTTTCAGTACTTTCCGGATGCTAATAGCATTATTTTCCAGTACTTCCCTGTACTGATACCATGTTTTTTCCAGTACTTCCCCATACTGATACCAGATTTTTTTCTAGTACTTTCTCATACTGATACCAGATTTTTTCCAGTACTTTTCCATACTAATACCAGATTTTTTCCAGTACTTTCCATGCTGATAGCATTATTTCCCAGTCTTTCTGATGCTGCCACCGGTCCCTGGACATGTCTTTCCTAACTTGTCTCCTGATGTTCTCCCGTCTCCTGCAGCGCTGCGGGTCACCAGACCTCTGACGAGCGTGAGCGTCCCGGAGACGCAGGTCGCCACGCTGGAGTGCGAGGTGTCCCACTTCAACGTGCCGTCCACCTGGCTGCGGGGGGGCGTGGAGATCGAGATGAGCGAGAAGTTCCGGATCGTGGTTCAGGGGAAACTCCACCAACTGAAGATCATGAACACGAGCAGGGACGACGCCGCCGAGTACACCTTCGTCTGCGGGAACGACCGCGTCTCCGCCACGCTCACCGTCAGCCGTAAGATCACGTTCACTGAGATCACGTTCACTGAGATCACGTTCAGATTAACCCGTCAGCCTTGAGATCACGTTCAATGAGATCACGTTCAGTGAGATCACGTTCTTTAAAATATTACGACTTTTTTCTTAAAATATTACGATTTTTATGTTAAAATATTACGATTTTTTCTTAAAATATTTAGATTTTTTTATTTCAAATATTATGACTTTTTTCTTAAAATATTACAATATTTTTCTTGAAAAATTTAGAATTTTTTCCTAAAAATATTTTTAAAAATCTTAAACTATTACGACTTTCTTGCTTTGTGCTTATTTTAACGTGCGTCTCCGTCCCCGTGCAGCGGTCCTGATCACGTCCATGATGAAGGACCTGAACGCCCAGGAGAGGGACACCATCACCTTTGAGGTGACGGTGAACTACGAGGGCGTCAGCTACAAGTGGCTGAAGAACGGCGTGGAGGTCCGGTCCTCGGACCGCTGCCAGGTCCGCAGCCGCCAGCTCACACACTCGCTCACCATCCGCAACGTCCACTTCGGGGACGGGGGACAGTACCAGTTCGTGGCCGGCTCTGCCGCCTCCGCCGCCAACCTGTTCGTGGAAGGTAACGGGACATCAAAAAATATATAGAGATAAAGATATATAGATATAAGTTTAGTATATATATTATCTGCTGCTGTTCAACTGAGAAATCCCAATATCTTCTTTTTTTATAATTTGGGCATTTTTCACTGTTTTTAATGGATGTTTTTGGACTTTTTTTTATGTATTTGATGCATTTTTGCCCTTTTTCAACAATTCTTTTTAAAAGTTTTTTTTCACACTTTTTCAATGTTTTTTTGTCCTTATTTTCGACGTTTTTGGCGGGGGTTTATTTTGAAAACGCTTTTTATACTTTACGGATGCTTTTGGACCTTTTTTTCTGACATATTTGATGCAATTTAGCCCTTTTTTCAACAGTTTTTTCCACATTTCTTTGTTGTTTTTTGTGTTTTTTGGGGGGTTTATTTTGACATATTTCACCATTTTCCGACGTTTTTGTCAATATATGAATATATACTGTATATATCTCCAAAAACTATTGTATATTTATTTATATTTATATATAAAATTTATATGCCTCTTTCTATTATTTATTTGCTTAATAATCTTTAAAAACCTTGAGATATGCTTTGTTTGGACATATTTTAGACATATTTTAAACATAGTTTAGACATATTTGGCATTTTTTTTTGATGTTTTTCCCTTTTATTGTTTATTTTAAAAAGTTATTTTTAAAGTCAAAGTTTTTGGCATTTTTGGTGTGCTTTCCCTTCCTAATATTTCTGAGATATTTAGAGGCTTATTGGGATTAATCTGTGCACACTGTATGTTTTTTACAGCTCGGGTGATCGAGTTCACGAAGAAGATTAAGGACATAAAGATCACGGAGAAGAAGAAGGCCGTGTTTGAATGTGAGATTTCGGAGCCGAACGTCCAGGTGGTGTGGATGAAGGACGGACAGGAGCTGGACATGTCCCAGGACAGGTAACTTAGGAATGAACTAGTTGTATAAGTGTCATAAGTGCAATTTTACTAATTCATGTGCAATTAGGTTGTGTAATACAGAGAAATAGAGACTCAAAAGGTAACACTTTAAAGAAAAAGTGTGAATGTGTAGTTTCGAAAGATCTGAAAATCACGCAAAGAAGGTCGTTACGTAGACGCGAAAGGCAACGCTAGATTGGCTTAATCTAGCGTTGGGGTTAGGGGGTTAGGGTTAGGGTTTAGAGGGTTAGGGTTAGGGGGTTAGGGCTAGGGTTTTATCTGTCTTAATGTTTTTATTTTTTACTGTTTGTACTTGTGTTTTATCTGTTTAACTGATTTTGTGTAAAGATTTTGAATTGCCCTGTTGCTGAAATGTGCTCTACAAATAAATGCCTTGCCTTGAAATTATTGTAATTATTCATGTCGCAGCAGACTGTATATGGCGTAGTCTATTTTAGTCATATTTAATGTGCTTATCTTTGTTTTTATTTTACTGTAAGAAACTTGTTCATGCTTCTTGTACACGTATCTATCTCTGCTCTTATCTTCAATGTTGCAAACTGCAATTTCCCCACTGTGGGACAAATAAAGGTTTTCTTATCTTATATGTTATATAAACTTTATTATCATCTTTCCATTCGTCTTAAAACAATCCATTCTCCTGTGTTGTGTTCAGGTTCACTGTGACAGCGGAGAAGTTCGTCCACCGTCTGATGATCCAGACGGTTCGCATGTCCGATGCCGGAGAGTACTCGGTGGTGGCCGGGGCCAGCGTGTCCAAGGCCCAGCTGACCGTGGAGGGCCGCGACATCCGCATCTCGGAGCCGGCCCAGCGGGAAATCACTGTGAGTTCAGATGGAGATCAGATATAATGCAGCTTTAAGGAGTCCCCCTCCCCCCTGCAGGAGATCAGATATAATGCAGCTTTAAGGAGTCCCCCCCCCCTGCTGGAGATCAGATATAATGCAGCTTTAAGGAGTCCCCCCCCCCTGCAGGAGATCAGATATAATGCAGCTTTAAGGAGTCCCCCCCCCCTGCAGGAGATCAGATATAATGCAGCTTTAAGGAGTCCCCCCCCCCTGCAGGAGATCAGATATAATGCAGCTTTAAGGAGTCCCCCCCTGCTGGAGATCAGATATAATGCAGCTTTAAGGAGTCCCCCCCCCCCCTGCAGGAGATCAGATATAATGCAGCTTTAAAGAGTCCCCCCCTGCAGGAGATCAGATATAATGCAGCTTTAAGGAGTCCCCCCCCTGCAGGAGATCAGATATAATGCAGCTTTAAAGAGTCCCCCACCCACAAGAGATCAGATATAATGCAGCTTTAAGGAGTCCCCCCCCTGCAGGAGATCAGATATAATGCAGCTTTATGGCACTTCCGCATTTGTAGCACTTAGCCAAACCAGATGCTTTGTCTTTTATATTATTATTAATATATTAATATCCTCTGTCTCAGGTTCTGGAGAAGCAGCGAGCGACCTTTGAGTTTGAGGTGAACGAGGACGACGTGGAGGCCCGCTGGCTGAGGAACGGCGTGGAGATCCAGTTCTCGGCGGAGGAGCGGTTCTCCTACGTCTGCATCCGTCGGCTGCATCGCCTCACGGTGTCGGAGACGTACCGCAGCGACGCCGGCGAGTACACCTTCATCGCCGGCAAGAACCGGAGCGCCTTGCACCTCCGGGTCAACAGTGAGTCAGCAGGAAGCTCATGCTAACCACAATTAACACTCCTTTGATTTTAGGGAAGAGAGGTATGAAGGGGCTAAACCATAGATGTCAAACTCCAGGCAAATCGGCAAATCCAGCCCTTTGCCGACTTTGATCTGGCCCACATAGCAGGTTCAGGTTCAGTTGTAGCCCACCTAGGTGTATGAAGGTTTTGTTGCTGTTTTCTTTGACTGCGAGGTAGGCCTGCACGATTAATTGGTACAAAATCATAATCTCGTTTCACCCTGTTCAAGATTTATTTTTTTTTTTTTTTTTTATGACTTAGATTCTCATTTAATTTTACGAACATTGTGTCCTGTGAGTTTTAACCAGAGACTGTATGAAATATGTCTCTACAGGCACGTGGTGATGAGCTCTAGGGGCCAAAATAAATCTATGCTTGGTAGTTTTGTTTCATCATGGGATGGAAAGAGAGAGAGAGAGAGAGAGAGAGAGGTGGATGGATGGATGGAGAGAGAGGGAGAGGGAGAGAGAGAGAGAGGTGGATGGATGGATGGAGAGAGAGGGAGAGAGAGGTGGATGGATGGATGGAGAGAGAGAGAGAGAGAGATGGATGGATGGATGGAGAGAGAGAGAGAGAGAGAGATGGATGGATGGATGGATGTTGTTTCATCCTGTGTGCAATAGACATGAAATCATGGCAGAGAATCGTGATTTCAACTCTAAGCTAAGAAATCGTGTAGGTCTACCATAAAGAAGACTATAAGAGACTCAACATGGCCGACTATAAGAGACTCAACATGGCCGACTGTAAGAGACTCAACATGGCCGACTGTAAGAGGCTCAACATGGCCGACTATAAGAGACTCAACATGGCCGACTGTAAGAGGCTCAACATGGCGGACTATAAGAGACTCAACATGGCCGACTATAAGAGGCTCAATAAGGCCGACTATAAGAGACTCATGGCTATCAGAGACTCAACATGGCCGCAACAGACTCAACATGGCCGACTATAAGAGACTCAACATGATGGCCAACTATAAGAGACTCAACATGGCCGACTATAAGAGACTCCACATGGCTGACTATAAGAGACTCAACATGGCCGCATGAGACTCAACATGGCCGGCTATAAGAGGCTCAACATGATGGCCAACTATAAGAGACTCAACATGGCCAACTATAAGAGACTCAACATGGCCGACTATAAGAGACTCAACATGGCCAACTATAAGAGACTCAACATGGCCGGCTATAAGAGACTCAACATGATGGCCAACTATAAGAGACTCAACATGGCCAAGGACTCCACATGGCTGACTATAAGAGACTCAACATGATGGCCGACTATAAGAGGCTCAACGACTATAAGAGACTCAACATGGCCAACTATAAGAGACTCAACATGGCCAACTATAAGAGACTCAACATGGCGGGTTCTTCAGGTGCTTCTTCTTCTCCAGTGAAGTGGAGTTTTAGGGGTTTTAAGGGGTTTTGAGGAGTTTTAATGGGTTTTAAGGAGTTTTGAGGAGTTTTAAGGGGTTTTAAGGTGTGATGTGTGTGTTGTTATGAGCTTGGCCGGGGACTCGTCAACATGTCTCTGTGGATTCTGTCCCTTCTCTCTAATAAACTAAAATCAACTGTCTCACTCTGAGCCTGGTCTCACTCATTAACTCTGTCACATCATCTGAGAGAGAGAGGAAGAGAGGGGGAGTGAGAAGGGTTGGGGAGGGAGACGGATGGAGAGAAAGATGGATGAGAGGGAGGGAGCGAGAGAGAGAGGGATGGATGGATGAGAGGGAGGGAGCGAGAGAGAAGATGGATGGATGACAAAGGGAGAGAGAGAGCGGGAGGGAGGGGGGGATGTATGAGAGGGAGGGAGCGAGAGAGCGGGATGGAGCTAACGTTAGCAGGAGGCTAACACGATGTAGACAGCACCGATTGGTCAGTTTCTCTCGCTACTGATCGCCCTCCACAGCACGAACCCCACCCTCCTCAAAGTTCATAATCTTACTTACCACTGACTTTGGATCATGTGCGTTGCTCGTCCTCCTAGACGACACCATTGATCATGACATCGCCTGAAACATGGAGTTGGACTACAGAGCTCTGTCTTAACCCTCCTGTTGTCCTCAGGTCAAATCTGACCCCTTTAAAAAATGTCTATATCTGAAATATGAGTTTCTTTTTAACCAAATTACCACAAAAATGGATTGGATTCCTTACAACGCTCTTTGCAAATACAACTGATCACTTTCATTCCTCTGATCTTACTTTATTCAGTCACAATAATTCATAATTTCTGCTTTTTTAACTCAAATATTAGGTATAATTCTATATAAATGAGGGTTATTGACCATGAATTCCAAAAAGTAGTAAATATAGCAAGGTGGTGTTAGTGAAAACTAAAAAAAGTCTGAAAAAGGGATGAAAATGTCAGTTTTTGACCCATGAGGACAACTCAAGGGTTAAGATTATTTGAATCATATTTGAAAGAAAGAACTTTTTCTGTGAAACTGGGTACTAAGTACTCCTCTTCAGTGGGTATTAAATTTGGCATCCCCCAAGGATCAGTTCTTGGCCCCGTGTTATCCTGCCTCTACATGCTGCCCCTTGGTTCCATCCCTTAAAGCACACCTTAAATTACCACCGCTATGCTGATGATACACAACTCTACTTACCCATCTTAACTCAACATGGCCGACTATAAGAGACTCAACATGGCCGACTATAAGAGACTCAACATGGCCGACTATAAGAGACTCTACATGGCCGACTATAAGAGGCTCAACATGGCCGACTATAAGAGACTCAACATGGCCGACTATAAGAGACTCAACATGGCCGACTATAAGAGACTCAACATGGCCGACTATAAGAGACTCAACATGGCCGACTATAAGAGACTCAACAACATGGCCTACATGGCCGACTATAAGAGCTCAACTCAACATGGCTCAACGACTATAAGAGACTCTACACATGGCCGACTATAAGAGACTCAACATGGCCGACTATATAGAGAGGCTCAACATGGCCGACTATAAGAGACTCAACATGGCCGACTATAAGAGACTCAACATGGCCAACTATAAGAGACTCAACATGTCCGACTATAAGAGACTCTACACAGACGACTATAAGAGACTCTACACGGACGACTATAAGAGCTCAACATGGCCGACTATAAGAGACTCTACACGGACGATTATAAGAGACTCAACATGGCCGACTATAAGAGACTCAACATGTCCGACTATAAGAGGCACAACATTCAACAACAACAAAGTTTTTCTAGACAAAATGGATCCCGTTTACCAACACATGATCAATATTGGACAACATCACATGATCAATATGGGACAACTATCACATGATCAATATGGGACAACATCACATGATCAATATGGGACAACCATCACATGATCAATATGGGACAACATCACATGATCAACATGGGACAACCATCACATGATCAATATGGGACAACCATCACATGATCAACATGGGGCAACATCACATGATCAATATGGGACAGGCTACATAGAGCTCATGTTCCAACTGATAGCAACATATCGAGCTATAATAAGAATACAACAACAGTATCAACACATCGCTATGACAATGCAGATGCAAATTGTCTTTTATTGGCCCCCCGGCACCGCCGCGGGGCCAATAAAAGACATGTCTCTCTGCGTCCCACGGCTTGTCCTAACCTTTGTCGGCCAATTTCTTCAAGAGTTTGTCATAAATTAAATCCAGAAAGTCTCTCGTCTCCTCGTCCGTCCACGTCCATCTGTCGTTGTTGATTCAATATCACTTAAATCAGATAAAAACGTGTGGACGGAAACAGCTACTGGCCCCAAAAAGTATAACTCCTGTTTTAGCTGAGCTTCATTGAGAGAAAGAGATAGACAGAAACTCTCTTTCAGGCTCATTACATGTTTTTAAAACATAGAAGAAGAAGTTACACTTGACCCTCCTGTTGTCCTCGGTCAAAACTGTGTCCTTTAATAAATGTCTATATCTGAAATCTGAGTTTCTTTTTAACCAAATTACCATAAAAATGGATTAGATTCCTTCCAACACTCTTTGCAAATACAACTGATCACTGATTCCTCTGATCTTAACTATTAGTCACAATAATTCCTAATTTCTGCTTTTTAACCTCCTGTTGTCCTCGAGGCAACTTTGACCCATTTTCAAAAAGTTTTTATATCAAAAATGTGGGCTTCTTTCAACCAAATTGTTAAAAAACAAATAAGCTGAATTGTTTCCTATGACGCTCATACGATCAGTTCACTACTCTCATTACATTTGGTTAAATTCAATTTCATAGCATTGGAAAAAAATGAGTAAATAAAGTGAAAAAAAAATTCTGTAAAAAAACAACAAAAACTTTTAGAAGTGCAGAAAAATGAAGAAAAATATCGGAAAAACTGACAAACTTGGAAAAAAAGTGACAAAAATGTCGAGAGAGCAACAAAAGACGACCAAATGTTTTTAACCCTTGTGTATTCCCGTCAACCACGAAACATTATTATCACCTTTTCTGACATATTTGTCACTTTTTCAATGTTGTGGGTGCTTTTTTGATGTTTTTTCCAAAGCTATTTGATATCTTTAACCCTTGTGTTGTCTTCACGTTCGGGACCCTCTCGTATCCCTCAGGATTTATTTGGGGTTTTAAAATCAATTCTGAAATAAAATTTCACTTCATACTCTATTAACAAATATTGTCTTTATCCTAATTTCAAGCTAGGAACTACAGTAACTAGGAACTACAGTAACTCGGAACTACAGTTACTAGGAACTAAAGTTACAAGGAACTAGAGTAACTAGGAACTACTAACTAGGAACTAAAGTTACTAGGAACTAGAATAACTAGGAAGTAGAGTAACTAGGAACTAAAGTAACTAGGAACTAGAGTAACTAGGAACTAGAGTACTGTGTGGGATGACTATAAAGAAATCTTGAATCTTGAAATCTTGAAATCTTGAAATCTTGAATCTTCTTTCCTGTTTCTCGTTCAGTCCCGGAGCCGCCGCAGATCCTTCGCCACATGGCGCCGCAGTCGGTGGAGGCGGGAAAACCCGCCCGCTTCTCTGTGCAGGTGAGCGGCGTCCCGGCGCCGCAGGTGTCCTGGTTCAAGAACTCCCAGGCTCTGTCCGCAGGCTTCAAGTGCAAGTTCCTCCAGGACGGGGGGGGCGAGCACTCGCTGCTGCTCATCGAAGTCTTCCCCGAGGACGCTGCAGTCTACAACTGCCAGGCCCAGAACGAGTATGGCACCGCCACCAGCACCGCCGCGCTCAACGTGGAAGGTAACTAGGAACTAGGAACTAGGAATTAGGAACTAAAGTTACTAGGAACTATAGGAACTAGGAACTAAAGTTACTAGGAACTAAAGTTACTAGGAACTAAAATTACTAGGAACTACGGTTACTAGAAACTAAAGTTACTAGGAACTACAGTAACTAGGAACTAAAGCTACTATAAACTAAAGTTACTAGGAACTACATTAACTAGTAAGTACTGAAGGAGTAAATGTACTCAGTTACATTTCAGCGCTGCAGTTAGGACCATTGGGACGTGTGTTGATTAGGTGTGTGTGTGTCTCTCTGTGTGTGTGTGTGTCTGTGTGTCTGTGTCGCTGTCTGTGTGTGTGTGTCTCTGTCTGTGTGTGTGTGTCTGTATGTGTGTCTGTGTCTGTGTGTGTGTGTGTGTGTGTGTGTCTCTGTCTGTGTGTGTGTGTGTGTGTTTCAGTGTCGGAGGTGGTGTCTCCAGACTTGTCTGCGACCGTTGCCCCCCCGGTCGTCATCTCGCCCGTCGTCAACGCCGCGGCCCGCGAGGGGGAACCGGCTCGGTTCCAGTGCCGAGTCCGCGGAGACGGTGAGACCCACGCTGCTTTACCCTTAGAGTAGGGGGGAGGCGAGGGAGAGGGAGAGAAAGAGAGGGGGAGAGAGAGGGAGAGCGAATGGGAGGCAAGGGAGGGAGAGGGAGTGAGAGAGCGGGGAGAGAGTAGGGAGAGAGAGAGAAAGAGAGGGGGAGGCAAGGGAGGGAGAGGGACAGGAAGAGAAGGGGAGGCAATGGTGGGAGAGGGGGAGAGAGAGAGGGGGAGAGTAGGGGGGAGGCAAGGGAGGGGGAGAGAGAGAAAGAGGGGAAGAGAGAGATTGGGAGGCAAGGGAGGGAGAAGGAGAGAGAAAGAGGGGGAGGCAAGGGAGGGAGAGGGAGAGAGTGAGGGAGATAAACAGAGGGGGAGGCCAGGGTGGGAGAGGGAGATAGAGAGGGAGAGAGAGTGATAAAGAGGAAGGGAGAGGGAGATAAAGAGGGAGAGACAAGTGTACCACTAAATATCAAAGGGGGACATACCCGCTGCACCCCCCTCATACCTCTCCATGTGTCCCCTTCTGTCCAGATGTGAGGATCAGCTGGTTCCACCAACAGACGCAGATCAAGCAGTCCGAGTTCTTCCGGATGTCCCAGTTTGACGACAGCTGCCAGCTGGAGATCTCCCGGGTTTACCCCGAGGATGAGGGACAGTACACCTGCGTGGCCACCAACACCGCCGGGACGGTGTCCTGCTCCGCCACGCTCAGCCTGGACGGTACGTCCCCTGCCCTGGGTACTCTACTGGGTAATCTACTGGGCACTCTACTGGGTACTTTACTGGGTCCTTTACTGGTAACTCTACTGGGTACTCTACTGGGTACCCTACTGGGTATTTTACTGGGTACTCTACTGGGTACTCTACTGGGTACACTACTGGGTACTCTATTGGGTACTTTACTGGGTACTTTACTGGGTACTCTACTGGTTACTCTACTGGCTACTGGGTACTCTACTGGGTACTTTACTGGGTCCTTTACTGGGTACTATACTGGGTACTGTACTGGGATTTTCTGCTTGGATAATAATAATAATAATAATAATAATAATAATAATAATAATAATAATAATAATATATGATCTTACATAAACAGGTCAGCTTGCACACATATTTCAAAGCATAAGAAATACAGAGAAATATAAATATATTATGATAGATATGTGGGGGGGTCTATGTTGGGGGGGGTAATGAGTTCCAGAGACGGGGAACATAACACACAAAGCCAATCACGTGCTTCCTTTCAGGGCAAAAGCAAAGCGCGGACAGCGCTGCCGAGTCTCTGCGGCATGTCTCCGCCACGTTAAAGAAACCGTCCTCCCGCCAAAAGCCCCTTTTCATCCAGCCAATCACGAGCTGCACGGTGCCACACGGGGCGGTGGCGCGCTTCCACGCCTGCGTGACCAGCGTGCCAAGGCCAGAGGTCAGCTGGTTCCACAACCGGCAGCCGGTCCAGCCCACCAGGAACGTGGTGTTCCACTTCGACGAGGTGACCAACGCCGCCGTGCTCATCATTGTGGACGCGTTCCCCGAGCACGCCGGGCAGTACACCTGCCGCGCCGCTAACGCCGCCGGAGAGGCCGCGTGCTCAGCCACCCTCACTGTCACCCAGGAGGAAGAAGAAGAAGAGGAAGAAGGTAAAATCTGGAAGAGTCGGCTGCAGCCGGGTTTCTCTTCCTGCGAGATTAATCCACCCGCCGTGAATTCCTCCGTCGTCTCCGGACAAAACACCTCCAGGGATGTCCTGAACCGGTCCGCCAAATTATATTATAAATAAATATATATTACATTATATTATATTATATTATATTATATTATATTATATTATACTATAGTATATTATATTATAGTATAGGATTTAAACAAAACCACCTCCAACTTTTTTGGGATGTCCTGAACACTTTTCTCAACGTTTTTTGTCAATTTTAATCAATTTTTTGTCATTTTTTTGACGTTTATTAAATTATATTTTAGTCAATTTGTAAAATTTTTTGTCACTTTTTGTCATTTTTTAAATTATGTTTTAGTCATTTTTTTAAAAAATTTTTGTCAATTTTTGACGTTTTTTAAATTATGTTTTAGTCAATTTTTAAATTTTTTTGTCACGTTTTGACATTTTTAAAGTGTTTCAGTCAATTTTTTAACACTTTTTTTGTAACTTTTTGACGTTTTTACATTATGTTTTAGTCAATTTTTTAAAAATTTTTTGTCACTATTTTGACGATTTTTAAATACTGTTTTAGTCAATTTAAAAAAAACATGTTTGTCACTTTTTGACGTTTTTACATTTTTTAACAACGGTTGTAGTGACTATGAAGATCACTGTTTTCGGTATTTTTAAGTGTGTTCAACGCCGTTAGCAGCAACTTCTTTCCTGCACGTTCGCAGACAGGAAAACTATCTTCAATCAACTATCTATCTTCAGTCTTCTTATAATAACCAGAATATGGACACGGTTCACACGCTGCAGCCTCAAACCAGAATGTGGACACGGTTCACACGCTGCATCCTCTTAGAGGGCTGATTAATGTCCTCCTTGACTGACTGTTTGAGTGTCCTTGACATATGTTTGAGGCTACGCCGTGCATCCCGCATAAACTGAATTTTTGTCTGAAGGATCCATTTTAGCGTCGTGCTTCCAAAACCATATGAGTAAATATTTTGGGACATCCCTCCTCCAGATCTGACTAACCTCACAGTTCCAGAAAGATCACCAACACCAGTTTGTTTGAAGCCTGGGATTATCACTTCCACCTTCCTCATCACTTCCTTCCTCATCAGGAACCACTTCCTCCCTCCTCTGTCATCACCCTCCCCCTCCCTCGTTCATAACGTCCTCTGTTGTCCCTTCATCCTCCAGGAAACTCAAACCCTTCTCTGTGTTATTAAATGTCTGATTCTTGCGTCGTTGTGATCCTTCATTGTGTTTCTTACAGATTTTACAGAACACTAAAGATATTATTATTAATATGATTATTATTATTATTATTATTATTATTATTATTGTGTGCATTGTTTGAGTTCTCACTTCAAAATCACTTTTTTTAACAATGTCTTTCATTGATTTTAATTGCAGCACATTACATCATTACCACTTGGGCCCTCACCCTCAGCCCCCCCACAACCAGCAACTAAATTTCTCTCCTAACATGTGTTGTACTAAGACCTAAAAACAGAAGCAAATGTTATGAAAGTACAGAAATTATGAAATACATAAATACAATAATAAATAAGAGTTGCAAGTCCAAGCATTTGTAACCGACGGCAGTTCGTATATATCACTGTGTGTGTTATAAGAAAGAAAATTAATTCTTTATTAAAAGCATTTTGCGAGGATAGCTCAAGTTTCCAGAAGTCGTCTTTGACGGAACCAAAACACAGAAGGTAAATACACTGGAGTCCAGCAACGAAAAACTTAGAGAGGTGTAATTCCATTTCCTCTTTGTGGGAATGAAAGTGTGGAGGAAGAATTTCCCTCATGGATCTCTCCTGCATGCAACATATTAACGTCATCTTCTTCCTTCACAGTGACTCACATGAGAGAGCACATTGAGGCCAAGATCGAGCAAGAAGTCAAAGGTAAGGTCGCCGTGTAGAAAACCAACTCATTATTATCACACCAGAAGAACTGCACGGTGAAAAAGGGACAGTTTAACTATCTTTTTATGTTTTATTTGATTAATGTTTCACATTTCAAAAGCAGTCTGTCAGCAGGTAACTGTGATGCAAGCTTTGACTTGTTGAAGGTGGAGAAGCTGTTGAAAATTTAGGAAACGACATGTGTGTTGGTGCATGTTTCAACTAAAAAAAGGATTACAGTGGACCTGCATCCACAGACTGCTTTTAGAGTTGGTAAATATGTTGTGATGTTGAACTGTCCCTTTAATAAGAAGTGATCTTTGAATTCCCACAGTAGCATGTCATCTTTATGTGAAAGAAAGTCCTACAGTCTGTATTTTTCTCCATGCTCTTGTTCTGATGATATTTCATGGTTTCCCCCAGGCAACACTGATACATCTTGCTTGAATCAGTTTTTGACACGGTTTGCATCCGAAAGTTCGACTGTTTTTTTGGCATGAAGGTGTCTTCTGATCTTTTCCCAGAAAAGGTGCAGGATGCGTATCTTTTAAAGCTTCCGGATATGAAATGCCCTTTAAAAGATATGGAGGTGGACTGCATCTGGAACTCATACCTTCCTCCTGCAAAATATTTCTTAGCCTGGCTTGCAGATAGTGGGATGTCATTCCTGTGGTTTGCACTAAATAACACCAGTAAACTATATTAGTTCGAATAAACGCCTTCTCACCCAATTGTACAGCTTCATTTGTTTTGGAATACGAGATATGTTTTGGAGAGCTTTGCCTCTCGTTGATGCATCATTTATTTCCTCTTAAGTTTAAGGATTAGAAAGGGCGTTTATTCTCCTGTCTGCAAGTCAGGTAAGGGATATCCTAGTGTAAAGCCAAAGCAATTATCAATTAAATAAAGCAGGCCAATGTAAGCAGCCCATCTGGGAAACATTATGCTTTTTTAATGATAATAAAATAATTTATGTTTTGAAGAAATTTCCACAGACGAAGGATCAAAACTTCCTGAAGGTTTCTAATAAAAAGAACCAAGTCTTGCGTTTATTCGAACAAATATGGTGAGTGAAATTATTTCTTATGGCCTTGTGACTCCCAGCATGCATTTAATATTTCCATTAATGATTCATTACAAATCCTTTTCTTTCTTTTTGTAACTGCTGGACATTTTGTTTTGCTGATCGTTGTCCGTTTTTATTTCAGAGCTGTTTTATCACGAAAGTAAAGAAGAAACGCCGCAAAGGAGCGCAGCAGAACTCATCAGCACTCGACAGCTGAGGGGAGCCTTCTCCGACACCGAGGACTTTCCCGATCACGGCCTGGTGTCGGCCAATCGCTGCTCTAGCAGAACCTCGTCCATCAGCTCGTGGACGGAGAACATCAAACCCTCTTTCACCAAGAAACTAAAGTTCCAATCAGTTCTCGAAGGAGAACCGGTGGAGTTAAAGTGTAAACTGGTTGCATGTCCTCAACCAACTATCCTCTGGTTTCATAACAATAAATCTATTCCTAAAGAGCGTAGACGTAGGATGTGTACAGACAGCAAAATGCACATGCACACTACCAGTCTGGTTATCAATTGTATCAAAGAGAAGGACTCGGGCAGTTATAAAGTCATGGCGATAAACACGGAGGGTTCGGCCGAGTCCACAGCCTCACTTTTAGTGTCACTGAGGGAAGAGCAGTCTGCAAACTACCTGGGCTTTGTTAGACGCTCTGCCAAAGCCCACGAAAGCATAGACACCATGGCAGAGCAGAGGAGAGAGAGGAAGTTTAGGGTCGACCTCAGGTGTGTAGGGTCCCCGTTTGACAAGATGTCCAAAGTTCATCAGGGAAGATCTCGATCTAAGAATTCTTTGGTGCGTACTGTTTACTTCAGGGCCGATTCCCATGCCAAAGAAAAAGAGGCAGAAAAAGAGTCCAAACGGTTGGAGACTGCCTCCGAGCGCGCCCCATCCCCTCCCGCCATGTTCGACAGGTCCGAGCGCTTTAATGACAGATTCAGTGATATCTACTGTGACCGGCGCACCGGTGCGAGGTTCAGTGACAAGTTTAGCGACAGGTGCAGCGACAGGTACAGCGACAGGTTCAGTGACACTGAGAGCCTTCACAACGAGGTAAGAACAAAACTTACCACACTCCAAAAAGCTGTCAAACAGAAGAAGAGGCTTTCTATCTCCACCATGTCGTCCTCTGAGTTTGAGTCAGAATCAGTTGCCAGCGAGTCAAGCTATGCCGAATATGTAGAGAGGCTCAGGGTGAAGCCGGCCTCTATGCCCGATGTCCAGCATTTTAATCGACCTTTCGATTTGGGGGATAGTCATCGAGAGTTTCAAAGTAAAATCTCACACAGGGAGCCCTCTCAGCGTCGAATGAGGCATTCATTTGAGCCTCAGACCAGAACCAGGGCCATTCAGATCATGAGAGGAGATTTGGTTGATACAATGGTGCCACAGACAGAAAGGAAATCAGGTGAAATGTATTCGGAGACCATGGCGAATAAAAAGGTTGAAAGTTACCTTGAGTCGCGGGAAGATGCTAGATTCAAAGAAATGGTAAGTGAACGTCACAGTGTGCTCGCTGACCAAAACGTGGAGTCTGCAAAGACTGAGGATGAGCTACTTCACCCTGAAGTCCCGTACTCTGAAACATCGTACACTGAAAGCAGCGAATCTGGTCGAATTGTGCATGCTCAAGGGAACGTCAGGGAGAAGTTAACACCAGAAGACATGGCAACAACAGAAGCCGCTGCTCCATTCAAAGAAAGTGAAGGCAAGTCTTTGAGGGCTCAGTATGAGAAGAGCATTGATGCTGAACGAATGCAGTGTGAGGAAAAACTCCTTGCCTTGCGGATCAGGAAATGGCAGCAAGGAAGTAGGATGTCAGAGGAGGAGACATTTCACCCTGAAACTGATGTGCCCATGCCAGCAGAGATGCAGTACATAGAGCCTGCAGAGCAGAAAGTGATGGAGGAAAGAGCAACTGCAGAAACTGAGGCCGTGCCTTCATCTTTCCATAAATCACCCAGAATGAAAGCAAGGTTGGTAGATCCTGTAGGTGCAAGTGTGTCAACACCCAAATCACCTCAAGTAAAAGCCAGAGGAGAAGAAATGGAAATGTCCACCTCCTTGCTTACAACATCAGCCACAATGGAAGCCAAATTAGAAGAAATTAAAGTTGAGCTACCACAACCATCCCCCATAAAAAAAGCTAGAGAAGTCGAGTATTCCCTTAGAACAAAAGCCAGGGAAGAGGACAGACTTGGAAAGTCACCCAGGCTAAGGCAATCTTCCAAAGAGATGATACTTAGTGAAGCTGTAACACCAGAAACTTTCGGGAAACACCAGGAGGATCATGAAAGGGAGTCTTTGAGGGATCAGTATGAGAAGAGCCTGGAAGCTGAACGGATGCAGTGTGAGGAAAAACTCCTGGCTCTGCGGATCAGGAAATGGCAGCATGGTATTCAAATGTCAGAAGAGGAGAAAACTGATCTGCCTGTGCCGGCAGAGACACAGTACATTGAGCCCAAGGGGCACATTTACACCCAGCAGGAAGTGGTGGAGAAAAGAGTAGCTGTAGACCATGCTACCATTTCAACACCAAAGTCACCTAAAGTAAAAGGCAGAGTTGAAGAGGGTGAAACAAGTGTCGTTTTGCCTAAGGCCAGAACAAAAGCCAGACCAGGAGATTTGGACACTGATGCATCACCCATGCTGGCACAAGGATCCCCCAGAATAAAAGTGAGAGCTGCAGAATTGGAAGCTGAGTCATCGCCTAGAGCAAAAACCAGAGCAGAGAAGATGTTGTTTGAGAAGACAGGAGAAGAACGTGAGCTACAGCTGTCAAGGGAGAACCTCTCTGAGCTGAAAAGTGAAAGTGAGAAGTTTGTCAGTGAAGAAGAGGCTTTGACTCAGCGGATCATGAAATGGCAACAAAATGTTCAGCTGGAACAAGAGCAAGCTGTGAAGCCGGAGTCCGAATGGGTTGAGGGTTACTCCCAGATCCAGGCAGAGAAAACCACTGAGGATGGATTAAATGTTGCAGAGGCATCTGCTTTGGAACCTGAAGTGGTCCGTAGCAAGAAGACTTCACCTGGAAAGAACTACAAAGAAAAGTTTCTTTTGAGCAAGTCGGTTCCTGCTGGTTTCCAAGATCAGCAGGGTGATAGCCTGCAGTGCCCGCCTGCTGGCGAGCTCCCGAGAGAGGGCCGTGAGACCAGGTTGCAGAGGGACAGTGAGTACTTCGTAAGCGAGGAGGAAGCACTGGCTCAGCGCATCCTGAAATGGCAACAAGATGTTGTCGAACAAGAGGAAGTAGTTGAACTGGAGTCTGAGTGGGCTTTGGCTAATCAACCAATCAAACAGCCTGACTCGGGGTTGCTGTTTGAGTCCCAAGTTCCAACATTTGACAGTGAACTTCATCGTGGTGGCATTTCATGAAACCAATCGCAGTGAGCTTCCAACTCTTGCTGGTAGAGCCATATCAACAGAAAAACCTTTACCTCTTCAGCATGCCGCTGGGTATGAACCATCTCCTCCTTGTGAGCCTTCTTCAATTACAAGGCATTCTACACATGCTGGTTTACCACACAATCTGGAGAGTGAGGCAGAGAGGAGACAGAGTAGGGAGGAATATGCAATGGCTGCAGATAAATTCAGCTACCATCGCTTCCAGTCAGATGTTAGAGAGGAGAGAGGGACGCGAGAGGAGATGGGACCTACCAGAGAGATCAGCAAATGGGGACAACAGAAGGATTTTGCAGGTATGAGGAAAGAGGAAATAAGTGGAGATCCAAAAAGGTCAAAACAGGAGGGTGGAAGTAGTGCAGAAATCCTTGAACTCGGAGCTATAAAGAAGGATGAAAGGAGAGCCCGAGAGGAGTCAGATTTGAGTGGAGTATACCAAACTCAAGAGTCAAACAGGATGAAACAAGAGGATACAAGTGCTGGAGGCTCCCGTCCTGTATTTGTGAAGGAACTATCTTCAGTCAAAGCTAAAATCGGTGAGATGTCAGAGTTTACCTGCCAATTCCAGGGTTACCCTGTACCCACAGTCACTTGGCTCAAAGATGGCCAACCAATAGCCGACAACCCCGACTATGATATCACGAGCAAATCTAACAAATCAAAGCTCACTATCTTCTATCCAACAACCGACCACAAGGGGACATATGACTGTGTCATAACCAATAAAAACGGCCAATCCATCTGCAGCGGGACTCTTGAGATCTCTGACAAAAAAGTGGCGAGAAAGTCGGCGGCTGCACAGGAGGTGGTAGTTACAGAGGAGCCAGAGAAGGGTGAGGAAACCCAGGAGAGTGCGATGGAGGCAGAACTTAAGACCTACATGGATTCAGGAAAGGCAACACTACAGGTGCCTCAGGCGGTGACCCACAGACGTCTCTGCTCAGATGAGTCTTTTGGCTCCTCAGCTGTAGAAATCCGAATCACCGCTGCCACTCCTCTCCCTGACATGACAGAGGAAATCAGTGAGGAAAAACCTCAAGCTTTTATGGAGAAAGCCTCAGATGTGCTGGGCGATGAAGGAGCTTCTCAGACTGTCAAACACAAATTTACTTTCTCCTTTGATGTGGTTGGTGAAGCTCCTCAGGTGGTCAGCGAATTAGTGAATATCTCCTGTTCTGAGGGCAACACTGCTGTGTTGGAGTGTGTAATCACAGGTGAACTTGCCCCAGAAGTTGCATGGTATCATGACGACGTTTGCCTCGAAATCATGGCCGGAAAATATAGAAGTGAGGTAGATGATAAAGTGTACAGGCTCTATATTGACAGTTTTACACACACCGATGCTGGGGTGTACAAATGTGTTGCTAGAAATCAGATGGGGGTGGTTACAAGCGTCTGTGATGTGTCATTTCATGTCGCAGAGTCTGTGCAATTTTCAGAGGGTGGCAGTATTTCCGAGGATGTCAAGATACCTGCCATATTCAACAATGCTGCCATCACTCACACTGAGGACAATATCAGTAAGATGGAAGATAAACCTCTGAGTTCACAAGCTCCATCGGGCGTAGCCAAAGCCCCAAAATCCAGACCCATTGCATCAAGAGAGCCTCCAACTGTATCCGGATGTGGTCTGTCGGCTTCTGCCACTGTGATAAAGGTTTCTCAGATTAAACAAGCTTTTGAGTCAGACTCTGGAGTTGCATTACCGCCACCTCCCTCTCCCGAGGAGCAGAGAAAGGAAACACTTTTCCCTGAGGAGTTTATTCCTGCGTTGGCCGATCCCCTTGACCAGCAGGAACAAGTAATTGAACCTGGACTCCATGCAGAAGGTGGTGTTAGCCTTGCCTCTGCTAAAAAAGGAAATCCAGGTTCTCCCAAAGATGTTCATGAAAGAGAAGAATCAAATATCACTGAAAGAATTCCTGCTTCAGAAAAATCTGTTTCCCTTCAAAACCCTGTAGCACCCAAATCTGTCTTTTCCAAGACCTCCCAGCCCATCTCCTCTCAGGAGGAAGGCCGTGAGATCTCTCGCATCTCTAGTGATGTTGAAGAGGGAGCAGTTTCAACAGAAAGCCCCAGTGTACTAAAACACTTTGTGGAGGAAGTGCAAGAGTCTCCAAACCTGGTGAGGCCTAAAGCACGGAAACTTTCTCAATTGCCCCAACAAATGGAGGCATGTGAAGTGGAAACGGTGAGGGAGGACACTGTGCGTACATTTGACAGAACTAGTAGCTTTATTGCTTTCCAATCTGAAAAAGTCCCAGCAGTAAAACAATCTGTCAGAACTTCAGCTCCAGCTGAAGAAGCTCGTAAGCCTAAAACAACTTCTGAATTTCTCAAACAAAGACAAAGTGCAGCTGCAGGGTCTTTGTCTATTCAAAGCGAGGCAGAAGTTGAAGGTAAGGAACTTGCTGGTGAGGAACTGATTTCAATTCCAGAGCCATCGATGGACAGTGGTGTCTTCCTAAGTATGCCGGAGTCCCAGGCCGATGTGACAGAAGTAGCAGAGGAAATAACTGGTGATGTATTTGAGCCTCATGCACAAATGAAGGGTAAAGATGAGAGCATTGATTACTTGGAGCCAGAACCTAAACCGCTTATGGTGAAGCCTAATGTAGACAGAGAAATGAAACCACTTCTTCCTGATGATTCTGCTGAGGAACGTCAAAGCATGGTGGCATCTTTACAGGAAAGAGGAAGTTTGCACAAGGCCCCAGAAGCTAAAGCTGGAGGAGCAGCAGCATCTGTTAGCTCCATGGAGGAAGAGGAGGTCACCTTTGGCGCTGTTTATGACTTTTACAACCCTCCGACAGACTGGGGAAGACCTCTGTCCCCTGAGTCGGAGATGTCAATAGAGATTGGCAGCACTGTGAGCGAAGAGCTAGCCGAGGTAGCCGAGCGGTTTTACACCCCAGGCTCGTCTACCGAGGTCTCGCAGCCGATTGCAGAGTCCTTCCAGACTCCCAAGTCTCACATGTCCTTCCATACTCCAAGTTCTGATTCACCTGGTGGGTTTATGACCCCTCAAGAATATCCATTCTCCCCTGTAGAGCATAAGCAACCCTCGACAGGAGGCTCCAGCGAGATGTTCTTCTCACCCGTTCAATTCTTGACTTCTCCTGGTGACGAGGGAATTGAAACAACACCTCCTGGAATAAATGTGGACGAGAATCGATACCTTACCAAAGGCATAGGCCTGGCGAGTCTTCAGGAGAAAGTGCAGGGGATCCCTCCTGCTTTCCTCAAACCTCTCATTAGGAAAAGAGTGTTTGAAAATGACTCGCTAACGTTTTACGCCGAGGTGTTTGGCCTCCCTTCCCCCGAGGTGAAATGGTTCTGCAACAAAACCCAACTTGTGGCAGACAACAGAGTTAAAATGGAGAGAGATGGCGATAGCATCTCGCTAACAATTCACAATGTCACCAAAGCCGACCAGGGAGAATATATTTGCGAGGCTGTGAACTATGTTGGGGAAGCCAGAAGTGTTGCTTTAGTGGGAGTTGTATCACAGGAAGTGAAGTTTATGCCTGCCCCTCCTGCTGTCACCCATCAGCACGTGATGGAGTTTGATGTGGAGGAGGATAACTCTTCTCGTTCGCCCTCACCTCAGGAGATTCTGCTTGAAGTAGAATTGGATGAAAACGAGGTGAAAGAATTTGAAAGGCAAGTTAAGATCATCACTATCCCCGAGTACACGGCCGACAACAAAAGCATGATCATATCTTTGGATGTTTTACCGAGTATTTACGAGGAGGGCACTGTGGACTTTGTCACCCAGGAGCATGATGATTTAAAAATAGCTTTTGAGGTCACTGAGATGCCTCCAAGGTTCATCAATCCCATCTGTGACATGGAGACCCCAGAGGGTACCACTGTCATGTTCGAGTGCTCACTGATGGGAATTCCATCTCCCATTGTGTCCTGGTTCAAAGGTGACAAAAAGCTTCCTCACAATAACAAAAAATACTTGCACTCTTCCGATGGAGATAACCACTTCCTGAAGATCTGTAAAGTCACAACACAGGATAGTGGCGTGTATACCTGCAGGGCTATCAACGTTGTTGGGGAGACTTTGTGTAGGGCCTGCCTGGTGGTGTTAAATGCCAAGGCTTTCTCAGGGAAGACCAGAGGCAGGGAGTTGACCGCCGTGTCTCTCGGAAGCGCCAAAGTCCAGCCGCAGAAGTTTGACATGGTGGTCGGAAACACATCTTTTGACAGCGAGCAGGTGTCAGAAATTGAGCTTGAGTTTGAGTTCGAGCAAGAGGCAGATGAGTCGCAGCGGGCCGTCAGGCTGGTGGCCAAGACTGACAGCGAAATGAACGAACAGGGTGAGAAGTACATTAGCATTAACTTTGATGTATTTGCTGAACCAGCAAAGGATGACAAGATAGAGTTCAAAGGGAAGTCTTCGGATATGTGTAGCTTCCAGTTCCAGGTGACAGAGACATCACCTAAATGTATCATCCCATTAACGAACGTTACAGCAGCAGTAGGGACGCCAGTTATCCTCCAGTGTCTGGTTAATGGTAAACCCAACCCCACCGCCGAGTGGTATAAAGATGACAACCGAGTCACAGGCAGCAGGTTTATAATCCAGGAGAAAACTGCAGGCCATTTTAATCTTCTCATTACTAACGTGACACAGAGTGATGCTGGTGAGTACAAGTGCATAATTCAAAACACAGTGGGGTGCATTGAAACTTCTGCGCTGCTAAAGGTGTTTTAGAGACTTAAGGGGCTGGTTGTCCAGAGGAATTTGCTCTCCAAATTCTTTAGTTGTATAATTCTTTGCTACTTCATGGTTGTTTGAGCTGCAACTATCTATTATGTTGCGTCAATTAATCTCTTGATTTTGAATGGATTACTTGTTTTGTTTCTAAAATGTCCAAAAATGGTGAAAAATGTGGATCAGAGTTTCCCAAAAAGCCCAAGACGGCATCCTCAAATGTCTCGTTTTGTCCACAATTCAAAGACATTCATCTTCCTGTCGCTGAGGAGAGACTAGAACATATTTACATTTAACAAGATGCAATCACACAAGTTTACCTGTTTTACATAAAAATGACTCAAACTGATTTATTGATTGATTTAATAGTTGGATAATCTTTGCAGCTCTAGTTGTTTTCACATTGTGCTTAAGATTAAGACTTGTTAAATCTCTTGAGACAAAAACATGACAACCAATTAAAATCTAAAAGGTCTCTACTGGGAAACAGGACACACCTCTGAGCCCTCTAAAAACCCTGTTAACACATTTGAACATCGTAGAATAGGTGAAATAATCTTTGGGCAACCAGCCGTAGTCATGTGGGGAAAAGTCTGTGAAGAAAACTGTATCTTGGTGGAAAAAGTGGTCGAAAAACAAAAATAATAATAATATCAACTGAAAAATCTGCTGATATTATTATTATTAGTTTCATTTGTTATTGTAAGTTGTGTTAAACGCTTGTTTTATTTACATTTCTGGTTAAAAAATCTGGGTTTATGTTTGTTTTTGTTCTGGTAACAGTTTAAATATGAGCTGCTCTGAGATGCGAAGATGACATTACGAAGTAATACCTTTACAGCTATAGAGAAACCTGTAGGGGGGGCTCTATAGAGAAACCTGTGGGGGGGGAAACCTCTATAGAGAAACCTGTGGGGGGGCTCTATAGAGAAACCTGCGAGCAAAAAGTAAGAAAACAGCAGAGAAATGGCCAAAACTGCATAGTTCCCCTTTAAATTAGCAACAGTGTTTGTCAGTAGCTACAAAGCCAAAGTTAAGAAGCAGATCTTAAAAAAAATAGGAATAGGAAATTAAACATGAGAACTCAAAAATATATTACTTGGGACTAGAAGCAATAAATTAGCATTAACCTAAATATATTGTTGTTTTAAAAGGTTCCGTCAAACTTGCCTGCATGGAGACATCCCTGCATCGCTTTAGTTTGACCAGAAATCAGTAGTTAAGAGTTAAAGTGTAAAATAAAAAATATTTAGCAGTGAAAACTACATGCAATGTAGAAACTTAAATGAGAAGGTTAACTTTGATATTTTGATATCTTGCAGAAGGAAAGAAAATCAACAAAAAATGTTTCCTGAATGTCATCTGGCAACACAATCTCACTCCTATCGCGTAAATATGGACGCTGGGTCAGGTGCTTTTAGCATTGTTATTGACGCTAACAGTCTCTTTTAGCGTTTTTATTGATGCTATACCTTTCCTTTGGAATTTCTATTGAAGCTATAAGTCTATTAGCGTTGTTATTGATGCTATAAGCCTCCTGTCACATTTTTATTGACGCTATAAGTCTCCTTTGGCATTGCTATTGACTCTATACGTCTCCTTTTGCGTTGTTATTGACGCAATACATCTCCTTTTGCGTTGTAATTGACGCTATAAGTCTCCTTTAGCATTGTTATGGATGCTATAAGTCTCCTTTAGCATTGTTATTGATGCTAAAAATCTCATTTAGCATTGTTATTGACGCAATAAGTTTCCTTTAGCATTGTTGTTGACGCTAAACGTCTCCTTTAGCGTCAGATCTTAACACACTTGGTTTGCTCTTTTGACGCAGTTAGGTTAAGGAGAAGGTCGTGGGTGAGCTTACGTGTAAATGACTCGCGGGACAATAATGGTGTGGTTAGGTTTAGGAAAATAACAACGGGACAGTTTAGGGAAACGTGACAGGCGGGGCACGTTCCCTGGTCTCCTGGGTGAAAGTCCTGTGTTGTTTAACCCCCCCGACCAACTTCCATATGTGGACTTTCGGCCTTTGTAGCTGCTGCGCTCCCCGGTGCGTCCTATACCCACGCTAAAGGGCGCGTTTTTGTCGTATCTGACGCAGACGCCCACTGCCCAAACGTCCGTATTTTACGCGGTCGGAGTGAGAGCAGTCTGATTTGGGTTTTGTGCAGTAATTTGTTTGACTTTGCAACACATAATGCTTACTTGAAAGAATTCAGTTGTTTGTTGCATGTGTGAATTGAAAAGATTGTTGCAGTATTTGTTTTTTTGATTTCTCTGTGTGTCTAAGAGTTTTGAATATGTTTAAGATTTTTAAGTAAGCTGGTAATTCATAATTCATAAAATTTTAAAAATGGATAATACTGTGAAACTTTTAAAAATTACAACAAGATTATATATAAGTTGTGATGTCTTGTAAATATGTGTCCTTTTTAGAGTGTATGAGTGGTATTTACCAGTATAGGTACATTTAAAAACAGTAGAAAGAAAGATAGAAATTCATGGTGTATTTGTACAGACGTCATGTTGGTTTGTCCCAGAGTTTATATAATAAAACATGTTTTAAAGTTGGAGTCTGAGCGTGCTCTTTAAGTGTTAACACAGTGACAATCATCACATTTATAGACAAAAACAGGTGTCAAAAATGACCTTTGTTTTGTAGGACTTGTGATTTGGATATATTTTGATACCAGTGCCAATATATTACCTGATTTTGGAACTGATACCAAATAATGACCTTTTCCTGAGGTCTGTTCTGACAGTTTTTTGTACTTAAAGGTGCAGTAGGTAAGACTTATAAAACTATCTTTCTGTCATATTTGCTGAAAATGACCCCATGTTCCAGTAGAACTAAACGAAGCAGGTCGGCTCCTCTGGCTTAAGAGACCAATTTGGGCTTTTGCTGAAAAATGGAGGAAGGACTGAGAAGTTGTTGACGTTCAAATTCTTTGGTCGTGGATCTTTCCAATCTTACCTATGGCACCTTTAAGCCAACTGATTGATTTGTAATTCATAAGTAAAGTTATAGCAAAGGTGATTAATAACCAGAACAACAAATTACTTTCTTCAGCGGAGAAAAGGTCAAAGAAAGGTCAAATTTCAAATGGTTTCATATATGTGTTTTTACAGCGTAAAAAACAAAATGTATATGCCTCCTTATGGGATGGATTTCAATCCACCTTCGTAATTGCAACTACCTTCACAGAGAATGTTTGGCTTTTTGAAAATATTTAAACAATTATTTTATTTAAAAATCTGGCTGACAAAGACAAGGAAAAACATAGAAAATACAAGTAAAAGTCCAGTAAATGTTTGGATATGGTTGCTGATATACAAATGGAGTCTTTTCTAGAAATGTATCTGTCATTTGGAGCTCAAGCTAAAAGCATTTCATCTGTCTTTCTCATATATGTTTGAAGGGCTGTCCTCTCTTAATCACCTTGTAAAATAATACTGTAGGTTTATAGGATCTTTGCAGTTTGAAAGATTTCATTTTGAGTTTTTTTTGTGGTATAAATAAGAAGTATGCTGGTTGTCACTTTAATGTGAAAAATCTAACTGAGCATTGACAAATATGCTTTGTCTTTGATGAGCACCTGATTTTAAAAGCTTTTGCCACAGTCTCCTCCAGAGGGAGAATTGGAAGAAAACCCCTATGACTATTAAACATGTTTCATGCTTCTTACGTTCAGCACGGTCAGGGCGGTCAGGGCGGTCTGGATGGCGGTCTGGACGGCAATATGACAAAAACACTGGGTCTGATAGCCGAGCCACGCTCATCCAAGATATTGTAACAATGTGGACCATGGGTTACAGTGATCGGCTACAGAAGAGAAGAAGTCAGTTCTTTGAGCCCTTCTGGTCGTTTTAACCACAATCAGAATGAAAGGTTTGGGGCGACCATGCACGCCATCCGCAACCCCCCAACCACGCTGAACGCAAGAAGCATGAAACCCGGTGCAGTCGACTTCTTTTTTAGAAAATCTGACAAGTCAAGTGTGATTCCTGTAATGAACTGAGCCTTCTCAATGTGGTCCACAGGCATCCTGCAGTAGCAGTAGGACAGCCCCAATATTTTCATTTATCAATTCAATGTTAATGTTTTTGTGTTGTGGATATTGTTTTCAGTCTTGCTCAATATTTTCCTAACAGAGCGTTGTAGCACCACCATCACCACTGTGGAAGAACAAGAGGAAACCTACTACACTGGTGTCCAGTTACCACAAAAAACGAAAACACTTGAACTCAAGCCAGAGCCCAAACGTTACTCTTCCTCTTTAGAGAAGAAAAAAGAAAAGCCAGTTTTCCTTAGCCAGCTCGCCCCAGCAGCTGTAACCAGCGGGGAAACGGCCAGGTTTACCGTCAAAGTGTCCGGTCTTCCAAAGCCGACAGTTCAGTGGTCCCACAACGGAAAAGTCATTAAGAGCTCCTCCATATACAAGCTGATAGAGACAAAGGAGGAGTATACGTTAGTTATCACTCAGGTCACATCTGAGTATGAGGGCGAGTACTCTTGCACCGCCACCAACAGATTTGGCCAGACAACATGCACCACATACCTGGAAGTGAAAAAGCAGGATGTTAGCCAGGCGGAGAAATGGGTGGAAAAGATGTTTAAAGTCACAGGTCAACCCCCAACTTTTACAGTTCAGATCCAACCGGTGAGATGTTCAGAAGGAGGAGAGGTTTCTTTTAATTACAAAGCCAGTGCTGATCCAATACCTGATGTAAAGTGGTTCAAGGGGGCTTTTCAGATCCAGCCCAGTAGAAACTGTATCGTTATAGCCAACCCAGATGGATCTGGCGTCATTAATATAAAGAGTGTCAAACAGGAAGACAGTGGGCTCTATACTTGTAAAGCTTCCAACCAATTTGGAGAGGCGTCTTGTAGCGCTGAGCTTGTTGTATTTAAAGAATCAGCCTCTGTTTCTCGCAAACAGGAGCATGTGACCATGGTTCAGAAGAAAGGTTATAAGATTACAACGACAGAACAAGCAACAGAGTCTCGCTTGTACCAGGTCAGCCTCCCAGGTCAGGACAGATCAGATCAGATGGTTTACACCATCGGCACTGAAGACCGGCAGATCATTCCCAGTGAGCAGGTGGGGTCCCTTAGAGAAGTAGACATCTCTGCTGCCACTATCCATCGCGTGCAGATGACCCACCAGGCAGCAGTGCTTCAGTCTCATGAGATGGAGGAGAGGGTGTCTGTGGTTCCTACCCACCCGCCTCAGGTTTCAGCTGTTCCTGTGAAACAACTTCACGTGGCCACGTTCACGTCGTCAGTTGAAGAGAGTCAGGACCTCACTGAGCAGCACTGCGATCGCATTCAAAGCCCTGAGATCATTGAGCTGCAGGCAGCTAGAGAAAAGAGGTCAATGGTCATGTCAGCTGTTGCAGAGGAGCTCACCACACTTTCTACAGTTAGCACTGAGCCTCTGCCCGACAGGAAGTCTGCTAAAGTCACGCCCACTTCAGAACCTAAACATCTAGTCAGTGGGCATCAAGTCGAGTCGCAGTTGCCCTTCCTAAAAGAGCAGTCTCAGGAGATCCCCAAACCTCAGGAAGAGAAGGGTTATAAAGTTAAGGAAGGTGTCAAGATTTTATACTCAGTCCAGTCTGCAGAGAAACGGGTGCTTGCAGAGGGCCACACAACTACACTAGCAACAGCAGATTCAGCTGTAAAGTCTTTAGTTGGGAAAGAACAGCACCGACCTGTCATGGCTTCAGTCAGCGAGTGCAAACAGACTCTTTCCAAGGAGACTAAGTTCTCCTTGCAGAGGCCCGTTGAGGAGACAGCCCATCTCTGTAAGGATAAAATGATGAAAGTGGCTCTGACTGCAGAAGAGAAGCAAATGTTGCAGGCTGAGCCCACTCAGCAGCTGCCAAGTCTGGACAGTGCCATGTCCATTCAGTCCCAGGTAGAAGGGGAGCAGTTGTTGCACCTGCAGGTTATCACAGATCAGGACCTCCTTCCATCTGAGAAAGGCTTCACCTGTGAGAAACCAGAACCAGAGCAGGCAGGAGTCAGGAAGAGTCCCACTCTGCTTCACAGCGTTAGCCAGGATGAGCAGAGGACAGTTGTTTGTGAGGACACATCAGAGTTTGAGGCCAAGGCTAGCACCATGACAATCCAGCCCCAGAAACAAGCCCCTACTCTTCTGCATCTTCAGTCAACCCAAACTGTGGAGGCGCTACCCAAAGAGGGAATTCTCTTAATTGAGAAGCCTGACCAGCAGGTTGCAGCACAGAAACAAGAGAAGGCGAGAAGTCATGCAGCTACCTCGGAAGAGAGACGGGAGCTCATAGCAGATTATCACACAGAGTTGGATTTGTCTGTCACTGGCGATAAGTCTCAGCTTCGAACTGAGCCCAGGCCTCAAAAAATCCTCCAGCTCTCTTTCCAGCCCATGCAGCTGCCAAAAGAGACGCCAGTTACCACTGACGTCAAGCAGCAGCGAGCTTTGGTACAGAAGGAGGATCGCGTCAATGTGATGCATGTCACCAGTGTGGCAGACAATCGGGCTTTAGAGGAGGGTCACACTGAGAGTCTTACAGCTGTGGATAAATTCACCTGCCAGATGGCTGTAGAGCCAAAACTTCCCACCGAGCCAATCCAGATTGAGGAGAAGGAGATCTCCACGGAGAGTAGTGTCCTTCTAGAGGCAGCAGAACAGGACTTTGCTGTTCAGATCCAAGAAGGCCAGTCAGTCAGACAGTCAATAGTGATGGAAGAGAAGCAAGTGCTGACGGGCGAGCTCTCTCAGGAGATAACCAAGTCTGAGTCCGCTAAAGTCGTTGTCACCACACAGCCGAAACTGTCCCTTTTGGCATCAGAATCAAAAGACACCACACCTCTTCCCAAAGAGATGACGTTTGTCATTCAGATCCCTAAACCATTCAGTCTAAATATACGTAATCAGCTCAGAGACGCCCTTCAGTCTGCTGTGGCCAGTGACCAGCCGGTGTTGCTGGCTGACGTCGTAGGAAGGTTACAAGCTGTAGAAGTACAGGAAGTCAAGGTTCAAAGAGAGCCTAAGAGAGCCATGTTTACATACCTGATCACGACGACAGGTGCGCCCATGGAGATCACTTTGGCTTTTGAGGGTAAATACCCTCAAACAGCTGACCTCAGGACTGAACTCCAGGCAGCTTTCCACTCCATAGTGTACCAGGAAGCCCACGTTCTTACCTCAGAACAGCCGGGCACTATGCAGTTAGACAAACCTCAACGGGCGCAGGTCACCTCAACCCGCTCTAAGCAAATGCTGTCATCCATGGTAGAGACTGTGAACGTGGCAGAGAGCGCGGTGGGTTTCACTGCGGTAAGATCTCAGGCTGCTGCACTCAAGACAGAGTCTAAAATGGCAGTTGAATGTGCTGCAGCTGAACAACATGTTGTGGTGCAGGAATCTAAAGCAGCAAAGATGGAGCAGTCCATTTCAGCCCAGGTACAAATGTCTACAAAGTCTCACATGGCTTTTAAGCAGTCAGTGCAGGTTTCAAAGCAGGAGGTTAGGTCAGTTAGGGTGAAAGGCAGGGAGAGGGATGTAGGAGCAGCTATGGTTACCACTACCTTGCCTCCCACAACTGTCCCCACCGAACAGGTGGATATCAGCTTCCAGAAGGAGCACAGGGAGGAATTCTTTAAAGAGGAGATCACAGTTTCCAGGCCAGAGCAGAGAGAATACCCTGTGATAGTCACCTCCCTGGAAGATGTATCCATCGACAAGGATAGTAAAATAACCTTTAGCACCACCATTAAGTATGTCACAAAGGTAAACTGGTTTTTCAACGGGCAAGTAGTGAAATCTGGCAAAGAGTTCAAGTGTTCCAAAGACCACGACACATACACATTGGTTATCAACAAAGTTGTCAAGGAGAGGCATCAAGGAGAATATGTTTGTGAGGCTGAGAATGAAGCTGGCAGGACTACAACATCTTCAAGACTCACTGTGGTCTCAAGAGGTTTGATAACAGGAAAATCTAATGTATCATTCATTCATCCATCCACTTTCTCAAAGAACAACTAATATTTCACGTAAATTGGTTAATTCAAGACAGTAGATGCTACATCTCTCAGATATACGTGTCAACGTCAACATGGGCATACTGCGCAGGCGTCAACATTTGGGCGTTAACTCCCATCAACAGACGTTACGACCATGTTTTGATTTTACACACTATTGGTTGCTGATGTTAATAATTCCCCAATTTTGGATCTCATTCCAGTTTGAGTGTGTAGTTTTTGGTTTAGAAGCCTTATTGGTGATTTTGCTTCTATACTTTGTAACAGTCAGGAAAACCCTTAATCTTGGTCGTCAATGTTTTTAATTTCTCCCCAGTTTCAATTCTTATTGCTTCTGGTACATGTCCAGTTGTGAAGTTTTTAGGTTAGAAGCATATATAGGTGAATTCTCACCGTTACAGTAGGTCTTCGGCTGAAATGACGGACAAGAAGCCCAAGCGTTGACACCTGCTTGGTAATCTTGTGTTGACGTTGAAACATGGGGGCGATGTAGCATCTACAATTCAAGACTTTTCATCACATGATATGATGCATTTATCTTTTTGGTCTCTATATTCATTTTCATAGATCGGCATGAGCACCCTTAGCAGGTCACTGGATGATACTAACTCACCATGTCTTGTTTGTTCCACATCATTGGTCAGTATTTGCCAAAAGGCCAGAACTGTCACAGCCATGCAACTTTGCTCTCTTTAGTTGATAAGCATCTCGCTAAAATACTAGTTATGATTCTGGCCTTCAGGTAACCTTCACGGTCTTTCCATGGTCACTATGGCATGACAATGTCAACGGGTTCCTTTGTTTTAAACCCATGGTCTGTCACATTCCTTCAGGTCCATTCTCTCCACAATGTCTCTCTGCATGCTTTCAGGTCTTCAACTCGCCATTGCTTCATCTTTCACTAACTCTTTGTTTCTCTTCATTTTAGCCTGAACCCTAGCCCCATGTACAATCAATGATAGCTATCATTGATTGGGGCTAATGTTCTTGCTTTTTTTCTCCTCCACAGTCACTCCTGTATCCACCATCGTGCATTTCACAATACCTTGTTCCTGATCTGTCAATGTTGTACAAGAGTTTGGTAGATTCCATGACTAACATTTACCCTTTTGTCTGTGTGCCTCAGTGCCACCTGTCTTTAGGCAGAAAATCACACCTCTGGAGATCAACATCGGCGGCCAAGCCAAGTTCGAATGTGAAGTTGAGGAAGCTCCGAGTGTCACCTTCAAATGGTACAAGTCTGGCATTGAGATCAAACAGAGCGACAAGTATAGGATCCTCAGCCGGCTCACCAGTTCCTCCCTGGAGCTCCTGAACCCAATCAAAGCCGACAGCAGTGAATACACCTGCAAGGCTTCAAACAAGCATGGTACTGACAGCTGCACTGCCTCGCTCATCGTCACAGGTAAGACCCCAGTGGGACCTCATTTTTTTATTACTGCTTTCTGTTTGAGAGAGAGAGAATTATATACATATTTGCAATGTGTTTGTATTCCTTGAATCAATTTGGGGCGATGTGGAAGTGATGCTTTGTATATAAATTGGATCTGGTGTCACGTTTTGGCAAGGTATGATGATGTAGAGGATTATATTTTCTCATATTTAATCCTACATTGATCACCAAGTTGAGAGTTTTTGTTGATAGTGTATTATTTTCTACTTTTTAAAACTTTGTTCAATTTCATGTTCTACCTGCTCTCCATAGAATTGTACCCACCGATATTTGTATCACAACCAGACCCAATGACTTTATATGTGGGCAAACAAGCTGTGCTCCAGTGCTCACTCACTGGATCCTCACCCATGGAAGTTGTCTGGCACAAGGACAACATAGCCATCTCCTCTGAAGGGAACTATGTAATGAAATGTGAAAAGAACAAGTATTCCCTTCACATTAAAAGTCTTGAGCTGACAGACCAGGGAGTGTACCTGTGCAAGGCCTCCAACAGTGTAGGCACTGCTACATTTACGACAGAGCTCAAGGTGATCAAGAAGCCCAGCTTTGTTAAGACCATTGAGCCAGTGTCAGCTGCTGTCAATGACGCTCTGAGGCTGGAGTGCCAGGTGGACGAGGACACTGGTGTGACCGTCACCTGGACCAGGGATGGCAAAAAAGTCCACCTGAGCATGGAGTGTAAAATGTCCTTTGAGGACAAGGTGGCTGTTGTTGAGATACCCAAGTCCAAACTGAAGGACTCTGGGAAATATGTTTGCACAGCCACAAATGAGGCTGGGAGTTCATCCTGTGAGGCTGTGGTAACAGTTCAAGGTAAGATCCTAAAGATGATCTTTCCGTTAGCTTTTAAGAAAACGTATAACTTTGAAATGAGCAAGTGGATTATTGCTGACGCTAACACTACGCTCCGCTATCTTCTTGTCTTTCCTTTTTCATTTTTATTTTTCACATTTTTCTGTCTTGGTTATTTTGTTTTTGTTTGCTGTTTCTCTTTTGACAATGATCTTGGTGTGTTTTTGAACTGAACACTCCTTTCAGAGCCGCCTATTTTTGTTAAGAAAATGGAACCTAAGATTACATGGAAACAAGGTATAGCTGCACGCTTACAGTGCTCCGTTAAAGGGTCGCCTGAACTTCACATCCACTGGTTCTGGAATGAGAGAGAGCTTGGTGATGGAGACAAATATAAAATCTCTTTCAAGAATGGAGTTGCCTCTTTGGAGATAATGGACCTTCTGGTCACAGACAGTGGGAGTTACACCTGCGAGGTGTCAAATAATGCCGGCAGCGAGAGCTGCAACACTCTTATAGCTGTGAAAGGTTTGTCAAATCTTGCATTTACTTTACACTTACTGTCCAATTGAGAAAACCTTTGGTATTAACTGCATACGTACCCTTTTGACACCCAGAGCCCCCATACATTAGAAAGGAGCTGCAGACAGTAGAGGCGATAAAGGGAGCAGCAGCTCAGCTGGAGTGCGAGATCACAGGAACCGCTCCTTTTGAAATCAGCTGGTTAAAAAATAAGAAAGCCATCTCCAGTGATCAGAAATATAAAATATTTGCACAGGATTCCTTATCAAGGCTGGAGATCCAGACCTTTGAAAGTGCAGATGTTGGAGATTATCAGTGTGTCATATCTAACGATGTGGGAAAGTCTCCACTAAGGCCCAAGCTAAACTTAAAGGTTAGTAAAGCTGTGTTATTGATGAGGGTTCATTTTGAGCTTCAACCCTTGTGTGGTGTTCAGGTTTGAGGACCCGTTTTCGATGTTTGCAAAAAGAAAATGTAAATGTGCTGTATTTATATATCTTTTCTAGTCTTAACGACTACTCAAAGCGCTTTTACATCATACAGGATACATTCACCATTCACACACATTCATACACTGTGGCCGAGGCTGCCGTACAAGGTGCCACCTGCTCATCAGATAAACATGCACACATCATTCATACTCCGATGCACAGCATCGGGGGGCAACTCGGGGTTCAGTGTCTTGCCCAAGGACACTTCGACATGGGACTGCAGGGCCAGGGATTGAACCACCAACCTTCCAATTGGCAGGCAACCGCTCTACCACTGAGCCACAGCCGCAAAAGTTATGCTATTTATTATTTCTTCTAACAAACTCATTGGCCTTTGCTCATTTTCACACAAAATAACTTATTTTCAATGACTGAACATGGTACACCCCCCCCCACCCCTACACATAACTATTACATATGAGGTGTACAGGTCTACTATGTGCTATGAAACTATGTTGTCTTTCTGCACCTGCTATTCTCACACACATTTACAACATTACAAGCACTTTCACCTGTTCTGATTAAGTCCTAAGAAATAAGCACCAATAATGATCAAAAAACATGTTTATAATTTGTTTGCTTTGTTATAATTGAGTTCCCTTGTTTTCTCACAAAAACGGTAAAGATCATATGATCATAAATGTGATCTCACAGGGGTAAATGGCACATAAACTGTTTTTTCTGCATTGATTTAAAAGCCTAATAATGTGTTGGGTCCTCCATAACACTGGTTGTGTAACAACAATATGAACACCACACAAGGGTTAAACTAAGTTGTTAACTCTTTAACTGTTTTTGTAGAACCGCCAACCTTCTCGAAGAGGGTTGAGAGTGCGACAGCGGTGTTGGGAAATATGGTAAAACTCCAGGGAACTGTTAAGGGATCAGCTCCCATCTCTGTAAAATGGATGAAAGACTCTGAAACACTGAGGGATGACGATCCAAACATCAAGATGGTGTTTGAGAATAGCGTTGCTAGCTTGTCGATAACAACAGTGGCCATCAGCCATGGCGGCAAGTATTCGTGCCAAGCTGAGAATGAGGCTGGTCAACAAAAATGTGAAGCTACCTTGACTGTGCAAGGTCAGTCGACATCTTTGATGCAGAGATGCTTGTATTTCAGCTCCTATGCTGAGTTCCTAGGGATCTTGTGTCTCTATATTTTAATAACTAACGGGTCTGTTTTATCCCAGAACCGGCCCGGATTGTAGAACCTGCAGAGTCCATTAGTGTGACTGCAGGCGATTCGGCTACATTGGAGTGCACAATTTCTGGAAGCCCAGACCTTAAAGTGAAATGGTTTAAAGACGGAAAGGAGATGATCAGTGGGCGTAAATATAAGATGACTCTGAAGGACAATGTTGCCGGCATGAAGATTCTCACGGCCGAAAAAGGAGACACTTCAGAGTATAAGATGGAGGTGTCCAATAAAGTCGGGAAAGACCAGTGCACATGCTCAGTCACAATCTTAGGTTAGCTCCTGGTTTCTGCTTCTTTAACATGTGATCATGCTTTTTTTATTTTACATGCAGTATGATGAAATTATAACCAGTCTTAGTTGCTCACAATCTCTCACAGTTGTTTGATAGTTGTTAACTTTAAGGTAACGCTTTGGGACTTACTACTAACTGAAACGTTGGATTTAATTGTAAGTAAAAACAGTGTGCAGAGTCTTGTTTCCTTTTAGATTTGAGCCAAGGGATTCTTTTAAAAAACAATATGAAATTGTGTTAATGCATGAGATGTTTTTTCTTCAACAATCAGATCGGATAATGCCTCCAACTTTCACCAAGTCCCTGAAAAGAGTTGATGGAAACATCAGTAATGATGTCTCCATGGATTGTAAGATGTCTGGATCTCAACCCATGACCATAGCTTGGTTCAAAGACGACCAGGAGATCACGACTGGATTCAAATTCCAGCCTGAACTCAAAGACAGCTCCGCTACACTGAGAATAATACGGCTGGAGAAAGCTGACTCGGGAGTTTACAAATGCAGAGCCACCAATTCAGCCGGCTTTAAGGAAACCAGCGGCACGCTCTATGTCAAAGGTTATATGGCTTATGTTGTGCCTCTTTATGTTGTGTACAATCCTCGAATGATTTCATGCTAACGTGAAATCTTTGTTTTGTTCACGGCCTCCAGAGCCCCCAGTGTTCACAGCGAAATCAGACAACCAGGATGTTATACCGGGAACAACTCTTTGCTTCAAAACAGCCTTCACTGGAACAGCGCCATTAGCTGTAAAGTGGTTCAGAGAGGAAAAAGAGATTATAACTGGAGGCTCATATTTCATAAAGAAAGATGCTTCTTCAAGCTCTTTGGAGCTTCACTCTGTGAAACCCAGTGACTCGGCGAAATACACATGCCAAGTATCCAACGATGCTGGGAAGGTGGACTGCACCGCAGTCCTCTTTGTGAAAGGTGCCTTTTTAAGTGTCTTTAGCTGCGTGATAATGTCATGCTGTCAATGTATTGTGATACTAACATAATGTCTTGTGTCTGATAATGAATGTTAACCTCTTCTCTCAGAACCTCCCGCGTTCGTGAGGAAACTCGAGGCAACTAAGCTCGTCACCAGCGGCGACTCCGCCAAGCTGGAGTGCAAAGTGACGGGCAGCCCCGTCATCGCTTTTAAATGGTTGAAGGATGAGATGCAGATCAGCTCCGGCCCTAAATACACACTGACTTTGATTGACTTAGTGGCATCTCTG
>CM049381.1:1275921-1555921 GCA_026937815.1 Etheostoma perlongum
CGGGCTCAAAGGTCCAGTTTAACGTCCTGGTCTCGGGCACGCCCCCCCTGACCATCAAGTGGTTTAAAAACAGGAAGGAGGTTTCCTCCAGCATCGACTGCTCTGTGATCAAAGACAACACCTCGAGCTCCCTGGAGCTTTTCTTTGCCAAAACCTCAGATACTGGAGAGTATGTCTGTGAGATCCAGAACGATGTGGGCTCCACGTCGTGCCAGACAACGCTCTTTGTCAAAGGTTGTCATTCTTTATGTCAAATATGTCACCATCCATCTGGTCTGATGGACATTTTGAATTTCAGTCTGTTGCCTTGACGCTAACCCTCCATTTTATGATGAAGTATTCAATTAAGGGTTGCATGACATAGTCTTAGGATGCTTTTATATAGACCTTAGTGGTCCCCTAATACTGTATCTGAAGTCTCTTTTATATAGACCTTAGTGGTCCCCTAATACTGGATCTGAAGTCTCTTTATATAGACCTTAGTGGTCCCCTAATACTGTATCTGAAGTCGTATTATTATCACCGTGGTTACATCTATTGTTGTCTTCCTTAGAGCCCCCTAAGTTCACGCGAACGCCGGCGCGCGTGTCCGTGGTCTGTCCCGGTCAGAGTAAAGTGTTTGAGTGCCAGGTGACGGGCACACCTGAGATAGACGTGTCATGGTTCAGGGAGGGGTCTGAGATCAGCCCCAGTGCCCGGTACGCTGTGGCCTTTGTTAACTCTGTGGCCACGTTGGAGATCCGGGGGACGGAAGTTAAAGACAGCGGGCTGTACTACTGCGAGGCTCGCAACGAGGCTGGCAGCGAGAGCTGCAGCATGGACCTCAGGGTCAAAGGTCAGTCGGGTCAGGAGACGTGGTGGAGGACATTCAACCCTCGGGTCGTCTTCCCGTCAAAGTTGGAAATCACACAACTTTTTCTTACGATTTTGTCATGGATAGAGAGAGAGACGCACATATACACACATAAACACACATATACACGCATATACACACAGATACACACATACTTATACACACATATACACACATACACATATTTATACACATATACACACATATACACACACATACACACATATACACACATATACACAAATATACACACATAAACACATATACATATACACACACATACACACACACACACATACACACATATACACACATATACACAAATATACACACATATACACTCATATCACACATATACACACATACACACACACACACATATACCCACATATATCACACATATACACACATATAAACACATATACACACATTTTTTACTCTTTGTTTCACAGCCTTTTTCCAAAAATCAAAAAAAAGTTCATTTATTTCTCAGTAATGTACACTCAGCAACCCATCTTGACAAAAAAAAACACATATTTATTAAAAAACAAAACTGAAATATCACATGGTCATAAGTATTCAGACCCTTTGTTCAGTATTTAGTAGAAGCACCCTTTGATCTAATACAGCCATGAGTCGTTTTGGGAAAGATGCAACAAGTTTCTCACATCTGGATTTGGGTATCCTCTGCCATTCCTCCTTGCAGATCCTCTCCAGTTCTGTCAGGTTGGATGGTAAACGTTGGTGGACAGTCATTTTCAGGTCCTCTCCAGAGATGCTCAATTGGGTTTAATTTTCAGGGCTCTGGCTGGGCCATTCAAGAACAGCCACAGAGTTGTTGTGAAGCCACTCCTTAAATTATTTTAGCGGTGTGCTTAGGGTCATTGTCTTGTTGGAAGGTAAACCTTCGGCCCAGTCTGAGGTCCAAAGCACTCTGAAAATCGCCCAGGAATCCCTGTATTAAATTCATCTTTCCCTCGATTTAACCAGTCAGAAAAAACCCCCACAGCATGATGCTGCCACCACCATGCTTCACTGTTGAGACTGTATTTGATGAGCAGTGCCTGGTTTTTCCACACATACCGCTTAGAATTAAGGCCAAAGTTCTATCTTGGTCTCATCAGACCAGAGGATTTTATTTATCACCATCTTGGAGTCCTTCAGGTGTTTTTTAGCAAACTCCATGCGGGCTTTCATGTGTCTTGCACTGAGGAGAGGTTTTGCCATAAAGCCCCGACTGGTGGATTGCTGCAGTGATGGTTGACTTACTACAACTTTCTCCCATCTCCCGACTGCATCTCTGGAGCTTAGCCACATGACCATTGGGTTCTTCTTTGCCTCTCTCACCAATCTTCTCCCCGATAGCTCAGTTTGGCCGGAAGCTCAGGAAGGGTTTGGTCGTCCCAAACGTCTTCCATTTGAGGATTATGGAGGCCACTGTGCTCTTTTAAGTGCAGCAGAAATTTTTTGTAACCTTGACCAGATCTGTGCCTTGCCACAATTCTGTCTCTGAAAATTGTCATTTGCTCTGACATGCACTGTGATGTAAGGTCTTATATAGACAGGTGTGTGGTTTTCCTAATCAAGTCCAATCAGTATAATCAAACACAGCTGGACTCCAATGAAGGTGTAGAACCATCTCAAGGATGATCAGAAGAAATAGACAGCACCTGAGTTACATATGAGGGTCACGGCAAAGGGTCTGAATACTTATGACCATGTGATATTTCAGTTTTTGTTTTTTTAATAAATATGCAAAAATTTTAAATTTCTGTTTTTTTCTGTCAAGATGGGTTGCTGAGTGTACATTACTGAGAAATAAAATGAACTTTTTTGATTTTTGGAAAAGGCTGCAATGAAACAAAGAGTGAAAAATTTAAAGGGGTCTGAATACTTTCCGTACCCACTGTACACACATACACACATATACATTCATATATCACACATATACACACATATACACGCATACCTAAGGATAAGAATACAAATAAAATTAAAAATTAAAAATCACTCTCAGAAATGCAATAATCATTTTGTCCTAAAAAAAAAGACAAAAAAGTGTCATTTTCGTCCTTTTTAAGACTTTCTTTGTAGTTTTCACTACCACCACCTTACTAATTTTATACTTTTCTGAATTCATGGTCAATAACCCTCATTTATATAGAATTATACCTAATATTAGAGTTTAAAAAGCTGAAATTATGAATTATTCTGTCTAATAGTTAAGATCAGAAGAATGAAAGAGCGTTGGAAGGAATCAATTTTTATGGTAATTTGGTTAAAAAGAATTTTTAATTTTTTAAAGGGTTAGATTTGACTTGAGACAACAGGAGGGTTAATGTTGGGTTACTAAAACAACGCTGAGAATATTTCATTAAAAACGGCATATTTTACATAGTTGAGAACATATTTGATGGAGTCTGCGGCATATGTATTTTTTTAGAAAAGAATGAATTCAAGAGAAAAAGGTGATGACAGTTTTCTTTCTCTCATCTCAGAGCCGCCATCATTTATTAGAGAGCTGGCCCCGGCTGATGTGGTGCAGGGCGCCGCTGCTTGTTTTGAGTGTCAGGTTGCTGGGACTGGTCCGTTTGAGATAACATGGCACAAAGATGCCAAGGAGATCAAACCCAGTGCCAAACATGGCTTCTCCCAGATCAGTGACACTGTGGGTCTGGAGGTGCACAAATGCGACACCGTAGATGCCGGTGAATACCAGTGCACGGTGGCCAACGAGGTGGGAACCTGTGCTTGTAAGACTACGCTAAGCCTCAAAGGTTGGTCTCATGAGAATTACCAATCCACATTTTTATCTTTCGCGGGAAAAACTTAGCCTGGAAATCCAAATCCCAAAGATCAAGGGTCTGGCATTGAGTAATGAAAGGCACCAAGTGCTTGAAAATCTCACTGAACGCAATTGGATAACACTACGACCAATCATAACAACACACGGGGGGACATATCCAGACCTACACTGATGTGATTGGTGCAGCTCACCTCTGGCCCCGCCTACATCAGATACTCCAATGTGATTGGTGCAGCTCGACTACAAGGGCATAGTTAATGAGTAGCATTACTCAATTCAATTTTATTTATGATATCAATTCATAACTAGTTATCTTGAGACACTTTACAGATAGAGTAGGTCTAGACCACTCTATAATTTATACATAGAGCAGGTCTAGACCGCTCTATAATTTACAGATAGAGCGGGTCTAGACTGCTCTATAATTTACAGATAGAGCAGGTCTAGACCACACTCTATAACTCTACTCGATGCCAGAGTAACTTGCTGAGTAAATTCAAATTGTGCTCCTGGGGGGATTCTGGATTTCCAAGGTAGGAAAAACTGGAAGTTTCCTTTAACATTTCCCCGGTTGTCTCTGATAGAACCACCAACATTTACCAAGAGGATTGAAAACGCTGCCACCGTCCTGGGTAAAATGGCAGAATTTCAGTGTGTTGTCAAGGGTTCTCCCACTCTCTCCATACAATGGCAAAAAGATGAGAACTGGATTTTGGAGGATACAAAGATCGAGAGAACATTTGAAAACAATGTGGCATCTCTCAGGATTCCTGCCTGCGAGGTGACACACAATGGGAAATACACCTGCCAAGTGGTAAACGAGGCTGGGCAGGATAAGTGCTTTGCCACGCTAACGGTGCAAGGTATACCTGTGCTTAAGTAAGGTATCAAATCTTTCCATGGTCCTAACTTTGCATGAAACTCAATACTTTTTTTTTTTACTTTGCTGTGCATTGTAGAGCCTCCTCAGATCACAGAGAAACCTGAAGTGGTAAAGGTTACAGTCGGAGATCCAGTCAGTCTGGACTGTAAGGTAACAGGCTCCCCTGAGCTCAAAGTGAAATGGATGAAAGATGGCAGGGAGCTTCAGTCCATCAGGCAGCACAAGCTGATCTTTGAGAATAACATCAGCAGTCTAAAGCTCCAATCCGCTCAGAAAGAAGATGAAGGAGAGTATGTCTTTGAGGTGGCAAACCACATCAGTAGCTGCACCTGCAAAGTCAATGTGATCGTACTAGGTTGGTGTGAAACTCCTGTGGTACATAGGCGTAGTGATGTTGAATAAAGTCTAATTATTTTCTTATGATTCTTTTTGGTAACAGAACAAGTAATTTCCCCAAGCTTCATCAAACCTCTGGTAGCCATGCAAGAGATCTTGGGCTCCTTTGTTCAGATATGTTGCAAAATATCTGGTTCCCTCCCCATCTCTGTGGAATGGCAGAAAGACGGGACCAAAATCTCTAGTGGTGTAAAACACAAACTCATTCAGCAGGACAATAACGTGTCCATTGAAATCGAACAGCTGGAGAGATCTGACGCAGGCTCCTACTCTTGCAAACTGACCAACGCAGCGGGGAGTTGCGATTGCAGTGGATCCCTCGCGGTTAAAGGTTAGAAAGTGCTTTCCAACATCATTGTTTGTGCAATCCAAAACCAAAGGTGAGTACCGCTTTAACATGGTCCGTCTTGTTCTTCAGAGCCTCCCAGCTTTGTGACGCTGCCTGAGTCCCAGGCGGCTCTACCCAATGGCACTGTTCGCTTCAAAGGCACTTTTAAGGGAACGCCCCCCTTCACGGTCAAATGGTTCAAGGACAAGACCGAGCTCATGACCGGGCCCACGTGTTTTACAGGCCTGGAGGGACTGTCTTGCTTCTTAGAGCTCTATTCAGTGGGTGTCAGCCAGAGTGGAGTTTACTCTTGCCAAGTCAGTAACGATGCTGGCTCTGCACGCTGTAGTGCAGACTTGACAGTCAAAGGTTTGACTTGCATCTTTTAAATCAACTCTTGCGTGGCTGTATTCATCTCACATATGTATCGCTGGCTATAAAGGGGGTCCCAGCTTTCATTGTTACTCTTTTATAAGCTTCACTGCTGCAGCTTCTCATCAAGAACTATCTGTTGCCTTTCTGATGCACTTGCTTTTTTCACACCCATCCCGTCTCTACTGTTAACCCATCGCTGTCAGCTCATCTACTCAGATCATCTCATTTGCTCACTTCATGTAACTCTTGTAACAATCTAGTTTAACAGTCCCTACATCTTCCAGTAGCTAATATGTCTGTATTTTGGCTTTCCAGAACCACCTGAGTTTCTGCTGAAACTCCCTGCCACTAAGTTTGTGAAGCAGGGTGAGTCACTCCTCCTGGAGTGCAAAGTGAGTGGTACGGCCCCTCTGAAAATGACCTGGTACAAACACGACACCAAGGTCACAGATGGGGGCAACTACAGGACATCATTTGTTGATTCAGTAGCAGTCCTGGAACTGGTCCGTGCCAGCTTTGACGATGATGGCGTTTACACCTGTGAAGCTCAGAATGATGCTGGCAGTGTGAGCTGCAGCACCACCCTTACCGTTAAAGGTCAGCCTCTCACTGACGTCCTAATCATTTGCTATTCATGGTCTGAGTTTTAGATGCACAGGCTCTTCAGTGTGAGGTTTTAGTTCGAGTTGTTTTTGTATTGATTAAAGCTGAAATACGTAACATTTTTACAAGCCCTTTATATATCCATCCCATACGGTGTATTGTTGACAGCTTAGGCTGGCAACTTCAACGCTTGTTGTGTTGTTCCGCTATTGAGAAATGTTCATAGGCTCCTTGGGTTGGCCTTCTGTTTGGGCAATGCAAATTAAAACATGCTGGGACTTTGTTCTCTGAAATTCCACAATCTTACCTTTTAGCTGTAGCTCCAACGTCCTTCCACAACAGCTTTGTCTTGCCACCTGTAGTTTCAGGGCTTCAGTGCACTTCCATGACTCCATTTGGACTGTAGCTCCAACATCTTTTCCCAAAATTCTTCCAATTCCCACAACAACTCCACCAAGTAAGCTGTAGTTCCATCGAACATGTACAAGTTTATCATCTGGGCTGTAGTTCCAACATCCTTTTACAAACAAATCTGCCATCATATCATAGTTGTAGTTCCAACCAATTCTATAATTTAGTCTTATTTTTATTTGTAATCCCATGATCTTTCCATCACAGCTCATCTCAGTGCCCTTCCACAACTCTGCCGTCTTATCCAACAAATTCCACATTTAATTACTTTCCTTGTTGTAGTTCCAACTAATTTCCACAACTCAGCCAACTTAGCTGAACTTACAACAAATTCCACAAGTCAGCCCCTTTAGTTAGCTCCATCGTCCTTCCCCAACAACTCTGTCTCGTCACCTGTAGTTTCAGTGCACTTCCACGACTCCATTTGGACTGCAGCCCCGACATCTTTCCCCAAAAATCTACAAATTCCCATGAAAATTTCACAATGTAAATCGTAGTTCCATTGTCCATTTAAACGTTGGGTTGTAGTTCCCAAATCTGCCATCATATCATAGTTGTAGTTCCAACCAAGTCTTCTTTTGTAGTTGTAATCCCATGATCCTTCCACAAGAACTCCGGCATCACCGCTTATCCAAGTGCACTTCCCCAACTCAGCCATCTTAGTTGTAGTTCCAACAGATACTTCCCCAAAAGTTTTACCATTTGATCCCTCACAAGTCCACCATCTAAACTATGGTCCCGACTAATTCTCCATCAGTTCTGCCATCGTTGTTGTAGTTTCAACACATTTTCACAACTTGCGCATTTTCTCAGCAGCCTAGACTGAATTTCCAACAACTTTCAACAACTTAGCTGTAGTTCAAACCATCTTTAACAGCAACTCCACCCTTTTAAGTGTAGTTTACAGAAATATATATAACTACAACCTACAGAAACACACAAAATGTGCCCATAAACCTAGCTTCCTCAGACATAATTCCCAAAATTACAATCCCAATTTATCTTTTCAAAAATATTCCGGCATGTAGACTTTAGTTAAGCAGCTCTGCCATCTTGTCTGTAGTTCCAACATCTTCACCTTTTACAAAAACGTCCATAACAGCCCGCCATCTTAGCTGTGGGGCTTTTGCTACGGCAGAGCACAACAACACACAAAATGTTACGGGTTTCAGCTTTAAGATTTGGTCATGGATTATTTTCCCGTGTATGCCTCTTTAACAGTTTCCTGATCTTTCTGTAGACCCGCCATCTTTTGTCAAAGTACTTCAGCCTGTTGAAGGGCTGCAGGGTAAGGACGTGAGTCTGTACTGCGAGATGAGCGGTACAGCTCCGTTCCAGATCACCTGGTTCAAAGACAGGAAACCTCTGATGGAGAGCAGGAAGTTTAAGATGGTGAGCGAGGGCAGCTCGGCTACGCTGCATATCATTGGGATAGAGCCCTTGGATGCCGGCGAATATGAGTGTAAAGTGTCAAACAGTGTAGGAAGTGACACCTGCCAGACAGCCGTTAAACTCAGAGGTCAGTAGAAATTGCGATAGTCTCAAATTAAAATCATAACTATTAGTTAAGTATTGTCACCTTGCTGACTTTGAGTTTCTCTCCTCCCCTCAGAGCCGCCGTCGTTTGTGAAGAAACTGTCCAACATGACAGTGATACTGGGAGAGGAGGTGACCCTTGTGGCCACTGTTAAAGGCTCTGAACCCATTACTGTGTCCTGGGTTCAAGACAAGGATCACATTCTCAGGGACGGTGACAACAGGAAAATCACCCTTGAGAACAACCTGGTCGCTCTTAAAGTCTTTAAGGCTGATGCAACCACGGCAGGCAGATACACCTGCCAACTCAGAAACGATGCTGGGAGTGTGGAGTGTTTCGCTAACTTGACTGTTCTAGGTTTGTAATCATATAATTCTCTCTTTCTCATGCAGTTTTTTCCCATCTTCCCTCCTGCAGGTTTGAGTAAGAACATGTTCTACTTCTTCTCTGTTGCTTCCAGAACCTGCTAAGATAGTGGACAAGCCCGACGCTCTGAGCGTGACAGCCGGCGACATGGCCGCCCTGGAAGTCAAAGTGTGCGGCACCCCGGCACTCATACCGAAGTGGTTCAAGGATGGTGTCGAACTGGCCTCCGGGAGGAAATATAAAATCTCATTTTCTCAGATGATCTCCAGCCTGAATGTTCTCTCCGCGGAGAAAGTGGACTCTGGAGAATACACGTTTGAGGTTATGAACGAGGTTGGGAAGGACCTGAGTAAAATTAACCTCACTGTCCTAGGTTGGTGTCTTCTTCCTACTTGGACTTTAAGGACTAGGGCTGGGTAGTATTAACATTCCTCAAGGTATCACCAATGAGATACCTGAGCTTTGGTACCAATATCTTCTTTATAGCTTACTTTGAGAAATATACACATGGATTTCGACAAACGGTGGCAATTTTAGAACTATTTGAAGGGGGCCGGCTGGGGAACAGTGCGATTTTAGGGGTGCCAAATATAACAAATACAAAAATACTCATTTAGTGTAACAGAAGCCAAAGTTCTCAGATGTTAACTACTGCCCTGTAAATAATATCTGTGAAATCTCCAGTTATTACTTTAGATTTCACAGTAACACTACTGGATATGATTTTACTGTAGAAAGCTGTAAAGTACATTACAACCATGACAACATCACAGTAGTCTAAGTATTACAGTAGAATTCACAGTAGTCTAAGTATTACAATAGAAATCACAGTAGTCTAAGTATTACAGTAGAAATCACAGTAGTCTATTATAGTAAAAATCACAGTAGTCTATTACAGTAAAAATCACAGTAGGCTGAGTATTACAGTAGAAATCACAGTAGTCTATTACAGTAAAAATCACAGTAGTCTGAGTATTACAGTAGAAATCACAGTTGTCTAAGTATAACAGTCGATAAATCACCATATAGCCACTATAGTACTGTAAATAGTAAAAACTACTGTGTTTTTAGTTTTTCATCTTATGTTGTGTTTAGTTGTTTTGTATTTTACAATGAATACATAAAATACTGTAAATGGAAGTACGTACCTTTACTGGAAAAATAATTCACAGTAACTTGCTTGACAATTGTTGCAGTAAGTTACTGTAGATGTTACATACATTTTTTAACAGTGTTTTTTTATTAAATATTGCTTCACCTTAAGTAACTGCACACTAACTTATAGAAATAAATGAAACCAAAACTAAAAAAAAGTCATAAAAAATTCATGAAAAAGTCATGAAAAAGTCATGGAAAAGTCATTAAAAAGTCATCAATAATGTTGACACATTAATGTGATTAATAAAAAAATGTTTTAATAAAACATTTATTTCACGTCGTCTTAACCTTAACCTTATGTGCCAAAAAGTCATGAAAAAGTCATGTAGAATTCATTGAAAAGTCATGAAAAAGTCATGGAAACGTCATGAAAAGTCATTAAAAAGTAATTGCAAAGTCATGAAAAAGTTATGGAAAAGTCATGGAAAAGTCATGGAAAAGTCAAGAAAAAATATGGAAAAGTCATGAAAAGTCATGGAAAAAAGTCATTAAAAAGTAATGGAAAAGTCATGGAAAAGTCATGAAAAAGTCATGGAAAAGTCATGGAAAAGTCCTGGAATAAATAGCTTTTTGGCTAATTCTGGTGCATTAACAGCAATGTTAATTAATGGTAGACTGTCCCGGTCAAATAGATAAATAAATTAAATTAAAATTAATTGTTTTAGGATACCCCCCCCCCCCCCACACACACACACTATTAATCTGACCAGACATTTAATGTTAGTTTTCAGTAGTTATAAATATCCCAGCCGTGTCAATGGCCGCCCATTGTGTCCCGATGCTCCACTAACTCCTTGATCTCCTCCCTACCAGATAAGACCGTACCTCCCACTTTCTCCAGGAAGTTGAAGGACTGCAACGCCATCTTTGGAACAGCTGGGGAGATGGAGTGCAAAGTGTCGGGGTCCCCCCCGTTCACCATCTCCTGGTACCACGACGGGGAGGAGATCCAGAGCGGACCCAATCATGAGATCTCTTTCAGCAACAACAGCTGCTCGCTGAGGGTGTCCACGCTGAGCCTGTCCAACTCCGGGGCGTACAAATGCAAAGCCGTCAACAAGGCGGGGTCCAGCGAAACCACGGCAACCCTGGTGGTCAAAGGTCAGGAACGATGGGACGCTTTGTATCTATGTTTTTCACTTTTTCTTACGTCATGAAATACATGTGGCATGGCTCCTTTAAACGGCTTAAAAAGTCTTGAATTTGACTTGGTGAAACCTGCAGAAACCCTGCATTAGTAATAATAATAATAACTAGAAAATTCTGCAGAAATTTTATCAGTGTGTCTACTACCTGGTGAACATCCGACTAGCAATACAATTCAATAAAAAATAATAAAAAAGGGTCTTAACCCTTCAGAGATATAACATTTTATAACCTATTTAAGACATTTCTGTTTTCCAACAGCTATGACATAGCTAGCGCTGAACCAACCAGACTCACACTTCTTCTCCTTCCTTCCTCTCCTCCTCCTCCTCTCCAAGTCTGTCTTCTATGAAACAGCTGTTAGTGTTGAGGCCTGAAGTCAGTTAGGAATCGGTCAGTTGGTCAGGTAGTCCATGTGTGTGCGTGCGTGTGTTTGCATTCCTGGCGGGCACGCACACACACACACACACACACACACATGGACACACACTATGCTTGTTACACACACAGGGACACACTATGCTTGTTACACACACAGGGGGACACACTATGTTTGTTACACACACAGGGACACACACTATGTTTGTTACACACACATGGACACACACTATGCTTGTTACACACACATGGACACACACTATGTTTGTTACACACACAGGGACACACTATGCTTGTTACACACACAGGACACACACTATGTTTGTTACACACACAGGGTCACACACTATGTTTGTTACACACACAGGGACACACACTATGTTTGTTACACACACAGGGACACACACTATGCTTGTTACACACACATGGACACACACTATGTTTGTTACACACACAGGGACACACTATGCTTGTTACACACACAGGGACACACTATGCTTGTTACACACACAGGGACACACACTATGTTTGTTACACACACAGGGACACACTATGCTTGTTACACACACAGGACACACACTATGTTTGTTACACACACAGGGTCACACTATGCTACACACACAGGGTCACACTATGCACACAGGGACACACACTATGTTTGTTACACACACAGGGACACACTATGCTTGTTACACACACAGGACACACCCTATGTTTGTTACACACACAGGGTCACACTATGCTTGTTACACACACAGGGACACACAACTCAAATTTCTTTTTTCACTCTGTCTGTTTTAAAATGAGTCGTGGAGACAACAGCAAAGCAGTTGACAGAGACAGAGACTGAAATGGTTGCTAGTGGATACGAACTATCAGTGACCATGTTACAGCTAGGAAGCCTTTCATTTCTGTGATGTCATCTCTTTGATCTGTAATCAGTTAACGACAGGATCACCTGCTGTACCTGTCAGCTGTGTCACCAGCTATTCAGACACTGAACAAGCTCTCAAACAAATGATCATATCATCAAAGGGATACTAGCTATCAATAAAATAACAATCTCGTGGGCACCAGAAGGCCTTTGTGAACGTATTGATGTAAAATGTATGTGGATAAACTTAAAAATGTGGGCGTATCGGCAATTTAAAAAAGTGCTTCGCTCTGCGTTTTGCTCAGAAATGTGGACGATGTTTAACATGGCAGTGAATGGAGGAAGATTGGGAACTCTTGTCATTTGAAAGGTCGCTGAGCGAAAAGTATAATTCATATCGCACAGTGGCTGAAACTAAACAAGAATACCTACGTTTTGATGTATTACTTGGCCATGACAAGTTAGAATTGTTGGCGTGGGAGCAAGTTATAGAGAGAGAACCAAGATGATTTTTTTAATCTCCCCACTCTGTCCTCCACTCTAGCTCTCAACATTCACCACATACACACACATTGGAAAATCTGAGACGGTCTGAAAACGGGACGATACGTAAACTGGGATTTGAGAGAAACTGTGCTTGATATCTGAACGCCCATTCAGTCCAATCAACACCAAAGTCTTGTCTTCGGTTTAGACTTTTCTTCATGTTTCTACTAAAACAGCATGGTTGAGAACATTTCCCATTAAAGTCTATGAGAAATATTTTGCGTTTTTTGCCAATTTTGTGAAAACCGCGCAGCAAATCTCTTAGAAAAGTCATAGCACACCATTCCTGATCATTACACACGTTTCAATGTATTGTGTGCGCGTGTTGGCAACGCTCCAGGACTAGTAGCGGGACAAAAATCTGGCGGAAGAATAATAATAAGTATGGGCGATAATAGTCTTTGCGCCGATTGCTGCTATTGCAGCACATCGGCACACTGAATAATAATAAATTAAAAGTAATATGGAAAATACAGAAATACATTTGTCTTCTTTGTGGTCTTTCCATTCAGTCTTTCCCTATATAAGGGCCACAAAGAGAGTTAGATGAAAGATGGCGCCATGTTTGATGATTTACTGTCTGCTTCTACCTAGAACCTCCGTCCTTTGTTGTGCCGCCGCAGCCGGTGGACGCCATGCCCGGCTCCGACGTCACCTTCTCCGCCATGGTGAAGGGCAGCGCCCCCCTCAAGCTGAAGTGGTTCAGAGGAACCAAGGAGATCCTGGTGGGCCGGGGATGCAACTTCTCCCTGAAGGACAACCAAGTCCTGCTGGAGCTGTTCAGCGTGGACCGTTCTCACGCCGGGGAGTACACCTGTCAGATTGTCAATGACGCAGGAAAGGAAAGCTGCGCCGTTAATCTCACCGTCAAAGGTCGGTTCTCCTCCGTTATACAGTCATTCATAAGCAGGGTATATAAGTATTCATACGTCTTGAAAAAACTGGAAAAGTTATATGTAAAAGTCATGAAAATTCATGAAAAAGTCATGGAAAAGTCATGAAAAAGTCATGAAAAGTCATGGAAAAGTTATAACAAAGTAATGGAAAAGTAATGGAAAAGTAATGGAAAAGTCATGAAAAGTCATGTAAAAAGTCATGAAAAAAGTCATGGAAAAGTCATGGAAAAGTCATAACAAAGTTATGGAAAAGTCATGGAAAAGTCATGGAAAAGTCATGAAAAAAGTCATGGAAAAGTCATGGAAAAGTCATGGAAAAGTCATGGAAAGTCATGGAAAAGTCATGAAAAGTCATGGAAAAGTCATGAAAAGTCATAGAAAAGTCATGGAAAAGTCATGAAAAAGTTATGGAAAAGTCATGGAAAAGTCATGGAAAAGTCATGAAAAGTCATGGAAAAGTCATGAAAAGTCATGGAAAAGTCATGAAAAGTCATGGAAAAGTCATGGAAAAGTCATATATAATATGTTAACAAAGATTTTTATTTTATTGTTCTTATAAGATTTTCAGGAATACATTGTCATGAAAATTTGCCCAAAAGTCATGGAAAAGTCAAGAAAAGTCTTGGTTACCATGCGTGTGAACCTGATAAGTAAAGTGTAGCTGTGAAAAGCCGTCAGTCGCTATTTTCTTAATTTTTGTAGTTTTAGATGTTTTGTCGCCTTTTTCAACGTCTTCGTTGCCTTTTTTGTCTCTTCCTTCAACAGTTCTTCTTTCTACAGGTTGTTGCCTTTTTTGACATTTTTGTTGCCTTTTCTAAGGTTTGCGTTGCCTTTTTTGTCTCTTTTTTAACAGTTTGTCCCCTTTTTCAACAGTTTGTTGCTTTCTTTGACGTGTTCGTTGTCTTTTTCGACGTGGTCGTTGCCTTTGTAAGCCCATACTGCGGTGTCGGTGTGTTTGTCTTCCGATACCTTTCCTTCTGTAATAATCTCCACCTGTGTGTGCTTGTGCCTCTCAGAGCCGGCGGCCTTCACCAAGAAGCTGAAGGACGTGTCGGTGGAGAAGGGCAAACCGGTGACGCTGGAGTGCCTGTACACCGGGACGCCTAAAATCACCGTCACCTGGTACAAAGACGGCCAGGAGGTCTTTGCGTCCTACAAACACAACATCACCACCACAGAGAGCTCCTGCATCCTCGAGTGTCTGAGCACCGACGACAAGGACGCCGCCGGGACATACTCCTGCCGAGTGTCCAACGACGCAGGGACGGACACGTGTGACGCAGCCGTGTCCATCCTCGGTCAGTGCAAGCTTGTTATGGGTCATTATGGAGAGATGTTACTATGGTTACCTTCTGGAGCAATGTTACTGTTGTTATGGTTACCTTCTGGAGCAATGTTACTGTTGTTACTGTTGTCATGGTTACCTTCTAGAGAGATCTTACTGTTGTTACTGTTGTTATAGTTACTTTTTAGAGAGATGTTACTGTTGTTACTGTTGTTATAGTTACCTTCTAGAGACGATGTTACTGTTGTCATGGTTATCTTCAGAAGAGATGTTACTGTTGTTATGGATACCAGACAACAACCGAAATACAATTTATTCATTAGTTAACTTATTTAACTTTTTATAACTCACCAACACGAGTCCTTTTGGAGAAGTTGAGTTTGACATGGGACCTGTTTGTCCCCGCAGAGCCACCGTACTTCATGGAGTCCCTGGAGCCCATGGAGGTTACGTCCGGGGACGCCGTGTGTCTGAAGTGTCAGGTGGCGGGCACGCCGGACATCAAGGTGTCGTGGTTCAAGGCGGACGGGAAGATCCGGTCCAGCCCCACCTGCAGGCTGGAGTACACCAAGGGCGTGGCCTGTCTGAAACTCAGCAAAGCCACCAAGGCCGACGTGGGAGAGTACACCTGCAGGGCCGAGAACCAGATAGGCTCCGCCTCCTCCACCTGCAGACTCAGCGTGGCAGGTACGTTCAGCGGCGGTTGTTTTTCACTCGTTAATATCAGTAAATTCATCAGATTTTACTGTTTCCATGAAGCATTTTTCATTCGATTTCAATTAATTCAGATAAAAACGTTCGGATGGAAACAGAGCTGCAGATTCATAAAAGATTAGTCCCACTGTCCTCAATCATAGGTGGAATATTAACCCTCATGTTGCCCTAATGTTGTCCTCATGTTGTCCTCCTGTTGTCCTCCTGTTGCCCTCATGTTGTCCTCATGTTGTCCTCATATTGTACTCATGTTACCCTCATGTTGTCCTCATGTTGTCTTCATGTTGTCCTCATGTTGCCCTCATGTTGTTCTCATGAGGGCAACAGTTGGGTTAAGTGGAGCCGTTGCAGGTGCATTGTGGTTGCTATGGTTACTGCTATGATCTTTCCTCCGTGTCTCCTCCAGAGGCCAAAACGCCGCCGTCCTTCCCGAAGAAGATCACCAGCCTGCAGCAGACCAAGGGCCTGCCGGTGCGCTTTGAGTGCCGCGTGGCGGGCTCCTCGCCCGTCGACGTGTCGTGGCTGAAGGATGGCGAGCCGCTGCGGCCGGGCGGCGACGTCACGGTGACGTACGACGACAACACGGCCACTCTGCACATCGCCCGCGGAGAAATGAGGCATTCTGGGGAATACACCTGCGTGGCCAGCAACAGCGTGGGCTCGGCCTCCTGCAGGGCCAAACTCACCCTGCTAGGTGGGTCGGGGTGTGTGTGTGTGTCTGTGTGTATCTTCTTGTGTGTGCGTGTATCCTCTTGTGTGTGTCTGTGTGTATATCTTCTCTTGTGTGTGTGTGTGTGTGTGTGTGTGTGTGTGTGTATCTTCTCCTGTGTGTGTGTGTCTGTGTATCCTCTTGTGTGTGTGTGACTGTGTGTGTCTTTGTATCTTCTTGTGTGTGTGTGTGTGTGTGTGTGTGTATCATCTTGTGTGTGTGTGTGTGTGTGTATCATCTCGTGTGTGTGTGTGTGTCTGTATCTTCTCGTGTGTGTGTTTGTATCTTCTCATGTGTGTGTGCGTGTGTGTATCTTCTCGTGCGTGTGTGTGAGTGTGTGTATCTTCTCGTATGTGTGTGTGTATATCTTCTTGTGTGTGTGTGTGAGTGTGTGTATCTTCTGTTGTGTGTGTGTATATCTTCTCTTGTGTGTGTGTGTATGTATCTTCTTGTGTGTGTATATCTTCTCTTGTGTGTGTGTGTGTGTGTGTATGTCTTCTTCTATGTATGTTTGTGTGTGTGTGTTTCTTTGTGTGTGTGTGTGTGTGTATATCTTCTCTTGTGTGTGTGTGTGTGTGTGTGTGTGTGTATATCTTCTTGTGTGTGTGTGTGTGTGTATCTTCTTTTGTGTGTGTGTGTGTATCTTCTCGTGTGTGTGTGTGTGTGTATCTTCTCGTGCGTGTGTGTGTGTGTGTGTGTGTATGTGTGTGTGTATATCTTCTCTTGTGTGTGTGTGTGTATATCTCGTGTGTGTGTGTGTGTGTATCTTCTTGTGTGTGTATCTTCTCTTGTGTGTCTTTGTGTGTATCCACGAGCCTCATGTTATGACCTTCAAACTACTAATGTTACCTCCTGTGATGAATATTGAATATATTGAATATGAATATTCTCTTGTTGTGTGTGTGTGTGTGTGTGTGTATATCTTCTTGTGTGTGTGTGTGTATATCTTCTTTTGTGTGTGTGTGTGTGTGTGTGTGTGTGTGTATCTTCTTGTGTGTGTGTATGTCTTGTGTGTGTGTGTATATTCTTTGTGTGTGTGTGTGTGTGTATCTTCTTGTGTGTCTTTGTGTGTATGTATATACTAATAATCTCTCTGATGAATGTGTGTGTGTATATCTCGTGTGTGTGTGTGTGTGTGTGTGTGTGTGTGTATCTTCTCGTGTGTGTGTGTGTATCTTCTTGTGTGTGTGTGTATGTATATCTTGTCGTGTGTGTGTGTGTGTATATCTCTTTGTGTGTGTGTGTGTGTGTGTGTGTGTGTGTGTGTGTGTGTATCTTCTCGTGTGTGTCTTTGTGTATCCACGAGCCTCATGTTGAGACCTATCAAACTACTAATAATACCTCCTGTGATGAATATTGAATATATTGAATATGAATATTACGACGTGTTGTCTCATCTTCCTCCCGCTCTGCCCACGGCTCCTGCAGAACCGAGATACCCGCCGGCCTTCGACAGGAAGTTGACGCCACAGGAAGTGACGGTGGGCGACAGCATTGAGCTCGAGTGTCACATGACCGGCTCCGGCCCAATTAAAGTCACATGGTCCAAAGACCACAAAGACATTCGCTCCGGGGGGAACTACAAGATGAGCTGCGTGGACAACACCCCCCACCTGTCCATCGTGAAGGCCGATAAAGGCGACACAGGGAGATACTTCTGCCACGCCGCTAATGACATGGGGAAGGACTCCTGTTCCTCTGACATCACGGTCAAAGGTATAATAACCCCCCGCCCACCTAACCCCTGCCCTGTATTCTTTAATTGCCCCCCCCACCTAACCCTGGCCCCCTCTTCTTTAACTGCCCCCCCCCTCAACTAACCCCGGCCCTGTCTACTTTAACTGCCCCCCCCACCTAACCCCGGCCCCCTCTTCTTTAACTGCCCTCCCCCCCACCTAACCCCGGCCCCCTCTTCTTTAACTGCCCCCCCTCATAGGGCGCTTCTTGTTGGCTCTCTTTGCGGAGGACCAGTCTTTCTCACAACGGCCGCTGTCCCCCCTTGTTGTTGTCCTCAGAGCGTAAAAACCCGCCGGTGTTCACCAAGAAGCCGTCGGCGCACGTGGAGGACACGGAGGGCGCGCTGGTGAAGATGGAGAGTCGAGTCAGCGGCTCCCAGCCCCTCGCCGTGACCTGGTTCAAAGACGGCGCCGAGATCGGCAGCTCGGACCGCTACGACGTCAGCTTCAAGAACAACGTGGCCGTGCTGTGCATCAAGAGCAGCCGCGTGGCGGACAGCGGCCGGTACCGCTGCCGCGCCGCCAACGACGCCGGGGACACTTCCTGTGATGTCACTGTGGCGATCTCAGGTGGGTGCTGGCGGCCATCTTTACCCTGGCGCTCTTCATCTCCAGCAGGGGGCGACTCCGCAGTCTGGAAACTTCTTACTTCCTCTCTTGTTTCTTTCTCTTATTTACAAGATAGTTTTCCTAATATCTTCATCTTCATATCTTCTATCTTCTACTATATTATTATTAATACTATAGTATTATTAATACTATATTATTATTACTACTATATTACTATTAGTACTATAGTATTATCACTACTATATTACTATTAGTACTATAGTATTATCACTACTATATTACTACTATTATTATAATTTCTTAAGTCCAATTGAGCTTCTGGAGCTCTGCAGAAGTTAAACACACCTGGGCGCCCAGGTAGCTCAGCTGGTAGAGCGGGCGCCCTTATATAGAGGGTTACTCCTTGACGCGGCGGGCCAGGGTTTGACTCCTCTGCTGCGTGTCCCTCCCCCCCCTCTCTCCCCTTTCATGTCTTCAACTGTCCTATCAAAATAAAGGCCTAAAATCCCCAAAAACAGAAATAAAACGTGCCTCGTCTCTCCGGCAGAGTCCAAGAAGCCTCCTGTGTTCGATGTCCCTCTGAAGCCGCTGACGGTTGCCGAGGGCGACAAGCTGAGCCTGCGGTGCCACGTCTGCGGCTCCCCACCCCTGAAGATCCAGTGGATGAAGGACCGGAAGGATCTGACGGCGGCCGCCAGCACCAGGATCAGCTTCTCTGACGGGACGGCCTGTCTGGAGATCACCTCGGCCTCGAGCCACGACGCCGGGGACTACCTCTGCAAAGCCACCAACGACGCCGGCACCGAGTTCTGCAAGGCCAAGGTCACCGTCCAAGCTACCAAACCCGGTGAGTTCTGCAAGGCCAAGGTCCCCGTCCAAGGTACCAAAACTGGTGAGTTCTGCAAGGCCAAGGTCACCGTCCAAGGTACCAAAACCGTGGTCACCATCCAAGCTACCAAAACCGGTGAGTTCTGCAAGGCCAAGGTCACAATCCAAGGTACCAAAAACGGTGAGTTCTGCAAGGCCAAATTCCGCCCAAGGTACCGTTTTTGGTACCGTCCAAGCTACCAAAACCGGTGAGTTCTGCAAGGTCGAAGTCACGGTTTTTGGTACCAAAAACAGTGTGTTCTGCTTGGCCAGAGATACAGAACCTTTGTGCACCTAGACCAGCGGTTGATGTACGTGGCGGTTTCACATCTACCACGTTTGGTGGATTTAAGGTCCGGTTGGTTTGGGGAGGTGTGGACCTTCCAGGAGGGTCTGACCGCCTGTCCCATCCGAGCAGAGGGTGATGTTGTTGTTGTTGTTTCAGAGAAAGCGACTCCGGCTCCAGCCGAGACGCCGGCGACCGCGCCAGCCAAGAAACTGGAAAACCTGTTCTTCATCGAGGAGCCAAGGACTACACACGTCACCGAGAGTGAGACACACAACACACACACAACACACACACACCACACACACACAATACACAATACACACAACACACACACAACCCACACACAATACCCAACACACAACACATCTTCATCGAGGAGCCGAGGACTACACATCACAGAGAGCGAGACACACAATACACAACACCACACGCACAATACACAACACACACCACACAACACACAATACATACATCACACACACTACATACACACAACACACAACACACAACACACAACACACAATACACAACACACAACACACAATACACAATACACAACAGACAACACACAACCCACAATACACAACACACAACACACAGATATGTTGTGTTAACTCGCTTCCTGCCTCTCTGCAGAGGGAACCGCCACCTTCATCGCCAAAGTGGGCGGCGACCCGATCCCCAGCGTGAAGTGGATGAAGGGGAAGTGGCGCCAGGTCACGCACGGCGGCCGCATCTCCATCGAGCAAAAGGGCGGCGACGCCAAGCTGGAGATCCGGGAGGTCACCAAGTCGGACTCGGGCCAATACCGCTGCGTCGCCGCCAACAAGCACGGCGAGGTGGAGAGCAGCGCCGACATGCACGTGGACGAGAAGAAGGAGGCGGCGCAGCTGGAGGGAGACCTCCGCGCCAAGCTCAAGAAGTGAGATCCTCTTTATTCTCTTGTTATAGTTTATTATCAGCAGCCAATCACGGCTGGGAGAGCTTCAAAGGCTGCAGCCAATCCGATGCTCTCACATCTAAAAGTCTGTTTTTTCTGAGACACACACACACACACGCACACAGAGATACACACACAGAGAGAGCTACACACACCGATGCACACACACACACACACACACACACACACACACACACACACACACACAAATGCACACACAGAGATAAACACAAACACACACACAGATACACATACACACTGATGCACACACAGAGAGATATACACACACACACAGATACACACACACACACACGTTCCATGGCTGCCCATGGAAAGGCGCACCGAGCAGTTGGGGGTTGGTGCCTTGCTCAAGAGCTGAACAGGCACCTCTCCAGCTACCAGTCCACAAGACATTGAACCAGCAATCTTCCAGTTCCCAATCCAGCTCCCTACAGATTGATCTACTGCCACCCCAAATAACATGTAATATAATATATATAGAGTTGTGTAGTTTTTACCACCCCCCCCGATGTGTGTGTTTCCAGGACGCCGTCGAAGCAGAAAAGCCCCCCGGAGGAGAAGGACCTGGACATCGTGGAGCTGCTGAGGAACGTGGACCCCAAGGAGTACGAGAAGTACGCCCGCATGTACGGCATCACGGACTACCGCGGCCTGCTGCAGGCCCTCGAGCAGCTCAAGAAGGAGAAGGCCGAGGAGAGCGGACGCCCGGTAACACTCATTATTAGCTGCTTCAGTAGCATGTAGAGAGAGATGAGCAGGGGAAATGAGAGGGGAAACACCAGAGCAGGGGGAATGAGAGGGGGAAACACCAGAGCAGGGGGAATGAGAGGGGGGAACACCAGAGCAGGGGGAATGAGAGGGGGAACACCAGAGCATGGGGAATGAGAGGGGGAAACACCAGAGCAGGGGGGAATGAGAGGGGGAACACCAGAGCAGGGGGGAATGAGAGGGGGAACACCAGAGGGGGGGGGGAATGAGAGGGGGAACACCAGAGCAGGGGGAATGAGAGGGGGAAACACCAGAGCAGGGGGAATGAGAGGGGGAACACCAGAGCAGGGGGAATGAGAGGGGGGAACGACAGAGCAGGGGGAATGAGAGGGGGAACACCAGAGCAGGGGGAATGAGAGGGGGAAACGCCAGAGCAGGGGGAATGAGAGGGGAACACCAGAGCAGGGGGAATGAGAGGGGGAACACCAGAGCAGGGGGAATGAGAGGGGGGAACGACAGAGCAGAGGGAATGAGAATGCCAGTAGTAAAAGATGAAGAAAGATGAAACGTTAACATGGCAACATAATAAACAACAAACAAACAATAATACCAGAATATATGAGGGCCAGGCATGTGTGTGTGTGTGTGTGTGTATGTATATGTGTGTGTGGGTCTCTCTCTCTCTGTCTGTCTGTCTGTCTGTGTGTGTGTGTGTGTGTGTCTCTCTCCCTCTGTCTCTGTCTGTGTGTGTGTGTGTCTCTCTCTCCCTCTGTCTCTGTGTGTGTGTGTGTGTGTGTGTGTGTGTGTGTCTGTATGTGTGTGTGTGTGTGTCTGTCCCGGTGACTGACGTTGTTGTCGTTGACAGGAAGTGGAACGTGGAGACAGAGAGTCTGACGAGGACATGGCCCGCCTGGTGGCCGACCTGCAGAAGAGGATGGAGCGCACAGAGGTCAGGACGCGTTCACTGACCGCTGGGAAAACACAGCTCTGCTGTAACAGCCATGATGCCACGCACACAGAGCAGAGCAGACTGTAACCGCGGCAACAGCGTTACCTCAGTTCTACTTCCTGCAAAACAACCTGATCACAGATTAGTGTTTTTTATTTTAAGATAGTTTTTTGGGCATTTTAGGCCTTTATTTATACAGGACAGCTGAAGACATGAAAGGAGAGGGGGGGATGACATGCAGGTCGGAGCATTTGTTTAATTAAACTTAATTTATGAAATTTAATTTATTTAGTGTATTTAATTTATTTAATTATATTTATTTAATTACATTTTTATTTAATTTATTGTACTGTATTTATTTATTTTATTTTTTATTTTATTTCATTAATTTTATTAAGTTTATTTAATTGCTTTTACTTAATTTAATTTATTTAATTTATTTTGAAAATGAATTACAATAAATTTGTTTAACTAATTAAATTATTAAACATCTTTCCAATAACCGAGCAGCCCTAAAGCCTTACAGAGACATGTCGTTAGCGTAGGAATCATTAAGAATCGGTGTTATGTCCCCTGCAGCCCGTCACCGTGGTGAAGGACATCTCGGATCGATCCGTCTTCGCCAACGAGGAGGTGGAGTTTGAGTGCGAGGTGAAGATCAACTACCCCGAGATCACGCTGTCCTGGTACAAGGGCACGCAGAAGCTGGACTCCAGCGACAAGTACGCCATCAGTATCAGCGGGGACCGCCACCTGCTCCGCATCCGCCGCTGCACCCCCGCCGACCAGGGCAACTACCGCGTGGTCTGCGGGCCGCACATCTCCAGCGCCAAGCTCGCCGTCACCGGTCAGTCCCGGATACAGCCGGTATTCCTCTGGAATACCAGGAATACTGGAATTATATACATATATTATATTATATCTATTATATTATATATATTATATTATATTATATTATATTATATTATATTATATTATATTATATTATATTATATTATATTATATTATATTATATCTATTATATTATATTATGTTGTATTATATTATATTATATTATATTATATATTTAGATCTCAAATTCAGCCGTTTACACTACTCAGGCTAATCAGCATGTGGTGGTTGTTCTACGTTCTGTCCACCAGAGGGACACACACACATACATACACACACACGCACACAAACACACAGAGAGAGGGACACACACAGACACACACACACACACACACACACACACACACACACACACACACACACACACAAAGACACGGGCACACACAAAGAGACACACACACAGACACACACCACACAGAGACACACAGAGAAAGAGAGAGACACACACACACACACACAGACACACACACACACATACACAGTGACACACACACACACAGACAAAGAGACAGAGAGAGACACACACACACACACACAGAGACACACACACACATACACAGTGATACACACACACACAAAGAGAGAGAGAGAGACACACACACACACACAAACACACAGAGACACACATATACACACACAAACACACGAAGAGAGAGAGAGACACACACACACACACACAAATAGAGACACTCAGAGAGAGAGACACACACACACACACACAAACACACACACACACAGAGAGACACCCACACACACCCACAGAGAGACACACACACACACACACATATGGACCTGACATATTGCAACACATGCGAGTAGAAGCAGTTTTGTGTGCAGGGCTCCTTTAATATGTGGCCTGAAAGCAGCATGTAGAAGGAGAATGAAAGAGGATCTAAACTTGACCCCTGGGGGACACCACATGTAAACGGGCTGGTGTGGCAGAGCCCCCTCTCAGCCTCATTGTAACTGTATGTTCCTCGTTGTGTCTTTCAGAAGCGGAGGTGGAGAAGCACCTGCAGGACACGTCGGGTAAGGAAGGCCAGGCGTGCTCTCTGTCTTGTCAGTTGTCCGTACCGAACGTAGAGGCCGAGTGGTTTAAAAACGGAAAGCGCTTAGCGATGACGGGCAGGTACGCCGCCCAGGTGAAACACAAGGTTCAGAAGCTTGTGATCTCAGACCTGCGAGCCGAAGACCAGGGCCGGTACAGCTGCAGGTACCAACACCTGGAGTCCTCGGCCGATCTCTGGGTCGAAGGTTGGTACCAGGGCACGGGGTGCATCACTAACCTCTTCCAACTCCTCTCATCCGTCCCTGACACTAATGGATTTGGCATTTTGCCCTCTTTTTTACCTCTCTTTCTTCTGGGGTGTGTCTTCCTCTGTCTTAACCCTCTTCACGCCCCCCCTCTCCTGGATTATCTTCCAAGAAACGGTCCGATTCTGTGTTTTTATGTCCGTCTCGACTCAAATCATCCTCCCTTCCCCCATCCTCCAACCCGTCATAACGTCCTAGAAACACTCCTGTCATCATCCATATATATATACACTCATGTGATCATGCCTTCTTTTCTACAAAAGCCAAACTTACATTTTTAATTACTACTATATATAATATATATATCATTGAAAGTCAACACTAGGTCAACATAGGGACAACATGAGGTCAACATAAGGACAACATGAGGACAACATAGGGATAACATGAGGGCAACATAGGGACAACATGAGGACAACATGGGGATAACATGAGGGCAACATGAGGGCAACATGAGGACAACATAAGGACAACATGAGGACAACATAAGGACAACATAGGGACAACATGAGGGCAACATAGGGACAACATGAGGACAGCATGAGGACAACATGAGGACAACATTAGGACAACATAGGGACAACATGAGGACAACATGAGGACAACATAGGGACACCATAGGGACAACATGAGGGCAACATAGGGACAACATGAGGACAACATAGGGACAACATGAGGACAACATGAGGACAACATGAGGACAACATAAGGGTTATCTCTCTTCACACTTGTTCTAAATCATCTTACAAAAACTCTTCCGCCATCATCTCATCTTTTTTTACGTCTCACCCCCCCGTGCCCCCCATAACCGTCCCACAAGCCCGTCCCTAACCGTGTGGCTGTGGTGTTGCCATGCTGTCCCAGTTGTCATGACGATCCCCGTCTGTATCTGTCCTAGCTGAACAAATTCATTTCACCAAACGCATCCACAACATCGAGGTCAACGAGCGCCAGTCGGCCACCTTCGAGTGCGAGGTGTCCTTCGACAACGCCGTCGTGTCCTGGTACAAGGACACCTGGGAGCTGCGGGAGAGCCCCAAGTACAACTTCACGAGCGAGGGACGAAGACATTTCATGGTCATCCGAAACGTGGCCGTGGAAGACGAAGGTGTGTAGAGCGCCCCCCCTCCTCCCAGAGCCCTGTAGAGTTGTGTTTTTCCTGACCTGAGCACTAAAGGTCTCCATTAATGACCCCGTGTAGGCGTGTACTCGGTGATTGTGCGGTTGGAGCCCCGAGGAGAGGCTAAGAGCACGGCTGAGCTTTATTTGTCTGGCAAAGGTACAGTTCCTAGTCAGACGCCATCTTTTTCTGTCTGGTTGTGTGTCTGCGTGTGTCTAACGCCTTCTTCACTCCCCCCTTTTCACAGAAATTGAACTGGCAAAGGTGCCCTTAGGTAAGTGTTTAACTTTCTAGACAACTTTTTTTTGGTTTTTTATTGGTCAGGGACAATGCAGCGCACATTATTCCATTCATAATTATTACATTCAACAATATGTGTCTGTTTCTAGCCAATAGGCTAATCTGCAACCCCAATCCCTGGTATGGCCTTTCTAAAAAAGATAACCCAAATGTAATTTCATGCAGCAAATACATTGTATAGTAATATATTACACCAACATTACACAAACCTAGACTTTTGAAGACCTTCAGTCTATCTGCGACGTCTTAGGGAAATCCTCTTGTTCCCCCGTCTCCACCAGAGTCTTTAATCATCTGTTTCATCTCAACTCTAATCAGAAGATTCTAGTCTAAAATAATTCTAGTCAGAGTCATAAAGGTCCAGACATGTTGAGTTCAAAGACATGCTTTTATTATATTGAATATGTCCGATATCTTTGACTGTATTACTGCAAAATCTCCACATAAAGCCCTGAAACGTTACTCAGCTACTTATACTCACTTATACTCATAGCTCAGATATCGCAATATGATATCGTCTTAGATTTTGGATATATCGTACTATAATATGGCTTAAGTGTCTTTTCCTGGTTTTAAACGCTGCATTACAATAAAGTGATGTCCTTTCCTGAACTTACCTGTTCTAGCTCTATTTATCTTTACCCACTAATTCATTACATCATTTCTGGAGAATATTTATCAAAAATCTCATTGTGTAAATAACATTTTGGGCAAAGACTTTGAAATATTTCGGCAAAAACTCATTCAGAATCTCGGTTCTTGCTTTTTCTATATCCTTTTGCATCTTTCCTGCATCAATATGTAGGGATCTGCACAGATTAAAGGACCAATGCATACACATATTGACATATTTTCGTGTTATATTGGACATTATGTTATTTAAAACCTTTCAACAACTCTGGCAAACGCTGGGAAACAAGAGAATCTTCCAAACACAGGCCTGTTTCTCTGAAATGAAGCTTTGGTATGAACCATATTCCATATTCTGTAGATGTCCCAGACTCCTCAGTTCAGAGGCCTGAAGTGCCTTCGTCGGTCGCCATTCAAGGTAAGAATGGATTCACAAGCAGGTTTCACTTCACTTTCAAGGGTAACAACCGTTTCTTCAACCTATTTCCCCATGGTCTTGTGTCTGAGTGACTGATGGGAACAAGAGTCTTTGACATTGGTCCCCTGTTAAGAGAGATTGCTGTAGTCAGCAGCAGAGAAACAAGCTGCAATGTGCGTGTCCAGCTTGTATTTACCTTCAGAAAAGTTGTGTTGTTGCCGCTGACAGACTCAGATTATTATTCTAAGTGTCTGAGAACATTATGGGATGGATTTCTAAGGAGGTTGACCTTTCTGTTAAAGAGTTAGATCTTTTATTTAACCATAAAAAACATTTGGGAAATTGCATTCGCTACCCCCACCAGACTCCATGTAAATAATCAGTAATTTTAACATCGTAAAACACACTTCATTCAGAGTCGACAGAAACCAAATAAAACAATGAAAAGCCGTTTTGGGTCGTCTTTCCACTTTTCCAACCATCACAACTCTAGTTTCCGTTGGAATAAACACATAGTTTACCAATTTATATGTGAACATATGTTGGCTCTATGTACGCTAAAATTATTGTTTTTTTAAACGGAGTCTGGTGGGTTTAGTGCTAGCAACTTCAGAACTGTTTCTGGTTAAACAGAAAGGTTTTAAAGGTAGGTAGGGTTACATTACAGCTTGTTTCCCATCAGCCACTCAGACACAACATGGGGAAACAGGGTCCAGGTTGATATAGTCTGGACTGAACCCCACCCCGCAGCTGACCCGGTTAATCTTAGTGGGTCTCTTGCTAAAATCTGGGAATTTAAAAACAATGTTTTGTGGCAGATGAAATCAACACTTGTCTTTTTTTGTCTTTTTTGTCTTTTTTTAAAGAATCCGCTGAATTCTTTCAGTATGAAGAAGAACGTCGAGGTATTTTTCAGTTTTTATACTTACATCTTGACAGGATTTTCCCAAAAAATGAATTAACATGAAAGCGATTGCCTTTGTCTTATACTTAAATAACAGATTTGATTTAACATATTACAATTTTTTACTTTAAGACGGTATTTCTCATACTGTCATTGTTTTTAATAACGGAAACAAACTGTTTTCTGTTCCTTAAGAATTGGCTGAATACTCGTATCGCCGTGAAGAAAAGGTGGAGGTGGAGGTGGAGCAGAGAGGTACAACATGTTATAGTTCTTCTTCAGTCATACTTCATCTTCATCTCCATCTCCATCAGAGCAGATCTGGGAAACTAGATGAAATATTCATTCAGAGCGTCGACCGTGAATTATAAAATGAATCCAATGTTGTGTCGTCTGTTGTCATTGTCATTTATTTAGACGTTTCTGTCAATATTTTCGTTTTTGTTACTTTTCCAGACGTTTTTGACACTTTTACTTACTTTTTTGTCACTTTTTTGTACATTTTTGTCATTTTTCTGATGATTTCTTCACTTTTTTGTACGTTTTTGTAATTTTTGGTCACTTTTTTAGACAATTTTGTCACTTTGTCAATTGTTTTTGTCACTTTTTCGTACATTTTTGTCACTGTTCACAGATGTTTTTCTCACTTTTTGCAGACTTTTTTTCACTTTTTCGTACGTTTCTGTCTTTTTTTGTCACTTTTTCAGACGTTTATGACACTTCAAAACCCAAATTTCTGAAATAGAAACTAGAAGCAGTCTATCCTTAATTATAATAATAATCATAATAATTAACTCATTTATTTCTCTCAATACAAACTCAATAGAAAGTCTCTCAGAATGTGAATTGTCTTCTTTCCCTCTTCTAACCCTAATCCCATCTTCCATCTCTCCATCACACACTTATCATTTCGCCGTTTCACAGTCACGGTCTTTCTCCTGGTCGATGTCAGCCGAGCGTTATCAGGACCTTCAGTCTCACTGAAGTAGTCTCTGCCGTTCGAGGCTGACATCCAGATCTGGGACTTTGTTAAAGTGTGAAACAGCGTCTCAGAGTTCTCCGAGGACAAAGTGTCTCACGTTTGTCTTCTTCTGTCACACCTTCAGTGGAGTTTGAGAGCTGGACAGAAGAGACGGTAACACAACAGGTGTCCACAGCCAAAGGTACCGGACCCATGGACTCTCCAGATCTGTCTGTTAATATCTGTGTGTGTGTGTGTGTGTGAGCCGCTCGTAACCATGGCTCTCTCTTAGCGTCTGTCTTCATGTCCTTAACCTCTTTCACTCTTTAACGTCCCGTCTCTTACCATTTTCCCAATAATTTCTCTCGGCTTCTTAACTTCAGTCTCAGGTCCGTTTGGTGATTCTTTTACGGCTTCTGCTTATCTCCTGAAGCTTTTAATTCGTCACCCCGAAAGCATAGGTGTAGATAAAAAGTCAATTTTTATCTTTGTGTTGAATTTCACTTGTGATAGGTTCATGGTTACCATAACGGTACAATAATTTGTTGTATGTAAGACTTTCACATGGTTAATTGAGTGTCTGTGGCGACTTTCCCGCCCTAATTTTAAATGGAAAGCATTTTCATCAGTGACATTATTTCAGATTTTTTGTTATTGACATAACACCGTGTTTTCAGACAAGAAAAACTAGAGTTCCTCAGTGTTTTACTAGAGCCTTCATGGTACAATTGATTCAACAATTTGAATGGAAACAACCTTCCTTACAACCATGATTTATCCTTTAGATATGAGAAAAGCTTGGATTTGCTGTTTGTTTTCTGACAGTGATGATGATTCTGGATGTTTTTTTGTTTTCTTGTTTTCCCGCTAGCTGCCAGAGTTGCTGTTGAGGAGAAAGTAGAGACCAAGAAAGTTGAACTGAGAGAGGAACTCCCAACAAAAGGTACCAAAATAACCTGAATCTCTTCCAGGAAACAGGAAATGAAAACTCATTTGTCTTCCGCTACTAAAATCTGACTGTTTTGTCGGCTTCGTGCTCATTCCTTTCCTCTCCTCTCTTACTTTTAGTTCTTGGTACAGAAAGACTCATTACATTACATTACAACTGTATTTTTTTCCCCGTCTTATCATCCCTTTCTCTAGTTGCTTTTTCTGTCTTATTATCCCTTTCTCTAGTTGCTTTTTCTGTCTTTTTATCTTCCGCTGTGCTTCTTTGCTTCACCTGCGAATGCACAGTGTATCTCTCGTGTCACTAACACATATCGGTGTCTTTTAAGTTCCCAAAGCTGAGAAAAAACCTGAAGAAAAGCCAACTTCAACCGTGAAGGAGCCTTCACCTCCAAAAGGTACCAACATACCTGTGATGTTGGCATGCACCTTCCTAATAATCCATTCGTCTATACACTTTAGGGATAATGTAACGTTAGTGTGTCTGTGTGATCTTTCACGTAATGTTGTTATGTTGTGAACTTTCGTTTCATTTTACCGACATTGTCGAAGCACCAGAAGCCAAAAAGCCAGTGGAGGAAAAGGTTCCTGCAGTTTCAGTCCCAGAGAAGAAGAAAGTTCCCTTGGCCAAAGGTAGAGACCTGTGATTTCTAACATCTCTCGACTAAACCTCTTTGCAGACGACATTGTCCTATTCTGTTCCAATGTGGTTCAGCTCCAGTAATGTTTCCTTTCCTTGTCTGCTTTTCTTTCTGATGTTCTGGTGTTTAATTGTATCTTAAAAGAACCAGAGGAGGTGAAGAAGCCCGCTGTTGCTCCCTTGCCGCCTGCAGAGAAGCCTGGAGTGCCAAAGAAAGGTACTTTACTTCCTGTTGTTTGACGTCTTATCCAGCGTCTTTAGTAGCAACTTCCTTGTGTCTTCTCACCTCTTGTCTGTCTTGTCTTGATTTTCTGACTTCAACCTTACTTTGTTCCCTGTATTTGTGTTGTATGTAGTTTTAAAGTGCTACCACTCTTAGCTTCACTCTTTATTATGTATCTGTGTGTCATCTCACTCTTTCTGTGTTTCCCCTTTCTTTGTGGAAGACTTGGGTGCGTGTATTTAGTGTCCTTCCTCAAGAAAATGTGACATTTTTCAATACATTTTGTGTCTCTTTGTAGTTGTGTTGTGTCTCGTTTTGGTCATTTCTGTTTTCTTTGGGTTGTTTTGGGTCTCTTGCCTCATTTGTCATATCTTTTTAGTCGTTTTGTGGTAGTTTTGTGTCTCGTTTTGAACCATTATATCCATATATGTGTCTAAAACATTGGAAAAGCTAGAGCAGATTATAAATAAATAACACTTAAAGCTATGGAAGTCCAACTACAGTCATTAGATCTGAGGAAAGTCTTTTAGTATTATTCATTTGGATTACGTGCTGCACCTAAATCTTATAATGGCGGGAAAACCCCATCTCTCTCCCTCGAGCGCCTCTTGATAACTCTTAGATGCTTCCACGACTTCATGCTAACATGCTAATGTCTGTGTTACCCACCTGAAGATGAACCCAAGCCTCAGGTGCCAGCTGAGCCCAAAAAAGTGGTGCCTGCAGCTAAGCCTGAGCCTGAAGCCAAACCCAAACCCAAAACAGAACCTGAATCAAAGCCCATACCAACACCGGCTCCCAAACCAGAACCTGAAGCCAAACCGCCCCTGAAGGTCAAGCCCGAACCTGAAGTTAAGCCGGCGGCGCTAAAGAAGCCGGAAACACTGCCATCCAAAGGTATTTCTGTTTTCTTTGGCTATGTGTAGTTGATTTGACGGTGGAGTCTAACTGTATGTGTGTGTCAGTGTGTGTGTGTGTGTGTGTCTGTCTCGTGTTGGCTTAGTTTCGAGTGTGGAAGCAATCTTTGACTTTATGTTTGTCCCGGATGTCTTTTTTTGCTCTTTATCTAAACTAATTGTTGCTTCAAGCCCCTGAAGAGGCCGCAAAGCCAGAGCCGGCACAGATCAAGCCTGAACTGGCAGAGATCAAGCCTGAACCGGCACAGATCAAGCCTGAACCGGCACAGATCAAGCCTGAACTGGCGGTAAAGAAGCCCGAACCAGAAGCTCGAAAAGCCAAACCAGAACCAGAAAAACCAAAAGCAGAAGTGGGTAAACCTGAGCCTCTCGTAACCAAGACACCAACTGTGGTCCCCAAACCAGAACCGGCAGCAGAACCTGAAGGAAAAGTTCCCAAACTTCCAAAGACCAAGCCAGAACCGACACCGGCACCAACGCAACCTCCGAAGAAAGGTACACAACATCTGTGACTGAGACGTGGTCTCTGGGTTTTTCTTAATCTTCTTAACTCAAAGTATCCAACTTTAACTCATCCGGAGTGATATTTCATGAGTGTTTATTGACATTTCTTCATCTTCACCATAACCTGTCAAACCATAACTCTCACTTCTTAAATTCTCTTCATCTTCTGTGGATTTGGTTGTGTCTAGCTTTGGTTACTGGGATGTTACAATGGGGCTGCACGCCATGTTTGTCGAGTTGTCCTCGTCTTGCACTCGATAGAGTGTCTCTTAACAGCACTGCTCAGCTTAAATTCATTGAAAAACCTCTAATGTGTGTGAATAATATACTCTTTAAAGTTCCTGTGGAGGAAAAAACACCCGAGCTTCCAAAAGCAGCCAAGAAACCAGAAGCTGCCATCGCTCCTCCCAAGGAAGAGTCGGCTGAGAAAGAGCGAGGTACTTTCTGTCCTGTGGGTCTTTCCCTCTGTTTCTTGTCCTCCGAGTCTCTTTTAAACAAGCGGTGGGGGGGGTTTATGTTACTCAGATTACCGGGATAAGTGATACGGCAACAGATTTTCTGATTCCCAGAGGATAATTCCCGTTGATGTTTGGTGCCGAATCTCACGACAAACTAGCAGAACATTTTACTTAAAATATATACTTTATATGCTGTTGAATAAACTACATATATACTGTATATATATATATACTACCGGTCCAAAGTTTGGGGTCACATAGAAATTCCCATTGCACTCCATTGTAGACAGAATGCCAGCTGAGATCAGTTGCATTGTTTTTTTAACCAGGGCAGCCGATTACATAATGTAATCAGATTACATTATGTGCTTACATAATAGTAAAATGGTTCTCCAATGTTTTTCTAGTTTTTTATTTTTAAATGATAGATTAGTACACAGAATGTGCCTTTGGAACATTGGATGAATGGTTGCTGATAATGGGCAATGTAGATATTGCATTAAAGATCAGCCCCCCCACCCAAATTAGCAGGTATTCTGTCTATAATGGAGTGGTATGGACATGTAGAAGGGACCCCAAACTTTTGACCGGTAGTGTATATATATATATATATATATATATATATATATATATATACATATATATATATATATATGTATATATATTTATTTATATAAATATATTTATATATAGCACTTTTCTTAAAAGGTGCCGTGCCACATTTGCATTATTTGAAATCTGTGAGGTCCATATGTGTGTGTGTGTGTGTGTGTGTGTGTGTGTGTGTGTGTGTGTGTGTGTGTGTGTGTTTGTGTGTCAGCTCTAGCCACTGAAAAGAAATAAGAGGAGAAATCAAACCAATCACAACAACTGGTCAGGCTGACTCCATGCTGCCTGAGCTCATTAATATTCATGAGCTGGGTAAAGGATGCTGATAACCCGACTCTCATTGGCTAGCTGTTAGCCAATCAGAGTCCACCAGCTTAGCTGGTTGAATATTGATAGGAACTGAGTCTTCCTGCAGGCTTTCTATACCACGCTAGAACAGCTGGAAACAAGGTAACCATGGTAACTACGTTACAGAGTTCATGGTAGGCCTTCAGATATTACCACAAAGTCATGAAATACGTGTGGCAGGGCACCTTTATAAGGTTACAACGTGCTTTACAGAATGAAACAGCAGATAAAAACCAACAATAAAAACAATGAATTAAAAAAAATGTATCCTAAAAACATCTGAGGACAAAAAGAAATAAATGGCCAAGGACCAACAACTTATTAACTATTAATAAACTCTTTCCAATAAAATAAACTTTTAAGAAGGGTAACTGAGTAAAATACCCCCCCCCCCCGTTGTGTTTGAATGCATCTTTATTTGTGCGCTAGCACATTTTCCAAATCTTTCTAGTCATGTCTTGCATGTTTTTTGTGTCAGACCCTCTTAAAGCTTTGACGCCCAAACTTAAACTCGTACCTGAAGACGTGCCTGAACAAATACCCCAGAAGGAGTTTGAAGGAGTAGTTGTGTCGGAGACCGATGAAATACCCCGAGCAGTTCCTGTGAGACAGCATGCAGGGACTGCCGAGGCGAAAGTCCCGGCACCCGAGAGAACAATGGAGAAAACTCCAAAGAGGGTGCCCGAAAAATTACCTGAGAAAGGTCCAGAAAGACCGTTGGAGAAGAAGTTAGCAGAGAAAGGTATTCCCGAGAGGGTAGCAATACCCCCCAAAGGGTCTGCAGACCAGACTCCTGAGGAACTAGAACCTGAACTGGTTTCTAACAAACAAAGAGACAAGGTCTCTGTAGATAAAACACCCGAGACGTTGCCTGGAGCGAAAAGAGAGGCAGGAGGAAGTCTTCCTGAAGGTACACCCGAGACCGATGTCCACTCTTTCTGTCCCTGTGTGTCTTCTTCTTGCATGAGAGCGATTGGCAACAGTCCAGTCCCAGATACACTTTCTACATACACACATCTGTTCGCACAACCAAAATCACATGCTGGATTCGGGTCAGTGTGCAAAATGATAATTAACCCTTGGGTCATGAAAATGAAAATGATAATTTTTTGGCTTTCTTAAATGTTTTTGTCCCGCTTTTCCAGGGCAATAAACCTAATTTAAATGACATAAAAACCTAATTTTTTGAGTTTGAAATAAAAGTTATGAATTATTATTATTACTGACTATTTAAGATCAGAGGATGTTGAGTGAATCACAGATTGGTTCATGTCAAAGTTTAGTCCGGAGACTAAAGCAATTTTAATATAAGACCCACATTTTTCAAATGATATGAAATTGAATAAAACACCCAAAATTCAATGGAAGTAAATGTTCCATACATTCATCCATCTATCGATCCATCGATCCATCCATCAATCCATCCATCGATCCATCCATCGATCTATTTATCTATCTATCTATCTATCTATCTATCTATCTATCTATCTATCTATCTATCTATCTATCTATCTATCTATCATCCATCCATCCATCCATCCATCCATACTAGTCACAGACTGAACTGTTGCTGATTCTTTAAGGTTTTGTAATATCTTTCACTCGTTGGTCTCTTATTTCTTGATGTGTTTTGTGTTCTTTCATGTTTTTCATGTCTGTTTGTTAAATATCGAATCCCCTCTTCTTTTAAAAATCATCTCGTTACGATCTCACGCACCGTCTTGGATTCAAAACCAATTCTTCCATTCTTTAAAACTAAGAAACACAAACTAAGACGATGGAGAGGATTCCTCTCTTGGACGTTGAGCCTGAGGACAAGGTTTCTCGTCCAGAACCAGGTACCGGGCCCTGAACCAGGCCAGATGGAGTCCTGTATCAGCATCTTAGTCTTTAACCACAGCATGACTCCCGTGTTGTCTCTAACTCTTTCTAATGCTTTGTCTTTGTGTTTGTGTCGTCACCTCTTGGCGCCGCCGCATGACGCCTCTTCTTCAACTACTCTTAAAAAACCTCCAGCGACGCCGAGTCTCGTCAAGATCGAGCGAAGAAAAGGAGCTCAGAAGATGCAGGAAGTGGATTACGTGACTGAGGAGTTGTGGGAACACGAAGAAGTGGCGGAAGAATACGAAGCGTCTCTGCGTCTGGGCCAGACTATCGCGTCGCTATCGGACGTAGAGATCCCGAGTACAACAGATGAAGCGAGGGATAGAAAGTCTGAACTGAGGGGCGAGATATCTGTTACTGACTCCAGTTTCACTCAAGTCCAGATAACACAAGAAACCGTTGTCCGGGAGTCTGAATTTGACAGGGATAGGGAAGTCTCAACGGATGAAGCTACGAGACAAAAGATCGGAGAGGACGATTTTATCGAGGCGCCATCAGAAACTAGAGATCAGAGGAAAGACAGCGTAGCAGGGAGACAGCCGCCAGACAAGAGACACCGTCCCAAACAAGAAACTAGAATCAAACAGGGGACAGAGGTGAGCATTAAAACAGAAAGCAAAGAGAGACAACAGGAAGCCAGGAAAGCTGAGGAAACAGTCCAAGAAATCAAGTTAGGGAAAGAAAGGAGCCAATCAGGGACGGACGCAGATCAAAATAAAGCTGTTGTTTTCAACACAAAACTAAGTCAAACGATGGGAATTAGAGGAAAGACTTCGACAGACTTGGTTGAGATAATTTCAGATATTCCAGAAGAAAGATACCAAATTGAGGAGATTACAGACGTTACTATCCTGCAGAGAGACGTTCCAGGTAAAGACAGACAGGCAACCCAAGGAAAGATAGAAGAGTCATTTCAGAAAACCAAAAGTTATGAAACTAGTGCATCCAAAAAGAAACCTGAGCTAGTTGAAAAGCAGCTAAAATCTGATGAGAAAATTGATGCAAAAGAGGAGAAAATGTCTGAAAAACAAAAACCTAAAGAGGCGACGGTGAAGCTGAAGGAGTCGGTGACAGATATCGAGCTTAGGAAGCCAAAAGCAGTCGATCAGGAGACTAATGCTGAACCCCAAAAGAAGAAAGAGGAATCCAAAGACGTCCGTCCTCAGATAGTCGAAACTGAAAAGACGGAAGGACAAAGATCCGAGATTACAGGTCAGGCGAGACCTTCAAAACTGGGCGAGAGAAGGACGCCGCCGTCCCAAACAGCTTCCAGAGGTACAGAGACAACGTCTAACATCATGATCCATTTCAATCTTTAACGTTTTTTTTCTGTTCTTTTTTCATCCCAAGTCTTGGCCAATCAGCAGGCGTCTTCATTTCAGCATCAGTCTCTTATTTGTTAATGTCTCATGTTTGTTTTAGGACCCACGGTCTTCATGTGAAATTAGTTGTCTATCCCTTTGTTTTGCATCCCTTTGTGGTTTTATGTCTTCTTTCTTCTCTAAAATTTTAATATCTTAAGCAAAACCTGATTATTCTTTAAAGAAGCAGAAGTCGAGGCAGAGGCGGTTCCCATGACGATTCCTCCGTTTCATCTCCAGAAACACAAGTCGACACAAAAGGAAAGCGAGCAGCGATAGGTACCACAGCACCTTTTCCTGTCAGTTCCTTCTTCTTACCATCTCTGTTTGTCTTCTTTAACTCCAAATGTCTTTGTCTGTGTTTTTTTGTTTTTTTCCTAATCTCTTGGCACCGCTGCATGGTGCTTTCTCTTAAAATGTTCCACCCTCAAGCGGCAACCGTCGGCCTTTTAAAGGCTGAGAAAAGAGCAAGAGTTCAGACCGATTTGGTACGGAAGGAAACTTCTTCCTCTGCAGAGACGTTGGTCATGGAAAGAGAAAAGGTTGAAGCATCAATGGATGAAAAAGAAAGCGTTAAATCTTTGTGGCGAGAAGAGACTTCAACTGTGATGGAAGAACTTGATGAAGTGTCTGAAATCAGTGGTGATATATCTGTTACTGATGGTTTACAGACAACGGCTTTTAAAAATAGAGTTGTGCCGGAAACTAAAGAAAAGCTCATCTTGACAGGAAGTGAACTAAAAAGGAAAAAGGTAGTGGCAGTTCAGCATGAACCTGCCAAAGAAAAAGAGCTTTCTTCAACAGCGAGCGTAGGAATAAAAGACACAAAACAAGTTACTAAAGAGCATAAAGAAGCTTCTCAAAGCCGAGAAAGACAATCTGAGATGCCAGAAAGTTTGTGCAAAGCTGTTTCTGGGAACGTTGGGAAGACAGGTTTTATCACACAGGGACTCGAAGATAAATTATCACTTGGAAAATATAAGGTTGGTAGTTTTGTAGACAAAACGTCTTTAGAAGAAGCCAATCGCCAGAAGAAATTACAACAAACTGACCAAGAAGAACAACTTTTAGAGGCTGAAATTATTGAAATAACCCTTAAGACACAAGAAACTGATTCTTCGGAGCGTTTTCAATCAATAGGAAAGGAATGGCCCAAACCTAGAGTAGTTGAATCTGAGGACGCAGAGGAAAAGCTGCATGCACCAGCATCTGTCAGACAGGAATCATTAGCCAAGAAACTAATCAGACTAGAACAAGAAAGTGAATTGGCTGAGACAAAAGAGAAACCGTTAAATATTTCACTTAAAGCTGAACAAAAGATTGAAGAAATTCAGTCTGCAGTGAATAAAGGTACTCAAAAGAAAGAAATGCAAAAGGGCAAAGGGCAATCTTTGAAAATAAAAATGTTAGACAAGAAACCAGATGTCCAGGAACGGACTAAAGCTGTCCCAGGTGAAGAGTTACTGAAGGAAGACGCGCCTGAAAACGTCACTAAAACCGATGTTAGAGAAGATGTAGGACAAACTGACAAATTACAACAAGCTGAGGACATTTATAAAGGGAAAATACGAGCTTCCAGACAAAGAGGACAAACTGCAGGAGATGTAGAATTTGATTTGAAGGCAGTCACAGAAAAGGATCGAGACATGGAACAGGATGAGCAGGAAAGAAAGGAAGGAAAGGACTTAGCTTTAACTGTAGAAAAGTCAACCAGAGAGCTTCTGCCTGACTCAATTTTCAAAGTAGTTACACCTGAAGACAAACTAGTCAAAGCCAGTCCAATGGAAGGAACAACGGGGTTGAAACCCGAACCAGAGATGCCAGCTCATCCTGGGATAGAAGTCAAAGATCCAGTATTAATGCCAGAGGAAAACCTTCAAAAAGCTGAAACCTTATCAAAGAGCAGGACTCTAAAGAGAGACGGCGCTCAGAAAGTGACACGGCAGACAGCGGTGGAAGATGAGGACCAGTTTAACTCAGCCGATCTCCAGGTTAGTGCAAAAGAAAAGACAAAACCAAGACAAGGACAGATTGAAAAACAGTCCTCTGTTAAATGTGAGCCACATCAAACAAAGCTAGATTATACCCGTCAACAAGATACGGTAAAAGGAGAAGACCACATCCAACCAAACCACCAGCCAGAGAGGGTTAAAGCTGAAGATAATCATATTGTTCCTCCTCCAGCTGGGAAGATAAAGTCAAGACAGGGACGGACTGAAAATAAAGCATCAACTACCCCTGTCATTGAGAAAAAAGAGCCAATTTTAACCAAAACCGAAGAGATTACAGGTAAAGACGTTCAGTTAAAACCAGTCACAGCTGACAGAGGAGAAGAAGCACTCGAATCTGAAGATGTTGTGTCGGATGCCAGAGAGAAATGTGTTCCCACTGAGGAGATGAACACAAAGCCAAAGAAAGTTTTAAGAAAGCGTTTGATGGAAGAGAAAGAAAAGCCAGAGGCTGTTCCTCAAAATCAGAGACGGCAGAAGCCAATCCAAGGTAAAGCTGATGAGGTCCAGAAAGAGACAACAAATGATAAAACAGAGAGCGAGCATTCATCTCCACAAGAGATTATAGTTGAACATGATCAGCTAAAGGTCAACACAGTTCAAGATGAAACCTTTAAAGTTACTCTTCTTAAAGCAAAAACAACACAGGAACAGATTGAAAGAAACGTCTTAGTTGCACCTTTAACGGAGCGGACTAAAGAACTGGAAGTTATAGATGCTCCAGAAAATGTTGTTGAGATCGGAGAGACTGACTTTCCAGTAGTTGATGAGGAAATGCATGTGGCAGACGGTATTCCTCCAAAGGGACCGATGTCCTTGAAGGATAGAAGACACAGGTTAGCCGACACTGAAGAGGCTGCAGATGAACAAGTCCCTTCAAAGTCTGTCCCAGTTAAGGATATACCTCAAACAGTGACTCCCATTAAAGATGGTGCACGTGAAAAACGTACAAAAACTAAAGCAACCGTCCCAAAGCATATTGAGTTTGAGGAGAATATTTATGCAACAGAGTTGGTATCTCCACAAGGACAGCAGCAGAAGCCTCGAGAGATTATAGTTGAACATGATTGGGTAAAGGTCAGCAGAGTCCAAGATAAAACTTTTAAAGTTACACCTCTTAAAGCAACAAAAACAACACAGGAACAGATTGAAAGAAACGTCCTAGTTCAACCTTTAACGGAGCGAACTAAAGAACTGGAAGTTATAGATACTCCAGAAAATATTGTAGAGATCGAAGAGTCTGACTTTCCAGTAGATGGTGGGAAAATGCATGTGGCAGATGGTGTTCCTCCAAAGGGACCGATGTCCCTGAAGGAGAGAAGACACAAGTTAACCGACACTGAAGAGGCTGTAGATGAACAAGTCCCTTCAAAATGGATCACCCTTGAGGATAAAATTGTAAAAGTGATACCAAAAACCCCAAAACAAATTAAAGGAAAAGTTTCAGATGAAGAAGTACCGAACAGTGAATTTGCTCAAACGTCTGAACATGGCTTCTCGAAGGAAGGAACACCAAAGATAAAGAGATTTCAGAAGTTACCAAAGACTGGAGATCAATTTCAGGCGAGCGCTGTTCCGATTAAAGATAAAAAAGACCACCCACCCCTGACTGAAGTCAAGAAAACACAACAGCAACAGGAGCAATGTTTGAGGGAAGATGAAGCAAAATCAGCCAAATCTAAAAAGATTAGAGTTGAAGGTGTCCAGGCCACAGCTACGGATGAACATGGAAGTGTTGAAGAAACACAAATCAAACAGGAGGAGGTTGAGATAATATCTTCTGTGGTACCCGTGATAAAAGACAAAGATGCAGATATTCCACATCAGTTGAACTCATGTGATGATGTGGTCAAAGACTTTTCCTTGAGAGAAGAAAGAGAGATGGCTGTTGAAGAAATCAGGTCCAACTTAGTATCAGTTAAAATGAATACAGACAAAGTGGCTCCTGTGGAAAATAAGAGCCAGGAACAAATTGACAGCACGGCCTCGGAGGCAAATGAGCCTAAGGTAACCTGTGCAAAGTCTGATGCTCCAGAAAAATACGCTGGAAGAACTTTAAAGGACAGAGACACAGAAAAGGCAGACATCAGTCAATTTGAAACCATTCATCCAGAGAGAGAAATATCACTAACCAAAAGAGAAGAGAAGACCGCAGAGATTGTGGAAGAGATTCAGCCGAAAGGAGGAACAAAGAGAGACAAAACAGACAAAAAGAAGAACACAAGGCAGGAAAACACTGAACCAAAGGCAGAAGTTATACCTGAGATGGAAGGAGGAGATGATATTTCCCAAAAAGTTCACAAGATCGAAGGTGATGCAAGTATAGCTGAGACTAGTAAAGTCCCTCCGACTGCCAAGGCAACACAAATCCAAAAAGAGGACTCAGCTCTGCGAGACAGACCTAAAGAAAGACCAGCTGCAGAGATCCAGTCCAATAAAGATGAATACGGCAGTGTTATTCCACTGGAAGTTATGGAAACGAAACGGGAACAAGTTCAAAGAAAGTTGTCAGTGGCACTTGCCGTTGCATCTGAAATATCTCAGATAGTAAAAGATGGAGATGCTATATCATATACTTCCAAAGATATCACAGATATACAAACCAAAACCAAGGAAGACATTGTTACAGATAAACTAGAGAAAACTAAAAGGAAGTTTTCAGGTGCAGCCAAGCCAGAAGTAACACATGAACAACCCTTGGTAGAAAGACTTCCAGTAAGGGACAAAATCACCACAGTTGGTTCAGTTCCAGCTGAAGAGATGCAAAGCAGATGGACACAACAAGATACAAAGACAGCAGGTTATCCTGTAATGGGAAAAGATGCCTTCGGAGCGACAGATGAGTCTGAGCACATTTCACAAAAGAAAGAAGAAACCGAAACAGAATTGCAGAAGTTCAAAATTGAAGATGTCCGGACAAAGAAATCCCTAAAAGAGAAAAGCCTCTCAAAAATAGGCACGAGTACAAAACCTTCCTTTGAAGAAGTGCAGTCCAAGACGGTCGTAGTAAAAGATGAATATGGTAGTCTTACTCCATTTGAAGTAACAGAAACAAAACAAGTTGACATGAAGTTTTCAGTGGCGCCTGTGATGGAGGTTGCATCTGAAAGTTCTCTGATAGTGACAGAAGGAGACGTAAAATCAGACTCTCTCCAAAGATATGTCCTACCTGACGAGCTAGTAAAAGATATTACGTCAAGAAAAGAGAACATTTATAAGTCAGATGACGCTTCTCCAAAGAGAAAGGAGTCTTTAAGGGACAGGAAAAACATTACAGTTGAAGAAGTTATGTCAAAAGTAGACGTAGTTCAAGATCAAACAGAGAAGTTTTCTCGCTTTATAGAGGGATTGCATGAAAGACAGGTACAAGTAGAAAGAAAGGCCTCAGTTTCATCCAACCCAGAAGTAACCTATAAACAGTCTTTTGTGGAGCAAGAAGCTCCAGAAAAACTAATTCCCACTAAAGTTCTTCCAGCTGGAAAGATAAAAACCAGACAAATGCAAAGTGAAATAAAGACTTGTGTAACAAACACAGAGATTAAAGACACTCGGTCAAAGAAATCCCTAAAACAGGGAGGACAGAAGTTAGACAAAGTTGCAAGAATCTCTCTTGAAGAAGTGCGACCTGAGACAGTTAGAGATTATTACGGTAGTGTGACTCCATTTGAACTAACAGAAACAAAACGGGAACAAGTTGAAAGAACAATTTCCGCTGCACCTGTGACGGAGGTTGCGGCTAAAAAAAATCACATAGTTAAAGATGGAGATGTTAGATCTGAAATCCTCCAAAGACGTATGATACCTGACAAGCTTGTACAAGACATTGAATCAAGAAAAGAGGATGTTCATGAATACAGAAAGGTTTCTCTTTCAAGACATTCACAAAGTCCAGAGTCAGACAAGGAAAGGCTGGACGTTTTAGCTGAAAGAAGAGAGATTACAGATAAAGGTCCACAGTTAAAAGGAGTCACAAGTCAATTTAAAATGGACAAAACGGCATTTGTTGACAATACAATAATAAACCAGAAACAAACTCAACAAAAGGCAGAAGCATCAGCTGTTTCTCACCAAAAGACTCAAGAATCATTGGAAGGAGAAGATGTGAAAACAGTAGTTGTTAGAGACCGTTCACCCAGGCATGAAGAAGTTAAATATGATCGTACAAAGAAACCAGACCCCATAAAAGACCAAGGACAGGTTACAGTTGAAGGAATTCAGACTGAAATTGAAACAGTTGACAGTTTTCTTTATGTTGCTTCGAATGTTGAACCAAAGCAGGAACAAAAAGAAAGACGATCTCCAAGGACACCTGTAATGGATGTTGCATATGAAAAACCACTGATTGTGAGAGAACAAGATATTATATTAGACGCTCCAAAAAGGTATATTTCCCCCAACGATCTAGTACAGGACATTACATCAGGAAAAACTGAGTCATACAAATCGGAGGTGTCTAAGTCTTTAAAGAAAGATAAATCCACAGTCGATAACAGAGAGGAGATAAATCAAACTGAAGGGCAAGAAAGCAAGTCGAAGATTGAAGTACTTGGTTACAAAACTGCTGAAGTTAGTCCAGTTAAAACAACCCGAGAAAAGTTGCCCGCTAAAGTATTACAGCAAAGCCAAGCTACTTCAGACAAATGCTCCAGAACTGGAGAGTTGCCAAAACAGACTATGCTTGAAAGTGATAGATCCGATGGTACAGTAAAAGAAATTCAGTCAAAGATAGTCACGGTTAAAGATAAAATAGCAAGAACCAGTCCTACTGAAGGAACACAAATAAAGCTGGAACACCTTGAAAGACAAGTTGCATTAACGCCTGCAACTCAGGTGACATCTAAAGACTCACTTATAATAGTTGATGGACTAGAAGAAAAGACTAAAAGAGAAATTCTTAAAAGCACATTCACAACAAAAGAGGACAATAGTACAACTAGTATGTCAGCTGATCAAGACTTTAGGGATGAAGAAGAAAGGCCAAAAACAGTCAGTGTTGGGGACCACCGCCATCTCACCTCTCTTGGGCCCCAAATGTCTTCTGTTGAGGGAATTAAAATTAGACAGGAACAAGGTGAAGGGCTGCTCTTTCATGATAAAGTAAAACCAGATATAAAAGCCATTGAACGAGAACAAATCCAACAAGATCAGTTAGTTATACCCAAGAATAGTTCTGAGGGAATGTACCAAGAGACAGTCAATGCAGCAAATATGTCTGATAAATACAAAGCTGCTACGGCAAAATCTAAAGCTGATATCGATGTGATGCCTTTGCATGAGCTTGGAGTCAGACAACCATCAGTAACAGGTCAAATCAAACCAAAGATGGCTCAGAAAAAGACTGCAGACTCTCTCCAATATGGAGAAGGTGCCACCAAGAAATTAGAATCCCAAGTCGAGCAGTCTTGTCTGAAAGCAGACGTCCGATGCATCCGTCATCAGGGAGTCGAAACCATAACCATAAAGGATAAAGAAGCTCAGGAGTCAATCTTTGAAACCAGAACTGTGTCTTTGCAACCAGAAGGGAACGAACATGTCGCCCTTCAAGAGTCTTCCAGAGGTAGAGAAGGAAAAATGTTATGTGTCACCGAGCACGTGTTGTTTATCTGAGCACCAAGCATCACTGAGCACCACCTTGTTGTCACCCTCTTAAGGATTTCTTTGCTTCATACCTCTTTGCCGTGGTCATTCCAAGAAGATATCATCTCATATCACCCATTGTGTTTCTGCACAAACTGTACTCAAACCGCCGTGCTGTTGACTGAGACAGTCTCTCTTGGTTTCTTCTTATCATTTTCTTCTAATTCAGTTTGTTGTGTCCATTATGTTTCTGTAGCTTTGTGTATGGGGAGAAAGTGTGGACAAGATTCCAACTTTGAATGTTACCATTGTGGATCTTTGTTCTCTGGTTTGTCTTTGCATGGATCAGTGCTCACCCCATCAGTCTTAGTGAGGTACTGATTGTTGTGTAATTTCATTTCCAAGTTCCTGTGAAGGACAAGGAGTCTCCACCACAAGGCAAAGAAGCACTGGTAAAGCCAGCTGCTCCTCAAGAAGGTAACAACTTCTCTTTGAAATGTGTTTTTTGGTTGTCTGTATGTTCCTGTGTGAGCGTTTTCGGAAGGCATTCGTAAAAGAATGTCACAGAACAACACAAACGTTTCTTCTTTTTGGTTACAAGCTCTAAGATCTTGATTGTAGTGTTTGTGGAGAGCTTTCTGTTCAATGGCCTGTATACCTTGTTTGAAGAGAGCAAACCACAAGCTGCTGTAAAAGTCCAAGAAGCTGCTAAAAGGCCTGAAGTTGCTGACAAAACCAAGAAGTTGGAGAAAAAAATCGCTCCAGAAGAAGAACCAAAGCCAGGTATCCAGACAAAAAAACAATCAGACAGCTTGTGCATTTTAAGGAAGATAGTGTGTTTGGGAGATACTTTACGATACTTCAATTACTTCTTTTTTATACCTGAAGTGACCAAGCCAAAGCCTGTCGTTAAGGCTGAAGAACCAACCAAGAAGATCGTAAAAGAAGAAAAACCAATTGTGGTAGAAACCATAGCTCCTGAGACAGGTAGAGGTATTTGATGAACTTGATATTGAAACATCTTTTTTGGAGGTTTTTGCTTAGGTCTTTCAATCTTTTTCACATCTTGTATCATCACTTAAATCATTAAATGTTAAAGGTGCCTTGCCACACGTACTTTATGACTTTGTGGTAATGTCTGTCATTAATATTCAACCAGCTAAGCTGCTGGACTCTGATTGGCTCACAGCTAGCCAATGAGAGCCTGGCTATCAGCATCCTTTCCTCAGCTCATGAATGTTAATGAGCTCAGGCAGCGTGACTGACCAGCTGCTGTGATTGGTCTGAATTGACCTCTTATCTCTTTTCAGTGGCTAGAGCTGACACACACACACACACACACACACACACACACACACATATGGACCTGACAGATTTCAAATAATGCAAGTAGAAACGGTTTGGTGTGGCAGGGCACCTTTAACTGTACATCCACCTACTTTGTGTTTTGATTGTTGTTGATGTGTTTGTCAATCTGGTTACCCTGGTAACCCTGGTAACCCTGGTTACCCTGGTCCATATGACCGTCAGCAGCAGTACAATCCTGCGCTGTGGTTTTGCACTGTTGTTCATGTTGTGTGTCCTCTTTGTTGTATTTTGAATCATCCAACAAAAGCATTCCATTGACCTCTTTGTCTTTATGTAGGACACATCTTCTAGTCTTCCAACTTAAGTGATATACTCCTTTACAATTCAGTCACAACGTTATCATTTGTCATCCACATTCTGTATTAGATAATTTAATGTTTCTGAATGTGCTTGATGGCAAAATTTCACAGGTGTTCTCACTGTTCATGACTGATTAAGTGGCCTAATTAACAACTTTCTGAACTATACCTCTGTATTAGATGAAACCAAGGGTCCTGTACAAGCACCGGGAGGAGCCAAGAAAGGTAAGTGCACCAATTACGTCTCACTTTACATACAGTACACAGCAACTGTCAGAGGCTATAAAGGTTCACTTCCTGATTTTGTTACAGCTCCCCAAAATCTAAGAGCTACACCAGGTTCATGCTTGTATTTCAAAAAGAAGCAGAGAGTTTACCAATAATTAGCTCTGACTGAGTTACAGTATATTATCATTGCATCCAGGAACTGCTTGCTCTCATTTTGTCTAGGTTTTACAACAGAGCTGGGTTGTGCACACACATCTTATACTAGGAGCTTACTGCTGGGCCGTGAGAAAAAGGGAAAAATGGATTTGTGGCCTACTTTGTGTCCGACCTTGCACGCTGCTTCATCAGCCATACTTTGAAAACACAGACATAATATAAACCTGATAGGAAGAAACGTCAATTAGCTCAGGAAACGCTAATCTTCTCATAGAGCCTTTCCATCAACACATGGCCCCAGACAAAACCCATCCCTATGTTTCATTTTCACTTTGAGCCCTTTTACAGATATGGCACACCTACCCAGTCAGGCGGCCAATGAACTGAACAGAACTGGATTATGACGTGAAAATATATTAAATGTTTTTGTGTTGTATCCTGTGGAAGATGTCTTTTCTTGTCTGTGTGTTTGTACAAATTGTGGTGTCATGGTGTCAAAAAGTAATGTCAAACATTTGTTACCTCAGAAATACTTCTGCACAAAAAAGGTAGAATTCAGACTGAAGAGGAAGGGACGTTTGAGATTCCCACTTTAAGGAAGACAACCAGAGTCATGAAGCAAGTGGAAGAGGAGCAGGAGATTATCAAACTGAAGAAGATTCCTACGGTTCCTCCTAAAGACACTGAAGAAGAGGAGAAACCTCAAAAGGTCACCAAGACTACGATCTTCAATGTTGAGGAGTTGGTGCATAGGGAAGAGGCTGTCGAGATGTCTGTTGCCACCAGGAGACCTGCAGAGGAAAGGAAACCTCGAGAGAAAGCAGATGTTGTGAAAAAGCCAGAAACTGTGACGCCTAAAGAAGAGGAACAGGAAGAACTTCCTAAAGACGCATGGACCCGCCAGAAACCCATTCCCAAAGATGAGAAACCAGAAGATAAGATTTCTCTGAAGAAAGCTCCCAAAGCACCAAAGGAACGGGAACTTGCCCCGCCTGATGCAGCCTTGAAGAGAGTGAAACAACTGCCCTCAGATGAAGTTGACCCAGAGGGAGTCAAACTAAAACCCTTTGAAAAGCCTGTTAAACTAGCTGAGGAACCAGAAAAAGACAAGAAGGAGAGACCAGACCGGGACACTGTGCCTTTCCAGAAGCTAGACAGGACCCCAAAGAGGTGGTAACCAAAGAGCCTCCCAAGATACCTGAGACACCTCCCCCCGAGGTCAAGGAGCCAGCAGCAAAGATGCCAAAGCCTGTAGATAAAAAGAAAGCTCCAGAGAAAGAGCCAGAGGAGGTCAAAGTGCCCACCAAGGTGAAGAAGATCCCAACACATGAACAAGAGATAGAGAGTATCAAGCTGAAGCCCCTCTCCAGACCTTCCATAGAGGCTGCAGAGCAGGAGAAGAAACCAGCAGAGGAGAAAGAGAAGAAGCCAATCGATGGCCTGCAACGCCGTCGCACAAGTCCAGAAAAACCAAAAGAACGAGAGCCAGAGGCTAGACCGAAGAAACCAGAGGTCCCAGAAGCTCCAGAGAAAAAGCCGGAGAAGCCAAAGGCGCTAGAGGCAATTCCTGCAGAGAAGACAGTGCCTCCTTCTGTTAAGAAACCTGAACAGGTATTTGAGGAGCCCAAACCTTTGCAGCTGAAGAAGGGTGTTACACCGAAAGCAAAAGAGGAGAAAGAAGTGGCTCTGAAGCCTTTGGAGCAACTCAAGAAGGTGGAGCTGAAAAAGACTCCATCTCCTAAAGTTACAGAGAAAGAACCTGTTGAAAAGACGCCGAGTGTTGACAAACTCAAAAGGGTTATTAAACCAGTGACACCAAAAGACTCTATCGAAGCTGTGACTCTCAAAAAGGCCCCAAAGAAGCCATCACCCGAGGAGAAGGCAGCAGATCCGGCACCGCCTGGTAAAGGGAAGCTTCCCCTGGCGAAGGAGGTCTCTCCTGGAGCTGTGCAGATGCAAAAGGTCGCCACCCAGCCGGAGGAGGAGATATTCCAAGAGGAGGAAGATGTTGAGCCAGAGGAAGAAGAGACCTGGGGCTGGGAGCTGGTTCCCCGGGAGAGTTACGGCTCCGAAGACTGGGAGGGCGAAGGAGAGGAAGGTACCCTGGAGGCTCCAGGGGGGCCCAGGAGAGGTGAGATGGTGGTGGCCCCTAACTCGTTGGGTGATGGCCGAGACAAACCCTTCCTTAATGCCCTGAATAATCTCCCATTTCCACCATCATGCCTCCATCTCCATCTAAATGATGCTATTTCTGCCATCTCTTTTCATATGTTTGTTAGTTATCATTCTTTTTGTCAAACTGTCTCTTTATATTCATTCATTCATTCTGTCATGCCTGTTATGTTATGTGTCTTCCATTTCAATATCAAGTCCATGTGTTTTTCAACTTTACATTTCTATTCATTATTCCATCTCATCATGGTGCAAATGCCAAATGGCTGTAAATTTTACATTATTCACCATTGTTTTGTCTGCATTCGTTTAAATCATTTCATTTATTCCATCCCTTTCATATTGCCTATCCATTCGAGTGGACATTACATATCTCCCAGAACTGGCATGTTTATAAAAACATTAACATATGATTATGTGTGCAGCAAATTAATTTGATTTATTTCTGAACAGAGGGACAACCGTCAGAAGAAGCAGGAAGAGGTAGAGGTCGAGGGCTGAAACGTAAGTGTGTTGCCATTAAAACCCTGTTAAGGTCTACATCCTGTGTCATGATGCCACAGAATACTTCTTGAAATTCAGTCGCCAATTTGTCATTTCAGCCAAGCAGACCCCGTCCCCTGGAGAAGGCCGGGGCCGCGGACTGAAGCCCGGTGGAAGAGGCCCCACACCACCAGAGGAGCCTTTTGGAGGATTCAAACTCAAAGCCGTGCCTCTGAAGTTCATTAAGAAGATTCAGGACATCGTGCTGCAGGAAGCCGAGTCCATCGGATCGTCTGCTATGTTCGAGTGTGAGGTCTCGCCCTCCACCGCCATCACGACATGGATGAAGGGCGACAGTAACCTGCGCGAGAGCCCCAAGCACAAGTTCACTTCTGACGGGAAAGATCGCAAGTTGAACATTATTGATGTGCAGTTGTCCGACACCGGTGAATACACCTGTATTGCCAAGAATGCCGGCAAGGAAATATCATGCACAGCCAAGCTCATTGTTGAAGGTATTATATCTTTTATTACCCCCTTAAAAATAACACCAAAGATACTCGGTGTCATGGAGACCAGATGTTCCTCATGAGCCTATTTAAACGTTAATGTCAATATACTGTCAATATGTCAGAATTAGACTTAGACTTAGAGACTTAGACTTAGAGACCAAGACTTAGACTTAGACTTAGACTTAGAGACTTAGACTTAGAGACCTAGACTTAGACTTAGAGACTTGGACTTAGAGACTTAGACTTAGTCTTAGAGACTCAGACTTAGAGACTTAGAGACTTAGACTTAGAGACTCAGACTTAGAGACTTAGACTTAGAGACTTAGACATACAGACTTAGACTTAGAGACTTGGACTTAGGACTTAGACTTAGACTTAGAGACTCAGACTTAGAGACTTAGACATACAGACTTAGACTTAGAGAGACTTAGAGACTTAGACTTAGAGACTTAGACTCTCTTTATGAATCTTTTTGGGATGACTCCTGCAGAGAAATTGAAATTTCCAGCAGAAAATGTTCTGAATTGAGTCAAGAATACATGTTTATCCCAGAAAATAAGGTAAGGCCATTGATTTTCAGGTAAAAAAAATGTAACTTGTACATTTGTCTTCTTGTAAAAACTTGAAATGGGTCAATTTGATCCGAATACTTTACATTAGAGAAGGCAGAACAGTGAAATTGCTCATTGGCTCTTAATGTTGTCACAGAGCTCCCAGTGAAGTGGATCAAGGAGCTGGAGCCAGAGACCTCGGCCCTGAAGGGCCAGCCCCTGTACATGACCTGCGAGCTGAACAAAGAGAGAGATGTGATATGGAAGAGGAACGGGGAAGTCCTGAAGAAGAAGGCCGGAAAGATCCAGATCAACGTCATTGGTATGCAGCACGCCGTGACCATCCAGAACTCCACCGAGGACGACACGGGCGTCTACACCTGCGAAGTGGCCAATCAGGAGGATGTTCAGACTACGACAAGCGTCAAAATCATCGGTAAGAAGAAGAGAATATGGAATCAGACTTACCAAACAAGATAGATAGATAGATAGATAGATAGATAGATAGATAGATACGTTATTCATCCCAAAGGAAATTTTAGGCATCCAGTAGCAAGACAACCATAACACAACAAACACATATACACACATATATCACTCATATATCACACATACACACACATATATCACACATATGCACACATATACACACATATATATCACACATATATCACACATATGCACACATATACACACTTATACACACATATACACACATATTCACTCATATACACACACACATATACACACAAAAACACATATATATATATATATACACATATACACATATATATCACACATATACACACATACATAAGAATAAAAATACAAATCCCTCCCAGAAATGCGATGACCATGATAAGGAGAGATACTACGGTAGACAAAAGTGGAATAGTGACCAGTGAAGTAGATCATATGAGTATAAAATATTAACTATAAAATATTAACATAATAACCTATAAACTGACTGACTGAATAAGAACATTATACAACAGGGAATAAGTTCTAAGATGTAAGATGTAGATGTTATGACCACAGTCCAGGTTATGTATGTATTTACATAAGATGGACATTGAGAAACTGGGGTGGACATTTTTCACAGTTTTTATCTCCTCTGCTGTGTTTTAGACTCCATTTGACTTAAAATGGAGTCTACTAATGGGGCACATTGTGATACAGTAATGTTGATCTCCAACAGAAATAATCAAAGACTGGATTGTGAAACCACTGAGGGACCAGCATGTGAAACCCAAGGCAGCCGCTACGTTTAAATGCGAGCTCTTCAAGGACACTCCCAACTGGAAGTGGCTGAAAGGAGAGACAGAGGTCACGCCCTCTGACAAGGTCGAGGTCCAGAAGGACGGAAAGCAGCTGACGCTGACCATCAAGAACTGCCAGCCCGAGGATGTGGCCGAATACGCCATGGAGGTGGAGGGCGTGTCTACACCGCCAAGCTGACGCTCGGAGGTTTCTCTACCTTCATTTTAACATTAGTCCAGAAAATGTCCATATTACGCTCATGTGTAACCCTTGTGTGTCCTCGGGTCAAATTTGACCCATTTTAACCCTCGTGTTGTCTTCACGTTAAAATCAACACTTCTGTTGATGCTTTTAATCAATGTTTTTAACTTTTTTCTGAGGTTTTTGTCCCTTTTTTAAACACTTTTTTTAATGACTGTAGCATGACTTTCTACCTGTATAGAGTATAATTGTGACATCACAACCGTACTGAAATCCTATTGGCTCATTGAAAGGCACAGTTTCTCACACAGAGCTGTGTGGAATGAGCATTTTAATACATACACTACAGCATAAATAATGCACCCGGACCTGCTTTGTAGTAAAAAACAACAAGAATATCTCATTTTTACCAATATGGGACCTTTACATACTTCCCTGCCATTGGTCAAATAAAGGTATTGTAAAGGTATTTTAAAGGTATTGTAAAGGTATTGTAACATTCGATTGACATAGTACCAAAAAACAATATTGCAGTGTAAGTAAGTGACGTTAAAATTAAATTGAATATGTAATTACAATAATATAGCAAAAGTAGGTAACCCTAATATAAATTATATTTACCTGTGACCTGTGTTGATGAGTACTAACATACATTACATTATAAATAAAGCACCTTGACCTGCTTTGTAGTAGAAAACAACAAGAATATTTCACTTTTACCAATATGGGAGCTATACATACTTCCCTGCCGTTGGTTTGTGTTGAGTACTAACACAACTTCTTCCTCAGAGCGCGAGGCCGACATCTTGAAGCCCCTGGCCAGCGTGGAGGTGGTCGAGAAGGAAGAAGCCAGGTTTGAGACGGAGATCTCGGAGGACGATGTTCCCGGAGAGTGGAAGCTCAAAGGAGAGGTTCTGACCAGATCCCCGGTACGACTCCATCTTGTTTTTGTATAACGTCACATGACTCGTTACTAGGGCCGTGAATAACGTCACATGACTCGTTACTAGGGCTGTCAGTAACGTCACATGACTCGTTACTAGGGCCGTGAATAACGTCACATGACTCGTTACTAGTCAATAACGTCACATGACTAGGGCCGTAACAAGGTAGTCTTTCATTGCGAGACTTTCCTCCACAGAATTTATTATCATTGTGTAACATTTCGAAAAAGACAAGAAATAAATATAACTTGAAATCATGACTTTAAAAAACTTATTTTTAACTACTAAGACTTTTTTCTTGAAATTATGATATATATATATTATATTTTATATATATTATATACTGTATATATTTTTTTTAAATATATATACATATATATCAATTTTTTTTTTTTTCAAACCTAAGACTTATTTATTTTATATTGAGACTATTTTCATATAAATATTATATTACTTATTTTTTTTTTTTTCAAACCTAAAAATACTAATTGTTTCATGTTCCTGTTCACTAGTTTTTCCATATTAATGCTCTGTAATGTATGCTCCAGATGTGCGACATCCAAATGGAGCGTGGGGTGCGTCGACTCATTCTGAAAAACTGCCAGTTGGATCAGGCCGGAGAAGTGTCCTACCAGGCTCTGAACGCCATAACCAGCGCAATGCTCAATGTCAAAGGTAAGACGACCTACTGGTGCCCGGGATCGGGTATTGTTCATTCTAGCTGTAAAAATAAAGGCGTAAGGTCTGCGGGCAATAAAATAAAGCTTTATGGCAAGTGAGAGCGGACCTTAGATCTTTATTTAATAGGGTTGTTGAGTCAAATTCATTACTTTCGCCATTCTTTGAGACTTCATGCAGCCGAGGAAGACAAGGACCCAAGGATCCCAACGATGTTGAACCATCAAAATGGTGTCCAGTGTCTGTTGTTGTCAGATTCTACATTGTGTGTAGTATGTTCACTGTAAGTCTTCCATATTTGTACCATCTGTAGTTACATGTTTTATGTTAACTTTATGCACCATGGCCAGTTTATTAGTTACACCATCGTTCATGAATGTGTCATTCCACCAGATGGACAATTACGTCTCAAAGAATTTAAGCAACTCTTTGATTTAACGTTAGAATAGCAGCAGATGGTCTCAAACAGAAGGTGACCCCAGTTAAGAAACATTGTGGCCTGAAGATCCTTGTTGCATCCTGATAAAACTGAAGTCAGACTTTGGTGCAAACTGGAGAAAATGATGGACTGGTCCTTTACCGTTGACGAAAATGTTGGTGAATGATCACGAAGAACCCTTGTTACCAGCAAGACTGTGGTCCTTGGTTACAGCACTTCAGCTTTCAACCAATGGAGTCCTTTAACGCCGTTCTCCAAAGCAGAATTAATGCAATTTGATGTCAATTGGATAGTCCTTCAACCAATCAGAGCAACCAACAGGCTCTGTTCCCAATTGGATAGTCCTTCAACCAATCAGAACAACCAACGGGCTCTGTTCCCAATTGGATAGTCCTTCAACCAATCAGAGCAACCAACGGGCAGAGTTCAAATGACTCTGTACCCAATAAAAAAGTCTTGTAAAAGAGACGTCTGTAAAACAGTTGATAGGACACCTCCAACTGCAAACTAGGTCGCTTATGACTCTTTCTATTATGAATTTTTAATCCATGGACTTATTTATATTTGAAAATCTTCCCTTGAACCGAGAAAAGCAATTTAAAGACATGTGACATTGTCACTACAATGTAAAGTCTTTGGGCCTGCTGGAGAAACGTAACTGCACAGATAGATGGACTTTATTTACCCCAAACTGGAACAGGCGCCCTCTTGGGATCCGGTATTCTGTATATAGACTGTCATAACACAAATCTATCTGAGAAGCCGTCACAGCAAACTGTTTGCGAGAGGCCATGCGCTTTAAAGAAATACCTGGCAAGTGATTGGATGAACCATCCGTATATTGCGCCGCCATCGTTGGTTTGACCTAAACCACGCCCATAGCTGCCAGTAGCTCCTCACCGGATGCTGGTAGTTCAGACGTGAACGAGATGGATTTTACTGTGATATTTGATATTGCGAGAATCCATCTGCCGTGCAAGGCAAAGAACGTAATTTGTTCTTCATTTGAATGTCCCTGACAACCTTTAGACCCATGAAGAGGTCCTCCTCAGGGTTTCATGGTAAACTGGCCCGGGCTGTAGACTGTTGTACTGTTTTTTGTGTTTTGTTGTTGTGTTGTTGATGTTGTGTACCTGTGTTTTAAATCTAGAAATCAAAATGGACTTTGTTGTCCCGCTGAAGGACGTTTCTGTGCCTGAAAAGAAACAGGCTAAGTTTGAATGCACCATCACGAAGGATGTCTCTAAGGTCATGTGGCATAGAGGTGATGACGTCATCACCCCAGACCAGAAGTATGACATTATCAATGATGGAAAGAAGCATATGCTTATTATAAACTGTTGTGAGTTTGATGATGAAGACGAATATACAATTGCGGTTCTGGGAAAAACATCAACAGCTAGACTAACAGTGGAGGGTAAGTGCCGGGGCCCCAGTACTGGACCCAGAACTGTTGTTATTATTCTGACACCAGTTGGTTGCCGCCTCCTTCAAACTAACTCATATGAATATCCTTTACTAATACAATTATAGGTATCAGGCTCAAATTTATCTTGCCGCTAAAGGACCAAACTGTGAAGGAGGGCACAATGGCTCGTTTCGAGCTGGAGCTCTCTCACGAGAACATCCCGGTCACTTGGTACAAGAACGACGTTAAAATACATCCGAGCAGAACCGTGGTCACGCATGTGGACGGAAAGAAACATGTGCTAGAAATAAAGGAAGTGACTCTCGACGATACATGCCAAATTAAGGCTGAGGCCAAAGGAATTCCTTCCATGGCCAACCTGACGGTCATAGGTAAACCAAGAGTAACATCCTGTCTTTGTTTCCAGTGTCTGTCCTCCTTCTTCCCCACAGCTATTTGTACAGTTTGTCCATGTTTGTCTTTGTAGGTCCACAGAAAGACCTTTGTCCATGTTTGTGTCTTTGTAGGTCCACAGAAAGGCCTTTGTCCATGTTTGTGTCTTTGTAGGTCCACAGAAAGACCTTTGTACAGTTTGTCCATGTTTGTGTCTTTGTACGTCCACAGAAAGACCTTTGTACAGTTTGTCCATGTTTGTCTTTGTAGGTCGACAGAAAGACTTTTGTCCATGTTTATGTCTTTGTAGGTCCACAGAAAGACCTTTGTCCATGTTTGTGTCTTTGTAGGTCCACAAAAAGACCTTTGTCCATGTTTGTGTCTTTGTAGGTCCACAGAAAGGCCTTTGTCCATGTTTGTGTCTTTGTAGGTCCACAGAAAGACCTTTGTCCATGTTTGTGTCTTTGTAGGTCCACAGAAAGGCCTTATGTTGTTAAGACGGTGTTTTTTGTGTTCTGTGTCTCTATGTTGTGCATTTGTCTGTCTTGTCCTGCCTTGAGCCATTAATATATGGTAAATGTGTTGCCATGGAGAGTCACCCTAAAATGTCCCCCATTCCAGAGGGAGATGCGTACTTCACAGTTAAGCTGCAGGACTATACTGCAGTGGAGAAAGACGAGGTGCTCCTCGATTGCGAGCTCAGCAAAGACGTTGATGTTATGTGGTACCACGATGAGGCCGAGATCAAGACCTCAAAGATGGTGGCCATCAAGGCTGAGGGCAAACGCAGAACCCTCGTCATCAAGAAAGTGGGGGACAAAGACAAAGGACAATACGTATGTGATTGTGGGACAGACAAGACAACGGCGACACTTCACATTGAAGGTAAAAACTCAGACCCCTTCTTGACCCCATCGGGGTCTTTGTTGCCGTTTTTTGACCCTGAACCACTTTCTCCTCCTCTTCATCACATCAGTTGTCACGTGTATGTCTTCTTCCTCATCTTCCTCCCCCCCCCGAAATAATCCTATAACTACAACATGTTTTAGACAACGACCAAATGAATGACTGACCCCCATTTGGTCCCATTTACGCCAACATTGGGATCCCATTGGTTGGTTTTGGTCCTTGTGTTGTCCTCCCAGGTTCCAAAAAGGACACAAATTTGACATTTTCGTCCATTTTCATTTTTTTTTTTTAAGGGGTCCAATTTGACCCGAGGACAACAGGAGGGGTAAAGGAGGTTTCTATGAAGGACCTTCATTAGAGGTTCCTGTATATATGTCTGTTGTCTAAGTGTCTTCATGTCCTGTGGTTTGAGTATCTAATGTCTTAATGTCTTGAGTGTGAGTTTTGTCCCTCTGTTGAACAACAGCGCGCCACATCAAGGTGGTTCGGCCGACGTACGGCGTCGAGGTCTTTGACGGAGAGACCGCTCGATTTGAAGTCGAGCTGAGTGAGGACGACGTCCACGGCCAATGGAGACTGAATGGAGAAGTCCTCAGTCCGTCTGCCGTATGTCTCTTTAATACCACCTCTTACCCGTGGGTCCATTCACTTTCCTTATGATCTAACCCAGACGGGGGGGTTTTGTTATGAATGGAAGTGAATGAACGCACGGCCTTGGTCTAGTTTTGAGTCCTCATGTTTTTACTGAAATGCTGACGTCTGTGGGTCGTCTGCAGGACGTTGAGATCGTTGAGGACGGCGCCAAACACACTCTGGTCTTATACAACTGCAGAGTGCCTCTAACCGGCAAGGTGGCGTTCGCCGCCGCCAACGCCAGGTGCTCCGCTAACCTGAAAGTGAAGGGTGAGCTTTCACTTCCTCACTTCTCTTCCTTCTTGGTGTCTTTCTGTCTCACTTAGATTTAGATCCTTTATCTTGTTTTAAGAGTGAATTTCTTATTTTATGTGTTCAACTTTACGCTATAATCTTAAGCAAGCTGGTCAACTGAAATTATCTTATTTTATTATTATAAATTAATTAAGTTATAATTAAATTTTAAATCATTATAAATTAATTATAGTTAAGTAAATGTATAAATTATAATCTTAAATCAAGAAAGCTGGTCAAGTGAAATGATTTAATAATAAATAATTTAATATTAAATAATAATTTAAGTATAAGATAAGTACCTTTTCCTTCAGATTTGTGTTTTTAGACTAGTTCTTGCATTGTAATCCTGATTTACATCCCATGTAAAGTGTTAAATTCAGAATATAAAGAACATTATTTTGTCTTGCGTACAACGTCTCGTGGGTAAATCTTCCTCTGTCTTTCATCACCTTCCCCAAACACCACTGAGCCGAAGCTGTAATTTCCTGAGCCCTGAACGCATCCTTGACTTTAACTGTGTGTGTCTGGACCAACAGAGCACCCCGTCTCGTTCATTACCCCCCTGGCTGACGTGCATGTGTACGAAAAGGACGAGGCAAGGTTTGAGGTGGAGGTTTCTCGGGAGCCCAGAAGCTCCCGGTGGCTGAAGGGAGCCCAGGAGCTCGTAAACGACGACAGGTTCGAGCTCCTGGCCGAAGGAAACAGACACACTCTGGTTGTAAAATCGGCCAGATATGAAGACGAAGCCAAATACATGTTTGAGGCTGAAGATAAACGCACATCTGGGAAGTTGATTATCAAAGGTAAATGGAGTCGGCCAGTCTGGTTGGGACGTACATGTCCGCCATCTTTTCCTCCCAAAACATGTGTCTGTAGGTGTCTACATGTATTTGGTGTGTATTTCTGTATGGGTCTAGATGTAATTCTCTATGTGTGTATATATATATATATATATATATATATACAGTGAGGAAAATAAGTATTTGAACACCCTGCTATTTTGCAAGTTTTTCCACTTAGAAATCATGGAGGGGTCTGAAATTGTCATCATAGGTGCATGTCCACTGTGACAGACATAATCAAAAAAAAATCCAGAAATCACAATGTATGATTTTTAAGCTATTTATTTGTATGATACAGCTGCAAATAAGTATTTGAACACCTGTCTATCGGCTACAATTCTGATCCTCAAAGACCTGTTAGTCTGCCTTCAAAATGTCCACCTCCACTCCATTTATTATCCTAAATTAGATGCACCTGTTTGAGGTTGTTAGCTGCATAAAGACACCTGTCCACCCCATACAATAAGTAAGAATCCAACTACTAACATGGCCAAGACCAAAGAGCTGTCCAACGACACTAGAGACAAAATTGTACACCTTCACAAGGCTGGAAAGGGCTACGGGGACATGTCCAAGCAGCTTGGTGAAAAAAGGTCCACTGTTGGAGCAATCATTAGAAAATGGAAGAAGCTAAACATGACTGTCAATCTCCCTTGGACTGGGGCTCCATGCAAGATCTCACCTCGTGGGGTCTCAATGATCCTAAGAAAGGTGAGAAATCAGACACACACTAAATGACGTTTAGATTATGTCTCTCACAGTGTACATGCACCTACGATGACAATTTCAGACCCCTCCATGATTTCTAAGTGGGAGAACTTGCAAAATAGCAGGGTGTTCAAATACTTATTTTCCTCATTGTATGTTGTGTGTGTCTGTATGTGTCTACATGTACTTCCCTATGTGTATATATATATATATATATATATATAATTTGTATTTTGTCAGGTATTCGTCTTGAATTTATCAAGCCCATTAAAGACGTGACAGTGAAGGAACGTGAAACCGCAGAGTTCAGCGTCGAACTCTCTCACGAGAAGGTCCCGGTGGCGTGGTACCGCAATGGCGTGCGCCTGCACCCCAGCAAGGTGGTGCACATGTCGGAAGAGGGGCGGGGCCACACCCTGGCCCTGAAGGAGGTCTCCACCGAGGACACGGCCATGATCAGGGTCGAGGCCCTGGGCAGGACCGCCGAGGCCATGCTCACCGTGCTCGGTTAGTAGCCATGGCGATGGAGGGTAACTACGTACTTTTACTCAAGTACTGTACTTCAGTACCACATGTTGAGGTACTTGTACTTTACTGCAGTCTTTTCTTTTCACTTTCTACTTCTACTCCACTACTTTAGTTACTAGTTACTTTCCACATTAAGAGTCCTGCTCACTAAACACACGTAGTTCATATAATGTGATGTATATTATAAAGTAACAATAGCAACAATATCAGCCCAGGTCCGGCTGAGACTGCAGTAGAGACCTGGGTACCCCCCCTCGTCCCCTCGTCCCCAATGTTTTCCTGCTGTAACCGGCCCCTGGTGGTCTTGTTCCATGTCCTCCTGAAGACGACCTGGGTACTCTGCCCTTGTCCCCCCCCCCTCTCCCCCATATTTCCCTGCTGTAACCGGCCCCTGGTGGTCTTGTTCCATGTCTTCTTGCAGAGGGAGACCTGTACTTCACAGGGAAGCTGCAGAACTACACGGCGGTGGAGAAGGACGAGGTGGCGCTGGCGTGTGAGCTGAGCCGGGCGTCCGGCGCCGTCCGCTGGTTGAAAGATGGCAATGAGGTCTTTGCCTCCAAGAACGTCGTCTTCCAGTCGGACGGCCGGAGGCGCTCGCTGCTCATCAGGAAAGCGACGAGGAGCGACATGGGGGCGTACACCTGCGACTGTGGCACCGACAAAACCACAGCCGACCTGAACATCGAAGGTAACACCTGCGGTCGCCCCCCCCCAACGGAGGATGGCAGAATCAGGCCCCGCCCACTTTCTCGGGACATCCAATCATCCTCCATCTCCCGGCTTTATGTCTTCTATGTACTCGAAAAGTCTTGTAACGTTGGAGACATCTTGTCATAATCCAACCCTGTTATTACAGCTTATAGAAACTGGTTATATACACACATATACATGCATATACACACATATACACACATATACAAACTTATACACACATATATACACTTATACACACTTATACACATATTTACTCACATACACACATATACACACATATACACGCATATACACAAATATACACACATATACAAACATATACATATATATACACATATACACGTATATATACACATATACACACATACACACATATACTCACATATACACACTTATACACACATATACACACTTATACACACATATACACACATATACACACTTATACACACATATACACACATATACACACATATACACACATACACGCATGCACACACATACACACATATACACACTTATAGACACATATACACACTTATACACACATATACACACATATATCAGACATATACACAAATATATCACACACACATATAAATATATATATATTTATATTTATATTTGGGTTGGGTTGTTGTCAAGACTGACTCATCGTCTTTCTGCTTTTGCAGCGAACTGTAAGACGCTCTGAATGAGAGCGTCCGCTTCCTGTACAATCTGTCGCATCATGTCTCCGCTGTCTGTCCCCCACTGGTGGTCTCTGTCCCTCTGTATGACCACGTCCAACTGTTTGACTGCTGGTTTCCCCAGGCGACGTCCGTCAGCCGCTAGCGTCCCTCTAACGTGTCTTTACACCTCCGCAGAGCGCGACATCAAGGTGGTGCGCCCGCTGTACAGCGTGGAAGTCACGGAGACGGAGACGGCCAAGTTTGAGACGGAGATCTCAGAGGACGACCTGCACGCCACATGGAAACTGAAGGGGGAGATGATCCACCCGTCTGCTGTAAGATCGAATGAGAGGGGAGAATGAGAGCGGGAATGCCCGAGCAGGGGGAATGAGAGGTGGAGACAACAGAGCAGGGGGAATGAGAGGGGGAGACAACAGAGCAAGGGGAATGAGAGGGGAACACCAGAGCAGGGGGAATGAGGGGGAGACCCCAGAGCAAGGGGAATGAGAGGGGGAGACCCCAGAGCAGGGGGAATGAGAGGGGGAGACCCCAGAGCAGGGGGAATGAGAGGGGGAGACCCCAGAGCAGGGGGAATGAGAGGGGGAGACCCCAGAGCAGGGGGAATGAGAGGGGGAAATGCCAGAGCAGGGGGAATGAGAGGCGGGGGGAATGAGAGGGGAAACCGCCAGAGCAGGGGGCATGAGAGGGGGAATGAGAGGGGGGATGCCAGAGCAGGGGGAATGACAAGGGGGTAACACCAGAGCAGGGGGAATGAGAGGAGGGAATGTAGCAGAAGATAATGTTCTTTTAACCAAGACGTAGCGATGTAGAATTAGCTCTGATCTCAAAGTGAAGATATTATTTTTATTATTATTATTATTATTATTATTATTATTGTTATTATTATTATTATTATAATGTGACTGTTGGATGTCCAGGACGTTGAGATCAAGGACGAGGGGAGCCGACACATTCTGATCCTCTTCAACTGCAGCATGGACATGGCCGGGAGTGTCGACTTCTCGGCCGCCAACGCCAAGTCCTCGGCTCAGCTCAGGGTCAAAGGTGACACACACACACGCACACAAACACACACACGTTAAAATACAGGGGGCATAAGTATACACCCCCCTATGTTAAAATACAGGGGGCATAAGTATACACCCCCCTATGTTAAAAATACAGGGGGGCATAAGTATACACCCCCTATGTTAAAATACGAGGCATAAGTATACACCCCCTATGTTAAAATACAGGGGGCATAAATGTTAAAATACAGGGGCATAAGTATACACCCCCTATGTTAAAATACGAGGCATAAGTATACACCCCCCTATGTTAAAATACAGGGAGCATAAGTATACACCCCCTATGTTAAAATACAGGGGCATAAGTATACACCCCCTATGTTAAAATATGAGGCATAAGTATACACCCCCCTATGTTAAAATACAGGGAGCATAAGTATACACCCCTATGTTAAAATACGGGGCATAAGTATACACCCCTATGTTAAAATACAGGGGCATAAGTATACACCCCCTATGTTAAAATACAGGGAGCATGAGTATACACCCCCCTATGTTAAAATACAGGGGGCATAAGTATACACCCCCTAGGTTAAAATACAGGGGTCATAAGTATACACCCCTATGTTAAAATACAGGGGCATAAGTATACACCCCCTATGTTAAAATACAGGGGCATAAGTATACACCCCCTATGTTAAAATACGAGGCATAAGTATACACCCCCCTATGTTAAAATACAGGGGGTATAAGTATACCCCCTATGTTAAAATACAGGGGCATAAGTATACACCCCTATGTTAAAATACGAGGCATAAGTATACACCCCCTATGTTAAAATACAGGGAGCATAAGTATACACCCCCTATGTTAAAATACAGGGGCATAAGTATACACCCCTATGTTAAAATACGAGGCATAAGTATACACCCCCCTATGTTAAAATACAGGGAGCATAAGTATACACCCCCTATGTTAAAATACAGGGGCATAAGTATACACCCCCTATGTTAAAATACAGGGGCATAAGTATACACCCCCTATGTTAAAATACAGGGAGCATAAGTATACACCCCCCCTATGTTAAAATACAGGGGGCATAAGTATACACCCCCTAGGTTAAAATACAGGGGTCATAAGTATACACCCCCTATGTTAAAATACAGGGGCATAAGTATACACCCCCTATGTTAAAATACAGGGGCATAAGTATACACCCCCCTATGTTAAAATACAGGGGCATAAGTATACACCCCCTATGTTAAAATACAGGGGCATAAGTATACACCCCTATGTTAAAATACAGGGAGCATAAGTATACACCCCTATGTTAAAATACAGGGGGCATAAGTATACACCCCCTATGTTAAAATACAGGGGCATAAGTATACACCCCCTATGTTAAAATACAGGGGCATAAGTATACACCCCCTATGTTAAAATACAGGGGCATAAGTATACACCCCTATGTTAAAATACAGGGCATAAGTATACACCCCCTATGTTAAAATACAGGGAGCATAAGTATACACCCCCCTATGTTAAAATACAGGGGCATAAGTATACACCCCCCCTATGTTAGAATACAGGGGGCATAAGTATACACCCCCTATGTTAAAATACAGGGGGCATGCATCCTGATAAACATACGTATATACAATGAGGAAAATAAGTATTTGAACACCCTGCTATTTTGCAAGTTCTCCCACTTAGAAATCATGGAGGGGTCTGAAATTGTCATCGTAGGTGCATGTCCACTGTGAGAGACGAAAATCCAGAAATCACAATGTATGATTTTTTAACTATTTATTTGTATGATACAGCTGCAAATAAGTATTTGAACACCTGAGAAAATCAATGTTAATATTTGGTACAGTAGCCTTTGTTTGTATTTGAACACCTGTCTATCAGCTACAATTCTGACCCTCAAAGACCTGTTAGTCTGCATTCAAAATGTCCTTTTCTTCAAAATTAGATGCACCTGTTTGAGGTTGTTAGCTGCATAAAGACACCTGTCCACCCCATACAATCAGTAAGAATCCAACTACTAACATGGCCAAGACCAAAGAGCTGTCCAACGACACTAGAAACAAAATTGTACACCTCCACAAGGCTGGAAAGGGCTACGGGGACATGTCCAAGCAGCTTGGTGAAAAAAGGTCCACTGTTGGAGCAATCATTAGAAAATGGAAGAAGCTAAACATGACTGTCAATCTCCCTTGGACTGGGGCTCCATGCAAGATCTCAACTCGTGGGGTCTCACTGATCCTAAGAAAGGTGAGAAATCAGCCCAGAACTACACAGGAGGAGCTGATCAATGACCTGAAAAGAGCTGGGACCACCGTTTCCAAGGTTACTGTTGGTAATGCACTAAGACGTCATGGTTTGAAATCATGCATGGCACGGAAGGTTCCCCTGCTTAAACCAGCACATGTCAAGGCCGTCTTAAGTTTGCCAATGACCATTTGGATGATCCAGAGGAGTCATGGGAGAAAGTCATGTGGTCAGATGAGACCAAAATAGAACTTTTTGGTCATAATTCCACTAACCGTCTTTGGAGGAAGACGAATGATGAGGACCATCCCAAGAACACCATCCCTACTGTGAAGCATGGGGGGGGTAGCATCGTGCTTTGGGGGTGTTTTTCTGTATTGCGAGATTTTGGGGAACAACCTCCTTCCCTCAGTTAGAGCATTGAAGATGGGTCGAGGCTGGGTCTTCCAACATGACAATGACCCGAAGCCCACAGCCAGGAGAACCAAGGAGTGGCTCTGGAAGAAGCAGATCAAGGTTCTGGCGTGGCCTAGCCAGTCTCCAGACCTAAACCCAATAGAGAATCTTTGGAGGGAGCTCAAACTCTGTGTTTCTCAGCGACAGCCCAGAAACCTGACTGATCTAGAGAAGATCTGTGTGGAGGAGTGGGCCAAAATCCCTTCTGCAGTGTGTCAAACCTGGTGAAGAACTACAGGAAACGTTTGACCTCTGGAACTGCAAACAAAGGCTACTGTACCAAATATTAACATTGATTTTCTCAGGTGTTCAAATACTTATTTGCAGCTGTATCTTACAAATAAATAGTTAAAAAATCATACATTGTGATTTCTGGATATTTTTTTAGATTATGTCTCTCACAGTGGACATGCACCTACGATGACAATTTCAGACCCCTCCATGATTTCTAAGTGGGAGAACTTGCAAAATAGCAGCGTGTTCAAATACTTATTTTCCTCACTGTATATATATATATATATATATATATATATATATATATATATATACATATGTATATACACTACCGGTCAAAAGTTTGGGGTCACTTATACATTTCCATACCACTCCATTATAGACAGAATACCTGCTAATTTGGGTGGGGGGGCTGATCTTTAATGCAATATCTACATTGCCCATTATCATCAACCATTCATCCAATGTTCCAAAGGCACATTCTGTGTACTAATCTATCATTTAAAAATAAAAAACTAGAAAAACATTGGAGAAGCATTTTACTATTATGTAAGCACATAATGTAATCTGATTACTGCCCTGGTTAAAAAAACAATGCAACTGATCTCAGCTAGCATTCTGTCTACAATGGAGTGCAATGGGAATTTCTATGTGACCCCAAACTTTTGACCGGTAGTATATATATATATATATATCAGTAACAGCAGGATGTATTGCAGTGAATGAACACTATAAATCCTAAATCTAAAATGGAGATGTGATATGTGAGTGACAGCTCGGCGTCTAAGTGGCTGTTAAGAGGCTTTAATTCAGGCATGTGAAGAAGCTGCTGTAAATACCTGTTAATTCAGACTGACATCCTGGATCTGGGCTGAATGACAGTGTTACCAAGGCGTTACCAGGGCATTACCACGGCGTTACCACAGCATTACCACAGCGCCGAACCATGACGTCGGTGTTTTTCTGCAGCGGGACGTTGGGTAACCCCTGCGGGGAGCTTCCGCAATCTCCTTTTCCAGGAAAAGTGAGTGACAGGAGCAGATTGGCTTCCCCCGTTGGTTTGGCAGAGGCTGGCTCTCAGCCAATCAGAGCCCTCGGTTATTTTAGAAGACACATGCCTTATCTAGAGCAGGTTGGCCGTGATTGGCAGGCAGCAGGACGCTACCCCATCCCTTACTGGTGCCTGCCAGCTTTAGAAAATGTGTGGCAGGTCGTATGTTAATGAGCCAGCCCCCCCCAGGGCCAGGTCCCAGTGTGGCTGTGTTCAGTTGTCCCGAGGGCGTCGAGCCGCCGGTCTTCAGCTCCAGCACCATGACTAGAAACCACTGAGGATTATTTCTCCACGGGGAGTTCTTTGGATTTAATTCAACTTTTTAGTTTGTGTTCTGAGGGGGGGGACTAACCATGTCTTCTCCCCAATCCAAAGCCCGGGTGATCGGCCTGGCGAGGCCTCTGCAGGATGCCACGGTGACCGCCGGGGAGACCGCCACCTTCGAGTGCGAGCTGTCGTATGAAGGCATCGCTGTGGAGTGGTTCCTGGGGGGGGCCAAGCTGGAACCCAGCGACAGAGTAAGTCCCAAAACACACAGCGCACCCCCACACCTCCAGATACTAATAGCTGTGCAGGGGTCTGAGGGGCCGGGGGGGTCCGAGGGTCTGGGGGTCCGGGGTCTGGGGGTCAGGTGGTCTGGGCCTCGGGTCAGTTCTGGTCCCACAGTTGTGATCTGATTTCAACAACAATTACACATTTAAGACACGCGGCATGTTGCTTGTTGTTGTTCCTTTTCTTTCTTCCATTTCTCTTTCTTCCATTTCTCTTCCTTTCCTTTCCTTTCTTTCCTTCCTTTCTCTTTTTTCCACTTTTCTTCCTTCCCTTTCCTTTTCCAATTATTCAGCAAAACATAGAGAGAGAGAGAAAACATTTAGTCTGTGAAATGAACAAGTGACGGAAGAAAGGAGCGATCGAATGAGGAGAGAAAGAAAGAAAAGGAATTACATTTTAGTTTTGAAGTCACTTTTCAGAGTGTTTTTCTAGATTAAATGTAGTTTATTTTTAGTTTTAGTATTTAATTTTGTTAGGGCCAGGTATATCATGTTTTAGAAATATGTAGCTACATATATATATATATATATATATATATATATATATATATATACAAAATACTTCAATAAAGTGTAGTATTTGTGCCCATTTAGCATCTGATGTGATGCAATTTTCTCCTTTCAATTTCTGTAAAAAACTTGCAAATGAAGTGATATACATTAATTTTTCCTTATTTGAAGTATTTCTGTAACCTCGCAGTAGTTTGAGTTGAGTCTGGGTTTTTTCTTGAGTTCCAGCTTCTTTAGGGGTCTAGTCTGGGTTCATCAGCCCCCCACTTGTCTTCATATAAGGGCCTGCTGCTGCTGCAGCTGGGCATTCGATCCTGCAGTCCAGAGAACAGGCACGGGGGCCTTTCTGCCTTGCAAGCGATTCTCGGGGGTTATTTTTAACAGACGTGGAGCAGGTGGCAACAGGAGCCGCTCCACAGATCCTGAATCACAACACGTGCACTGAAGGGTTCTGTGCTTTTCACAAGGAAAGAGAGCTCGGTGCAAGGCCGGGCCGCTGACACACATCCAGTCGTTACGCAGGATTAGTTTGATTATGGGATGTAACCGAGGAGCTCTACAGGTTTCCAAAGAAACCCGATCTCTCTTGGGGTTGTGCAAGTGGGAGCTGATCTCTGGTGGACAGAAACTAGAGTCTAATTGTTTTATGGCTTCTGGGTTACCTCAGAGATATATGTACATATACATACATACATATATACATATATACATACATACATACATACATACATACAAACATACATATGTACATACATACATACATACATACATACATACATACAAACATACATATGTACATACAGTGAGGAAAATAAGTATTTGAACACCCTGCTATTTTGCAAGTTCTCCCACTTAGAAATCATGGAGGGGTCTGAAATTGTCATCGTAGGTGCATGTCCACTGTGAGAGACATAATCTAAAAAAAATATCCAGAAATCACAATGTATGATTTTTTAACTATTTATTTGTATGATACAGCTGAAAATAAGTATTTGAACACCTGAGAAAATCAATGTTAATATTTGGTACAGTAGCCTTTGTTTGCAGTTCCAGAGGTCAAACGTTTCCTGTAGTTCTTCACCAGGTTTGACACACTGCAGAAGGGATTTTGGCCCACTCCTCCACACAGATCTTCTCTAGATCAGTCAGGTTTCTGGGCTGTCGCTGAGAAACACGGAGTTTGAGCTCCCTCCAAAGCATCTCTATTGGGTTTAGGTCTGGAGACTAGCTAGGCCACGCCAGAACCTTGATCTGCTTCTTCCAGAGCCCTCCTTGGTTCTCCTGGCTGTGTGCTTCGGGTCATTGTCATGTTGGAAGACCCAGCCTCGACCCATCTTCAATGCTCTAACTGAGGGAAGGAGGTTGTTCCCCAAAATCTCCCAATACATGGCCCGGTCCTCCTCTCCTTAATACAGTGCAGTCGCCCTGTCCCATGTGCAGAAAAACACCCCCAAAGCATGATGCTACCCCCCCATGCTTCACAGTAGGGATGGTGTTCTTGGGATGGTCCTCATCATTCTTCTTCCTCCAAACACGGTTAGTGGAATTATGACCAAAAAGTTCTATTTTGGTCTCATCTGACCACATGACTTTCTCCCATGACTCCTCTGGATCATCCAAATGGTCATTGGCAAACTTAAGACGGCCTTGACATGTGCTGGTTTAAGCAGGGGAACCTTCCGTGCCATGCATGATTTCAAACCATGATGTCTTAGTGTATTACCAACAGTAACCTTGGAAACGGTGGTCCCAGCTCTTTTCAGGTCATGGACCAGCTCCTCCCGTGTAGTTCTGGGCTGATTTCTCACCTTTCTTAGGATCATTGAGACCCCACGAGGTGAGATCTTGCATGGAGCCCCAGTCCGAGGGAGATGGACAGTCATGTTTAGCTTCTTCCATTTTCTAATGATTGCTCCAACAGTGGACCTTTTTAACCAAGCTGCTTGGACATGTCCCCGTAGCCCTTTCCAGCCTTGTGGAGGTGTACAATTTTGTCTCTAGTGTCTTTGGACAGCTCTTTGGTCTTGGCCATGTTAGTTGTTGGATTCTTACTGATTGTATGGGGTGGACAGGTGTCTTTATGCAGCTAACAACCTCAAACAGGTGCATCTAATTTAGGATAATAAATGGAGTGGAGGTGGACATTTTGAAGGCAGACTAACAGGTCTTTGAGGGTCAGAATTCTAGCTGATAGACAGGTGTTCAAATACTTATTTGCAGCTGTATCATACAAATAAATAGTTAAAATATACATACATTGTGATTTCTGGATTTTGGTCTCTCACAGTGGACATGCACCTACGATGACAATTTCCTCAATTTTCTTCACTGTACATACATATATACATACATACATATGTACATACATACATACATATATACATACAGTACATACACACATACGTGTGCATAGCAGGACGTAGCAGGGTGTAGCCAGGTGATGCCAGGTGTGACAGGGTGTAGTAGGGTGTAGCCAGGTGTAGCAGGGTGTGACAGGGTAAAGCAGGGTGTAGCCAGGTGTAGCAGGGTGTGACAGGGTGAGCAGGGTGTGACAGGTTGTAGCAAGGTGTAGCAGGGTGTAGCCAGGTGTGACAGGGTGTAGTCAGGTATAGCAGGGTGTGACAGGGTGTAGCAGGGTGTAGCCAGGCGTAGCAGGGTGTGTCAGGGTGTAGCAGGGTGTAGCAGGGTGTGACAGGGTGTAGCAGGGTGTAGCCAGGGTGTAGCAGGGTGTGACAGGGTGTAGCAGGGTGTAGACAGGTGTAGCAGGGTGTGACAGGGTGTAGCAGGGTGTGACAGGGTGTAGCAGGGTGTGACAGGGTGTAGCCCAGGGGGGGCAGGGTGTAGCCAGGTGTAGCAGGGGAAGCCAGGTGTTGGGTGTGACAGGGGATAAGCAGGTTGTGACAGGGTGTAGCAGGGGGTAGCAGGGTGAATAGCCAGGTGTAGCAGGGTGTGACAGGGTGTAGCAGGGTGTAGAAGGGTGTAGCAGGGTGTGACAGGGTGTAGCAGGGTGTAGCCAGGTGTAGCAGGGTGTAGCAGGGCGCGGACCCGGGCCACCAGGATGTAGGTCCCTCCCTGATCCAAGGACAGAAAACATAAGAACTCCCCAGAGCTCCGTCAGTACCGAGCATTCTGGGACATGGAGGCACTCAGAGGGAGGGGGGAGGGAGCGTGTGGCCCATGTGGGCCGGGTCCTACAGCATGTAACCCCCCTCCCATCTCTCTCCCCCTTTCATGTCTATCCACTGTCACTTTAATAAAGGGAAAAGCCCCAAAAAATAATCTTAAAAAACTCTCCCCTCTCTCTCTCTCTCTCTCTCTCTCTCTCTCTCTCTCTCTCTCTCTCTCTCTCTCTCTCTCTCTCTCTCTCTCCCTCCCTCTCTCTCTCTCTCTCAGTCTCTCCCTCCCTCTCTCTCTCTCAGTCTCTCCCTCCCTCTCTCTCTCTCTCTCTCTCCCTAAAAGACATCTCAAAAAATCAAACGTACCCTAAAAGACAGAAAAGACCTTATAGTGAAGCAGAACTACTCGTCGTTAATAAAAAAAGAGATATTAGAGGTATTAGAAATAAAAAAGAGATATTAGAGATAATAGAAATAATAGAGATATTAGAGGTATTAGAAATAATAGAGATATTAGAGATAATAGAGATAATGGAGATAATAGAGCTATTAGAGATAATAGAGATATTAGAGATAATAGAGATAATAGATAATTATTATTATATAATAATTATTATTATTATTACCATAAGTGAAATTCCTCTCGGCAGAGATGTGTTTCGTGGGTGAAATCCAGTCTGTGGATGTTTGTTAAAATCAGCCCTGGGGGGTCATAGGTCGGTTAAATCGGGGGACGGAGAGCAGCTGCCTGCGCCCGTCTCAGCTGTCAGGGCCCAGCTGACCCAGAACCCAGGACCCCCTGGGTCAGCTGTCAGTGCTCAGCTGACCCAGGACCCCTTGGGGGGGCGGCAGACCCGGGAACCAAAAACTCTCTCTGAGTCCCGTAGATCCAGCAGGCGGTTTTACAGACAGAGAGACAGACAGAAAGACAGAGAGAGAGACAGAAAAATAAATATTTAGTCAACTAACACTCTACTACACAGCTGAGATTCTCCACAAAGAATCATGCAAACGCACAAACTGCACCAAAAACATCCAAAAAGTCACACAAACATCCAACAAAGACACACAAACATCCAACAAAGACACAAAAACGTAGAAGACTGTTGTTGTTGTTGTCGTTGGTGACGGTGTTGTTGTTGTTGACTGTGACAGTGTTGTTGTTGTTGACGGTGATGGTATTGTTGTTGTTGATTGTGACAGTGTTGTTGACTGTGACAGTGTTGTTGTTGTTGTCGTTGTTGACGGTGTTGTTGTTGTTGACGGTGACGGTGTTGTTGTTGACGGTGGCTGTGTTGTTGTTGATGGTGTTGTTGTTGTTGACGGTATTGTTGTTGTTGACGGTGATGGTATTGTTTTTGTTGACTGTGACGGTGTTGTTGTTGACGGTGGCTGTGTTGTTGTTGACAGTGTTGTTGTTGTTGACTGTGACTGTGTTGTTGTTGACGGTGACGGTGTTGTTGTTGTTGACGGTGACGGTGTTGTTATTTTTTTTGTTGACGGTGACGGTGTTATTGTTGTTGAACAGGTGGTATTGAAGTCGGAGGGTAAAGTCCACAGCCTGACTCTGAGGGACGTCAAGCTGGACGAGGCGGGACAACTTAAACTGGTCACCAAAGACTTCCAGACCGAGGTTGTTAAAAAGGTAAGACCGGTGGCTGTGTTGTTGTTGAAGTCTCTTTTATATAGTTGTTGTTGTTACTGTACTGTCTCTTTATATAGACCTTAGTGGTGTTGTACTGTATCTGAAGTCTCTTTTATATAGTTGTTGTTGTATCTGAAGTCTCTTTATATAGACTTAGTGGTTAATTGTTGTTGAACAGGTTTATATGACCTCGGAGGGTCCCTAATACTGGATCTGAAGTCTCCATATAGACCTTAGTGGTCCCTAATACTGTATCTGAAGTCTCTTTTATATAGACCTTAGTGGTCCCTAATACTGTATCTGAAGTCTCTTTTATAAAGACCTTAGTGGTCCCCCAATACTGTATCTGAAGTCTCTTTTATATAGACCTTAGTGGTCCCTAATACTGTATCTGAAGTCTCTTTTATATAAACCTTAGTGGTCCCTAATACTGTATCTGAAGTCTCTTTTATATAGACCTTAGTGGTCCCTAATACTTTATCTGAAGTCTCTTTTATATAGACCTTAGTGGTCCCTAATACTGTATCTGAAGTCTAGACCCGGAGGCTTTTATATAGACCTTAGTGGTCCCTAATACTGTATCTGAAGTCTCTTTTATATAGACCTTAGTGGTCCCAAATACTGTATCTAAAGTCTCTTTTATATAGACCTTAGTGGTCCCTAATACTGTATCTGAAGTCTCTTTTATATAGACCTTAGTGGTCCCTAATACTGTATCTGAAGTCTCTTTTATATAGACCTTAGTGGTCCCCTAATACTGTATCTGAAGTCTCTTTTATATAAACCTTAGTGGTCCCTAATACTGTATCTGAAGTCTCTTTTATATAGACCTTAGTGGTCCCCTAATACTTTATCTGAAGTCTCTTTTATATAGACCTTAGTGGTCCCTAATTCTGTACCTGGGGAGGCTGCAAACCCGGGAACCAAAAACTCTCTCTGAGTCCCGTAGACCCGGAGGCGGTTTTACAGACAGAGAGACAGACAGAGAGACAGAGAGACCTTAGTGGTCCCTAATACTGTATCTGAAGTCTCTTTTATATAGACCTTAGTGGTCCCTAATACTGTATCTGAAGTCTCTTTTATATAGACCTTAGTGGTCCCCTAATACTGTATCTGAAGTCTCTTTATATAGACCTTAGTGGTCCCTAATACTGTATCTGAAGTTTCTTTATATAGACCTTAGTGGTCCCTAATACTGTATCTGAAGTTTCTTTATATAGACCTTAGTGGTCCCTAATACTGTATCTGAAGTCTTTTATATAGACCTTAGTGGTAATACTGTATCTGAAGTTTCTTTATATAGACCTTAGTGGTATACTGTATCTGAAGTCTCTTTTATATAGACCTTAGTGGTCCCTAATACTGTATCTGAAGTCTCTTTTTATAGAAGTGGTCCCCTAATACTGTATCTGAAGTCTCTTTATATAGACCTTAGTGGTCCCTAATACTGTATCTGAAGTCTCTTTTATATAGACCTTAGTGGTCCCTAATACTGTATCTGAAGTCTAATGAAAGTTTGTGTAGGAAACGCCAGAGCAGTGTGAATCCTGAACAATGTCCTGTGTGTGTGTGTGTGTGTGTGTTCAGAGCCGCCGGTGGAGTTCACCAAGCCTCTGGAGGACCAGACGGTGGAGGAGGAAGCGACCGCCACGCTTGAGTGTGAGGTCTCCAGAGAGAACGCAGAGGTGCGGTGGTTCAGGGATGGACAGGACATCAGGAAGACCAAGAAGTACGAGATGATCATCGACGGCCGCAAGCGAGCGCTGGTCATCCACGACTGCACCCTGGACGACTCCAAGACCTACGCCTGTGACGCCAAGGACTTCAAAACCTCCTGCTTCCTCAACGTTGAACGTGCGTACAGCCCAGGACGTTATATTGTCCTGTCATTTTAGCGTTGTATAACACACTTCATTCAAAGTCCACCAGACTCCATGTAAATAAACGGTCATTTTAGCATCGTATTAAACACTTCAATTAAAGTTGACAGAAACCAAATAAAACAATGAAAAGCTGTTTTTGGTCTTCTCTACACTTTTCCAACTATCACATCTCTATTATTTGTTGAAATAAACACATAGTTTACTGATTTACATGTGAAAATATGTTGGCTCTATACACGCTAAGTGCTGTTTTTTAAATGGAGTCTGGTTGGTTTAGCACTAGCTACGTCATAGCTGTTTCTGGGAAACAGAAAGGTCTTAAATAGGTTATAAAAAGGTCTGTCTCTTTTATTATTCTTTTAGAAGTTTTATTGTTATTTAGATGTGCACCATGTAGTAACAATGACTATGAATGTTGTGTGTCGGCAGCGCCACATGTCGAGTTCTCGAAGCCGCTCCATGATGTCGAGGTCAAAGAGAAGGAGTCCGCCAGGTTCGAATGCCAAGTTTCCAGAGAGGACGTCAAGGTGAGCATCTATTAGCATTTATAAAGATGTCTCCTAAACTTGTCTGATATCTCCTCTGTCCATTTATGAGGACGTCTCCTAACCCTGTCCTCTGTCCATTTATAATGACGTCTCCTAACCCTGTCCTCTGTCCTCTGTCCATTCATAAGGACTCCTCCTAACCCTGTCCTCTGTCCATTCATAAGGACGTCTCCTGACCCTGTCCTCTGCCCTCTGTCCATGTATAATGACGTCTCCTGACCCTGTCCTATGTCCTCTGTCGTGGCGTCTCGCAGGTCCGTTGGTTTAAGGATGGAAGTGAAATCAGAAAGGGGAAGAAGTATGAAATAATCGCTCAGGGACGCCAACACGTCCTCATCGTCCACAAGTCTGTGTTTGACGACGAGGCCGAGTACGAATGTGACGCCAAGACGGCCAAGTCCTCCGGCATGCTCACCGTCGTCGGTAAGAAGACATCAGAGTGTATTTTATGTATTTTATGTCTTTTTTTGGCGATTATTGGCTGCGGTGGAATGTAACTTAGTACAGCCGGCTAAGTGCTCTATATATGGGTTTTAAAAATATATGAAAATATATATTCAAAAGCTCTATTCATATAATTACCCATACACAATACTATTATACACACACTACACATTACACAGTATATTAAATATGAGCCCAGGTTAATGATTGTTTCTCTGGATCTCTGGAATATAATTTTTTATAATCTTATAATTTCTTAAATTATTATTTAGTTTATTCCACAGTTTGGTGCCACTGACACATAATCAGAAACTCTTCCTTAAAATTAGACTTTGAGAAAATTTGAGTTGAGATGTGACGTTGCTTAATAATAACAAATAAATTATAAATATAAAATATATTATATATAACTATAATTTATGTCAATTATACATAAATTAATAATAAACTTAAGTTGCAATGCACTTTATATTTATGCAAATCTCAAAGTGCAACATGATAAAACAGCTAAGTGCTAAAAATAAAAACACAAAAAAATAAATAAATAAAATAAAATAAATAGTAAAAAAATACTTCCTGGCTGCGTATGTTGCAGAGGAGGAAGCCAGGTTCAGCAAGAACCTGTCCAACGTGGAGGGGACGGAGACGGACAGCGTGAAGCTGATCTGCGAGGTCTCCAAACCTGCCGCCGACGTGACCTGGTACCGCGGCGACGAGGAGCTGCCCGAGGGCGGACGCTACGAGCACATCGTGGACGGCAAAAGGAGGATCCTCCTCATCCAGGACCTCAAGATGGCTGACGCCGGCGAGTACACCTGCAGGCTAAGTCCCAGCGTCAAGACCTCCGGGAGCCTCAAGATCAACGGTGAGAAAAATAAGGTTGGAAATGAAGATAATGTGTGTAATAACAACGCCTAGCAGGATTAATGAAGTATACATTATTATTATTATTGGATTTCCTTGTGGGGTCCCAGAGCTGGCTGCTGAGTTCATCTCGCGGCCCCAGAGCCAAGAGGCGGTGGAGGGCGAGAAGGCGGAGTTCACATGCTCCGTCTCCAAGGAAACCTACGATGTGAAGTGGATGAGAGGCGACGAGGAGCTGCAGGCGGGAGACAAGTACCAGATGGTCAGCGACGGGAAGAGGCGGACGCTGGTCATCAAGACCTGCGAGATCCGAGACGAGGGGGCGTACACGGTGATGATCGGAGCCACCAGAGCCAATGCTGACCTCACTGTGCTTGGTAGGCCCTGAAGTCTCTTTTATATAGACCTTAGTGGTCCCCTAATACTGTATCTGAAGTCTCTTTTATATAGACCTTAGTGGTCCCTAATACTGTATCTGAAGTCTCTTTTATATAGACCTTAGTGGTCCCTAATACTGTATCTGAAGTCTCTTTTATATAGACCTTAGTGGTCCCTAATACTGTATCTGAAGTCTCTTTTATATAGACCTTAGTGGTCCCTAATACTGTATCTGAAGTCTCTTTTATATAGACCTTAGTGGTCCCCTAATACTGTATCTGAAGTCTCTTTTATATAGACCTTAGTGGTCCCCTAATACTGTATCTGAAGTCTTTTATATAGACCTTAGTGGTCCCCTAATACTGTATCTGAAGTCTCTTTATATAGACCTTAGTGGTCCCTAATACTGTATCTGAGGTCTCTTTGCTTCTGACGTTCTGCTTCCTGCAGAGAAACTGAAGGTGATCACGCCGCTGAAGGACACGGAGGCCAAAGAAGGACAGGAAGTGGTCCTGAACTGCGAGGTGAACACAGAGGGAGCCAAGGCCAAGTGGCTTACGTGATGGTCCAGAGAGACAACGTCTTCTCTCTGAGGATCAAAGACGCTCAGAAGGGAGACGAGTCCATCTACAGCATCAGCCTAACCAATCAGAGAGGAGAGCAAGCCAAGAGCTCCTGCAACCTCGGTGTCAAAGGTCAGTGGTGCACGCCGACAGAGTCAAAACACAATTTTACAGTAGAGCTTGGGGGATGGGGGTGGTCCCTGTACAGACCAAAGATTGGTAGCTGGAGAGATGCAGTTCACCTTTGGACATGACACAGGAATTAGGGGTAACGCCCAGGGTGAATACTGGGGTAAAAGCCTCAGGGTTTTTATATAGACCCTTAGAGGGGGGTAAAGAGACCAGAATACTGTGAATGAAGACCAGAGCAGGGTGAAGAGAGGGGTAAAGAGACCAGAGCAGGGTGAATGAGAGGGGTAAAGAGACCCAGGGTGAATGAGAGGGGTAAAGAGACCCAGGGTGAATAGGGGGTATCAGAAGGGTGAATGAGATAATAGACCAGGGGGAATTAGGGGGTGAGACCCAGGGGGAATGAGACTGTACCAGAAGTCTGAATTTATAGAGACCTTAGTGGTAAAGAGACCAGATACTGTAATGAAGGGGGTAAAGAGACCAGAGCAGGGTTTAAATAGACCAGAGCAGGGGAATGAGAGGGGTCCCCAGGGGGAATGAATAAACTGTATCTGAAGTAAAGAGACCAGAGCAGGGGGAATTTTAAAGAGACCAGAGCTAAGGGGGAATGAGAGGGGGCAAAGAGACCAGAGCAGGGTGAAAGTCTCTTTAAAGAGACCAGAGCAGGGGGAATGAGAGGGGGGTAAAGAGAGAGGGGAAGAGCATCTGAAGTAAAGAGACCAGAGCTTTTGAATGAGAGGGGGTAAAGAGACCCAGGGGAATGAGAGGGGGTAAACTGATCTGAAGTCTCTTTGAGAGGGGGTAAAGAGACCCAGGGGGAATTAGGGGTGGTCCCAGGGTGAATGAGAGGGGTAAAGAGATCTGAAGGGTGAATTTAATAGACCAGAGCAGGGTGAATGAGAGGGGGTAAAGAGACCTAATACTGAATGAGATCAGAGCAGGGTGAATGAGAGGTCAGAGCAGGGGGAATGAGAGGGGTAAAGAGACCAGAGCAGGGGGAATGAGAGGGGTAAAGAGACCAGAGCAGGGTGAATGAGATGGGGTAAAGAGACCAGAGGGGGAAGACCAGAGCAGGGGAATGAGAGGGCTTTGCTTCAGGGAGACCAGAGCAGGGGAATGAAAGGGGTAAAGAGACCAGAGCAGGGTGAATCAGGGGGTAAAGAGACCAGAGCAGGGGGAATGAGAGGGGGCCAAAGAGACAGGAAGTGGAATGAAGGGGTAAAGAGACCAGAGCAGGGGGAATGAGAGGGGTAAAAGTGGGGAAAGAACCAGAGCAGGGGGAATGAGACCAGAGACCAGAGGGGGAATGAGAGGGGGTAAAGAGACCAGAGCAGGGTGAATGGTCCAGAGCAGGGAATGAGACAAGACCAGAGCAGGGGGAATGAGGGCAGGGGGAAAAGACCAGAGCAGGGGGAATGAGAGGGGGTAAAGAGACCAGAGCAGGGGGGAATGAGAGGGGGTAAACAGCATCAGAGCAGGGGGAATGAGAGGGGGTAAAGAGAGCAGGGAATGAGAGGGGTAAAGAGACCAGAGCAGGGGGAATGAGAGGGGGTAAAGAGACCAGAGCAGGGGAATGAAAGGGGTAAAGAGACCAGAGCAGGGGGAATGAGTAAAGAAAGAGGGGGACCAGAGCAGGGGGAATGAGAGGGGGACAGTGAGCAGGGGGGAATAGACCAGAGCAGGGGGAATGAGGGGGGTAAAGAGACCCAGGGGGAATGAGAGGGGGTAAAGAGACCAGAGCAGGGGGGAATGAAAGGGGTAAAGAGACCAGAGCAGGGGTGAATGAGAGGGGGTAAAGAGACCAGAGCAGGGTGAATGAGAGGGGGTAAAGAGACCAGAGCAGGGGAATGAGAGGGGGTAAAGAGAGCAGGGAATGAGAGGGGGTAAAAGAGACCAGAGCAGGGGGAATGAGAGGGGTAAAGAGACCAGAGCAGGGTGAATGAGAGGGGGTAAAGAGACCAGAGCAGGGTGAATGAGAGGGGTAAAGAGACCAGAGCAGGGTGAATGAGAGGGGGTAAAGAGACCAGAGCAGGTGAATGAGAGGGGTAAAGAGACCAGAGCAGGGGGAATGAGAGGGGGTAAAGAGACCAGAGCAGGGTGAATGAGAGGGGGTAAAGAGACCAGAGCAGGGTGAATGAGAGGGGGTAAAGAGACCAGAGCAGGGTGAATGAGAGGGGTAAAGAGACCAGAGCAGGGTGAATGGGGGTAAAGAGACCAGAGCAGGGTGAATGAGAGGGGGTAAAGAGACCAGAGCAGGGTGAATGAGAGGGGGTAAAGAGACCAGAGCAGGGTGAATGAGAGGGGTAAAGAGACCAGAGCAGGGTGAATGAGCAGGGGGGTGAATGAATGAGAGGGGGTAAAGAGACCAGAGCAGGGAATGAATGAGCAGGGTGAATGAGGGTAAAGAGACCAGAGCAGGGTGAATGAGAGGGGGTAAAGAGACCAGAGCAGGGTGAATGAGAGGGGGTAAAGAGACCAGAGCAGGGGGAATGAGAGGGGGTAAAGAGACCAGAGCAGGGTGAATGAGATGGGGTAAAGAGACCAGAGCAGGGTGAATGAGGGGGTAAAGAGACCAGAGCAGGGTGAATGAGAGGGGGTAAAGAGACCAGAGCAGGGTGAATGAGAGGGGGTAAAGAGACCAGAGCAGGGTGAATGAGATGGGGTAAAGAGACCAGAGCAGGGTGAATGAGAGGGGGTAAAGAGACCAGAGCAGGGTGAATGAGAGGGGGTAAAGAGACCAGAGCAGGGTGAATGAGAGGGGTTAAAGAGACCAGAGCAGGGTGAATGAGTGAGGGTAAAGAAACCAGAGCAGGGTGAATGAGAGGGGGTAAAGAGACCAGAGCAGGGTGAATGAGAGGGGGTAAAGAGACCAGAGCAGGGGGGTAAAGAGACCAGAGCAGGGTGAATGAGAGGGGGTAAAGAGACCAGAGCAGGGTGAATGAGAGGGGGTAAATAGACCAGAGCAGGGTGAATGAGAGTTAGCAGACGATATTCTTTTTTTAACCAAAACTTGACAGTCTGAATCCTAAACAGCGTCCTGTGTGTTTGTCTGCGTGTGTGAGTGTGTGAGTGTGTGTGTGTGTGTGTGTCTGTGTGTGTGTGTGTGTGTATATTTCAGTCATATGTGTAGTGATTTCTAACAAAATCAGTAAATGTGCTGTATTCATATAGCGCTTTTCTAATCTTAACGACTACTCAAAGTGCTTTTACATCATACAGGAACCATTCACCATTCACACACATTCATACACTGTGGCCGAGGCTGCCATACAAGGTGCCACCTGCTCATCAGATAAACATGCACACACATTCACACTCCGATGCGGGGGCAACTCAGGGTTCAGCGTCTTGCCCAAGGACACTTCGACATGGGACTGCAGGGCCCTATAGTAAATTGTATTTTCCCCACTGAGGATCAATTAACAGTATAAATAATTATTATTAATTAATAATGTCTGCCAGTCCTTACCCGCCTGTGAATCTGGGGGGGCGGAGCATCTGAAGGGGGGGGTGGGTTGTATTTGTTTGGCAGTTGAGTTCAAATATCAACAGTCTTTGCGTTGAGTAAGGAAATCCTATGAGAAAGATTATGTTGTCATGAAAAGAAAGAACCTCCCCCCAGCGGGTGTGACCGAGTGCTTTACATTATTAACATGGGGTGTTGTGTGTGGTTCAGAGGAGAGTCTGAGGATCATGGTTCCTCTGGAGGACATCGACACCCAGGAGAAGAAGACAGTCAGCTTCTCCTGCAAGGTCAACCGGCCCAACGCCACGCTGACATGGACCAAGGCCGGCCAGGAGATTGTCTTCAGCAAACGCATCGTCTACCGAGTGGACAAAGACAAGCACACGCTGACCATCAAGGACTGCACGCTGGCGGACGAGGGCGAGTACACCGCCGTGGCCGGGGACAACAAGTCGGCGGCGGAGCTGATCATCAGCGAGGCGCCCACCGACTTCAGCGTGCAACTCAAGGACCAGACCATCACCGAGTTCGAGGACGCTGTGTTCACGTGCAAGCTCACCAAGGAGAAAGCAGACGCCAAGTGGTACAGGAACGGACGAGAGATCAGAGAAGGACCGAGGTACGTCTGTCCTGGACCAAGCTCCAGGTCCAGGTACAGGTTCAGGTCCAGGTTCAGGTTCAACTATCCAAAACCTCACAACTTTGGGTTTTATAGCCGGACAACCATAGTCACTTTGTCGCCTAGTTCAGAAGCCAGCAGCTCGGTTTCTCGCAGGTTTTAACAGCCCCCCAATAATTGCTCCTTTATAATGGCTCAACGTTTCTTTTAGAATTAATAATAGTAATAATAATAATACATTTATTTATAGAGCTCTTTCAATTAAAGTGCTTTACAAAAAGAATACAATTAAAATACAAAAAGTACAGTAAGAAGCAAATACCACTATACAAATACATCAAAGATAAATGAACGCGTAGGACTTATACGCAGCAGAGAATAAGTAAGTCTTAAGCTTTGATTTAAAAACCTCAGTTGAACATGGCAGGCTAATCTCTGCTGGAAGACCGTTCCATAACTTTGATTTAAGATTGATGAATGTAAGGCAATAAAAATATTATCATTTATTTCTTTGGTGATTAAGTTGCGGCTGTACTATGAAATTCAACCTTTTGTTTTACCTCAGGCTGAACCTTCAATTCTATTTGCATCACACACTTTAATATCTCAACTTTATCTAACCCTAAACTTAAGTTTATTATCTCAACTTTATCTCAACTTACCCCTCCTGGTGTCCTCCTTTAAAAAATGTCTATATCTGAAATATGAGTTTCTTTTTAACCAAATTACCAAAATACCAAATAAAGGATGGATTCTATGCAACGCTCTTTGCAAACACAACTTCATTGAATTGCAGGTGTAAATTGAAATGATTTCAAATCAGAATCCACTCAACATACAATCCTCTGATCTTAACTATTAGTCTAAATAATTCATAATTTCTGCTTTTTTAACGCTAATATTAGGTATAATTCTATATAAATTAGGGTCATTGACCATAAATTCCAAAAAGTAGTAAAACTAGTAATAGGTGGTGTTAGTGAAATAAAAAAATTTAAAAAAACAAATGTCGAAAAAAGGGTAAAAAAAATAAATAAGTGTCAATCTTTTTGACCGAGGAGGACAACACAAGGGTCAAACTTAAGTTTATTATCTAAAGCTAAATTTAAGTTTAGGCCTATTATCTAGACTTGGTCCAAACTGAACCATAAGCTTAGCTTCGGCTTTATCATCAACTCAAGTTACCAACTGAACAACTTCCTGTTTGTTTTCCCAGATACAAATTTGAGAAAGAGGGGAAGATGTGCATGTTGCGTGTCAAGGAGTGCAGACCGGACGATGAGTGTGAATACGCCTGCGGCGTGGAAGACAAGAGGTCCAGAGCCAGGCTCTTCGTGGAAGGTCAGTTTCTGCACATTCTGCTCACCACTTCTTCTCTTCAGTGTGAACCACTTCCTGTTCGGATTGACGTCATTGTGAACCTCTTCCTGTCCCGCAGAGACCCCCGGTGGAGATCGTCAGACCACCGCAGGACGTGTTCGAACCTCCAGGCTCGGACGTCGTGTTCGAGGTGGAGCTCAACAAGGACAGAGTGGAAGTGAAGTGGTTGAGGAACAACATGACAGTTGTCCAGGGAGACAAATACCAGATGATGAGCGAGGGTAAAATCCACAGATTGCAGGTCTGTGAGATCCGGCCGCGAGACCAGGGAGAGTACAGACTCTTGGTCAAAGACAAAGATGCCAAGGCCAAGCTGGAGCTGGCAGGTAAGAGCATCAAAACACCTTCCAACTTCAATCTGGACCTTATTTTCCTTTTAGCGTGTATAGAGCAGCATATCTCCACCAGACTCCATGTAAATAATCACTACTTTTAGCGTGTATAGAGCAGCATATCTCCACATGTAAATGGGTGAATTAAGAGTTTATTCCAACCAGACCAGACTGGTGATTGTTGGAACAGTGGAAAGATGAACCAAGACGGCTTTTAATAGTTTTATTTAGTTTCTGTCCACTTTTAATAAAGTGTGTTTTACGATGATAAAAGTATTGGTTATTTACATGGAGTCCGGTGGGGTTGGTGATGGAGATTTTAGTCACTTGGTCACTTAGAAACAATCACATGGAAAAACAGGGTCCAGGTTAAAGTTACCCTCTAAGCGTTGATTAATACATGACTGTACATGATCCGCAGACTGAGGAATGAAAGTTAAGCTTTAATGAGTGTGCAGTGCAATGTGTGCAGAGTCTGACGTTGTTTCCTCTGCGTCCTCCAGCTGTGCCTCAGATAAAGACCACAGACCAGAGCTACGTCACAGACGCCAGGAAGCCCATCGTCATGGCCGTCCCGTACAGCGCCTACCCGCAGGCAGAGGCCGACTGGCTGTACAACAACCTGAGTCTGCCCAAAGACAACATCTACACGTCGGCCGACCGCACCGAGTACCGGCTGAAGGACCCGCTGAAGGCCGACGAGGGCCGCTACAAGATCGTCATCAAGAACAAGCACGGAGAGGGAGAAGCCTTCATCAACCTGGACGTCATTGGTCAGTTCTCCCAAAAACCAATGCATGAACAGAGTCACTATTTCTAAAATAACATCTACCAGTTCAGGGTTTCCGGGTACAGCACGCAGCCGGGAGGGCATGAGACGGGAGGTCTCCAGGCTGCAGCCATACCCGACTCAAAGATCCTTTTCAGTCCCGGTGATTATGGTAGCATGCACGCTCCCAAACTGATGCTTCGGCAGCTTTACCTACGCTAAAATATACAATGATGGAGGTGGCCGGGTTGGGTCAGTGGTAGAGCGGGCAAATATACAATGACCTGAGGTGGTGCATGTCTTCCCCCTCTTTCTTTCCTAAATGTCCTGTCCATTAAAGGCGGAAAAGCGCCAAAAAAATATATATATATATATATATATATATATATATATATATATATACACTATGACTGAGAAAGCCTAGTGACGAGTCCAGAGCAACCGGTTCATGTGTTGAACTTATTACCCAGTGTGTTCGAGGGTCTAATTTACTAGAGGAGTGACTTAGTATTGGCAGTAATGCAGGGAGCGTGCATTTAGTTTCCATGCGTATTAATGAAGCTTTATTGCAGACACTTAGCTACAAGCTAGCATCAAACACAACAAAGGCTGTCAGTTGAAAGGTGTTTTGAGCTAACGTTAGCATCAATCAACCATAGATAGCTACAACGTTTCTGAGATGATTTCCATCTTCTGCTATTGTTCGTAATGAGAAAACGTGACTCACATCTGCACTCTCCTCTCATTGGACAGTGACAGATTTATTGAGTCCTAAACCGCCCCCTTGTATTTTGTGTCCTCAGACGTCCCCGGCCCCGTGAAGAGCCTGCAGGTGATCGACACGGCGGACGGCGAGGTCAGCCTGGCGTGGGAGGAGCCCGAGAGCGACGGCGGCAGCAAGGTCGTGGCTTACGTGGTGGAGCGACGCGACGTGAAGCGGAAGACGTGGACGCTGGCCACCGACCACGCCGAGAGCCCCGAGTACACCGTCACCGGCCTCCACAAGGACTCTATGTACCTGTTCAGGGTCTGCGCCCGCAACCGCGTCGGCAGCGGACCCAACGTCGAGACCGACAAAGCCGTACAGGCCAAGAACAAGTTTGGTAAGAGTCCTGCCTCTGAGGACACAAAAACACTATTTTACACATTTATTTACCATTTTATTCAGATATTACACTACTTTTGTGAAGCTCATGAGAGTTTTCCTGAAGGGAGGGGCTGGTTAATACTAAGGTGAACAACAATTGGTGAGGGGTATAATATTTGGAGTGCCTATTGTAGTGGGTACACCTGTATGTATTAGTAATGTTATGAATCTCTCTAGTTGTAGTAATATTGTTGAGAAAAACTTGAGGGTTAGTGGTGCTTGCTCAGGTTAGCTCCCCCATGTAGGTGGTATGGTCCAGTTGGGGAGTTATATGGGCATCAGGAGAAGAAAGGAGTGGGGGGTCTTTCTTTTGGATGGAAGTTGGCTGTGAGATTGCCAAGAACAAGTTTCCTAAGAGTCCTTTTATTGATTCACTAACCCTCTGAGGACACAAAAACACTATATTAGACATTAATTAGACATTTATTTACCATTTTATTCATATATTACACTACTTTGAGAAGACTTTGATGAACTAATTTCAAGCACTAAGACAATTTCCCTCAATGATTATTTTCAGATGTTCCCGACGCTCCTCTGAACGTCACGGTGGGAAACGTCACCAAGTTCGGCTGCACCGTCTCCTGGGAGCCCCCCGAGTCGGACGGCGGCTCCCCCGTCACGTCGTACATCATCGAGCTACGGGACAGGACGTCAGTGAAGTGGACGCCCGTCCAGATCACCAAGGCCGACGAGCTCAGCGCCGTTGTCAACGACGTCATCGAGAACAAAGAATACATCTTCAGAGTCAAGGCCCAGAACAAAGCCGGCGAGGGCAAGCCCAGCGCCGCCTCGCGGCCCGTCAAGATCATGGACCCCATCGGTGAGTTCCCCCCGGCGCCTGCAGGGGACCACTTTAGATCCCTCCGGCGCCTGCAGGGGGCCCCTTTGGTTATTAATTAGTTATTATTATTAGAGGATGCACACTATATGGAAACTTTTGCTAGATTTTTTTTATAGAGTTTTATTTGCGAGATCTTTCAAATCCAACAAACAATGACGCTAAACTAGCTAGCCAGCTAGCTTGTAGCGCTCTAGCTATTATCTAGATAGCAATTTTATTTTTGTTTTTTTTGGAAATGAAACCATGGAAACCTATTCTGGTACAACCTCAAAATACAACTATGAACCTAAAAATGAGCAAAATATGGGACATTTAAAATGTCTTAAATTAAGTATTATTGAAACCCTCTTCCTACTTTTTGTTGAATTAGCTTTAACTTCACTTTTTCTCCCCCCCCGCCCTCTGCAGAGCGTCCCAGCCCCCCTGTGAACCTGGTCTGGCAGGACCAGAACAAGAGCTCAGTGCAGCTGAGCTGGGAGACTCCCCTGAGGAACGGAGGCAGCATGATCACCGGCTACATCATCGAGCGCTGCGAGGACGGAGCCGACAAGTGGCTCCGCTGCAACGCCCGGCTCTGCCCCGACCTGTGTTACAAGGTAGCTAACGCTAACGCTAACACAGCCACATCACATGGTTCCTTTCACAGTAAAAGCCCCGACCTGTGCTACAAGGTAGCTAACACTAACGCAGCCGCAGCACATGCTGCTTTCACAGTAAAAGCCCCGACCTCTGCAACAAGGTAGCTAACGCTAACTCAGCTGCTGCTTTTCACATTAAAAGCCTTCCAGTTTTTAAAGTAAAAGCCCTGCATTGATGCTTGACATTTACAATCCTGTACCTTCTTACCTCAGGTGTCCGGGCTGAAATACGGGACCAAGTACAACTACAAAGTATTTGCTGAAAACGCGGCCGGCGTCTCGGACCCGTCCAACATCATCGGCCCCCTGCTGGCCGACGACACCCATGGTGAGACCGTAGACTGTGTGTGTGTGTGTGTGTATTTATATATTTATACTGTATGTATAGACTGTCTATCAATGACTCTGTACTACACAAAGTTCATTATATCACACTGTGAAGAAATTATATTATGATATTAAACAAATCTCTCTCCCCCTCCACCCCCCCTCACCCCTCTTCCCCTCTCCCTCTCTCCCCCTCTCCCTCCCCCCCTCTCTTCCCCCCTCTCCCCTCTCTCCTCTGTCCTTCTCTCCCCCTCTCTCCCCCCTCTCTCCTTTGTCTCCCTCTCCCCTCTCTCTCCCTCTCTTCACCCCCCTCACCTCCTCCCCTCTCCCTCTCCCCCCTCCCCTCTCCCCCCCCTCTCTTCCCCCCTCTCTCCTCTGTCCCCCCTCCCCCCTCTCTCCCCCCTCTCTTCCCCCTCCCCTGTCCCCCTCTCCCCCCTCTCTTCCCCCTCTCTTCCCCCTCTCTCCCTGTCTCTCCCCTCTCCCTCCTCTCTTCCCCCTCCTCTCCCCCTCCTCTCCCCCCTCTCCCCCCCCCTCTGTCCCCCTTCCCCTCTCTCCTCTGTCTCCCCTCTCTCCCCCCTCTCCCCCCCCTCCATCCTTTCTTCCCCCCTGACCATCAGAGTCCCAATCACCGGGTACCCGACACCCATCGCCCGCTGGACCTTTGGAGAGAAGGAGCTGACCACCGCCGACGAGCGCGTCTCCATGACGACCAGGTCGACGTTCACCGAGCTGGTCGTCACGCCGAGCGTGCGCCCGGACAAAGGCACCTACACCCTGCAGCTGGAGAACGACGGCCAGGGTGGTGTCCGGAGACATCGAGGTCAACGTCATCGGTCGCGCCACATCTTTCCTTTCCTCGCTGGTTTCCTTATTTCCTTCATTGTTTCCTTCATTGTTTCCTCTCTTATTTCCTCTTGTTTCCTTTCTTGTTTCCTTGTTTCCTCTACTCTTTCCTTCATTGTTTCCTTCATTGTTTCTTCTCTAGTTTCCTTTTGTTTCCTCTTGTTTCCTCGCTGGTTTTCTTGTTTCCTCTACTGTTTCCTTCATTGTTTCCTCTCTAGTTTATTCTTGTTTCCTCTTGTTTCCTCTCTTGTTTCCTCCTGTTTTCTCCCTAGTTTCCTCTCTTCTTTCCTTCCTTGTTTCTTCTTGTTTCCTCTCTTGTTTCATTCATTGTTTCCTCTCATGTTTCCTCTCCCCTCTTTTTGTTTCCTTCCTTGTTTCCTCTTGTTTCTTCTTGTTTCCTCCCTTGTTTCCTTCCCTGTTTCCTCCCTTGTTTCCTCACTGGTTTCCTCTCTTGTTTCATTCATTGTTTCCTCTACTGTTTCCTCTCCTGTTTCCACTCCTGTTTCCTCTCTTGTTTCCTCACATGCCCATGTTTCCTCCCTTGTTTCCTTCCTTGTTTCCTCCCTTGTATCCTTCCTTGTTTCTTCTCCTGTTTCTTCTTGTTTCCTCTCTTGTTTCATTCATTGTTTCCTCTACTGTTTCCTCCCTTGTTTCCTTCCTTGTTTCCTCTCCTGTTTCTTCTTGTTTCCTTTTTTTCGTCCCTTGTTTCCTCTTGTTTCTTCTTGTTTGCTCCATTGTTTTCTTCCCTGTTTCCTCTCTTGTTTCCTCCCTTGTTTCCTCTCTTGTTTCTTTTCTTGTTTCCTCCCTTGTTCCTCTACTGTTTCCTTAATTGTTTCCTCTCTAGTTTCTTCTTGTTTCCTCTTGTTTCCTCTCTTGTTTCCTCCTGTTTCCTCTCTTGTTTCCTCCACTGTTTCCTCTCTTGTTTCCTTTTTTTTCGTTCCTTGTTTCCTCTTGTTTCTTCTTGTTTGCTCCATTGTTTTCTTCCTTGTTTCCTCTCTTGTTTCCTCCCTTGTTTCCTCTCTTGTTTCTTTTCTTGTTTCCTCCCTTGTTCCTCTACTGTTTCCTTAATTGTTTCCTCTCTAGTTTCTTCTTGTTTCCTCTTGTTTCCTCTCTTGTTTCCTCCTGTTTCCTCTCTTGTTTCCTCCACTGTTTCCTCTCTTGTTTCCTCCTGTTTCCTCTCTTGTTTCCTCCACTGTTTCCTCTCTTGTTTCCTTTTGTTTCCTCTCTTGTTTCCTCTTGTTTCCTCTCTTGTTTCCTCGCTGGTTTCCCTATTTTCTCCCTAGTTTCCTCTCTTGTTTCATTCATTGTTTCCTCTCTTGTTTCCTTCCTTGTTTCTTCTTGTTTCCTCTCTTGTTTCATTCATTGTTTCCTCTCCTGTTTCCTCTTGTTTCCTCTTTTGTTTCCTTCCTTGTTTCCTCTTGTTTCTTCTTGTTTCCTCCCTTGTTTCCTTCCCTGTTTCCTCCCTTGTTTCCTCCCTGGTTTCCTCTCTTGTTTCATTCATTGTTTCCTCTACTGTTTCCTCTCATGTTTCCACTCCTGTTTCCTCTCTTGTTTCCTCACATGCCCATGTTTCCTCCCTTGTTTCCTTCCTTGTTTCTTCTCCTGTTTCTTCTTGTTTCCTCTCTTGTTTCATTCATTGTTTCTTCTACTGTTTCCTCCCCTTCCTTGTTTCTTCTCCTGTTTCTTCTTGTTTTCCTTGTTTCATTCATTGTCCCTTGTTTCCTTCCTTGTTTCCTCTCCTGTTTCTTCTTGTTTCCTCTTTTTTCGTTCCTTGTTTCCTCTTGTTTCTTCTTGTTTGCTCATTGTTTTCTTCCCTTTCCTCTCTTGTTTCCTCCCTTGTTTCCTCTCTTGTTTCTTTTCTTGTTTCCTCCCTTGTTCCTCTACTGTTTCCTTAATTGTTTCCTCTCTAGTTTCTTCTTGTTTCCTCTTGTTTCCTCTCTTGTTTCCTCCTGTTTCCTCTCTTGTTTCCTCCACTGTTTCCTCTCTTGTTTCCTCCTGTTTCCTCTCTTGTTTCCTCCACTGTTTCCTCTCTTGTTTCCTTTTGTTTCCTCTCTTGTTTCCTCTTGTTTCCTCTCTTGTTTCCTCGCTGGTTTCCCTGTTTTCTCCCTAGTTTCCTCTCTTGTTTCATTCATTGTTTCCTCTCTTGTTTCCTTCCTTGTTTCTTCTTGTTTCCTCTCTTGTTTCATTCATTGTTTCCTCTCCTGTTTCCTCTTGTTTCCTCTTTTGTTTCCTTCCTTGTTTCCTCTTGTTTCTTCTTGTTTCGTCCCTTGTTTCCTTCCCTGTTTCCTCCCTTGTTTCCTCACTGGTTTCCTCTCTTGTTTCATTCATTGTTTCCTCTACTGTTTCCTCTCATGTTTCCATTCCTGTTTCCTCTCTTGTTTCCTCACATGCCCATGTTTCCTCCCTTGTTTCCTTCCTTGTTTCTTCTCCTGTTTCTTCTTGTTTCCTCTCTTGTTTCATTCATTGTTTCTTCTACTGTTTCCTCCCTTGTTTCCTTCCTTGTTTCCTCTCCTGTTTCTTCTTGTTTCCTCTTTTTTTCTTTCCTTGTTTCCTCTTGTTTCTTCTTGTTTCCTCCCTTGTTTCCTCTCTTGTTTCCTTTCTTGTTTCCTCCCTTGTTTCATCCCTTTTTCCTCCCTTTTCTTATAGAAACGTTAACTTAACTTAAACTTATATTTTTGTATCGTCTCTGTCTGTTTCCTCCAGCGGCGCCCAGCGCTCCGAAGGACTTCAAGGTCCTGGAGGTGACCCGGCAGCACGTCCACCTCTCCTGGGAGGCCCCGGACCACGACGGAGGAAGTCCCCTGACCGGATACCAGGTGGAGAAACGGGACATGTCCCGTAAGACCTGGGTCAAGGTACGACCTCAACACCTGAACACCACACGCATGTTTTTATACATATATATTTATTGTACAGTAAAGACAGGGCTGCAAGTGGAGGGGCTCAGAGAGGAGATCAGAGAGGTGGGGGGGTCGCGAGTGGAGGGACTCAGAGAGGTGTGGGGTGCAAGGCCGTTCAAGGCTTTAAAAGCAAATAAAAGAACTTAAGATGAATCGTCTCTGTGTGTTCTGGGTCTCAGGTGACGACAGGTATCCAGGACCAGGAGTTCACGGTCACCGACGTGGTGGAAGGAAAGGAGTACCTGTTCCGGGTCACCGCCTGCAACAAGTGCGGACCGGGGGAGCCGGCATACATCGACGAGCCCGTCAACGTCTCGTCCCCCGCCAGTGAGTCACAACACAGACTCGAACGCTCGCTCTCCCAAATCTCTTTTTCGATAAAGTAATGTTGCAGTTCCAAAAGGGATTTCTATCTAACCCTGGTCTGGTTTCCTGCAGCCTGCCCCGACCCTCCGGAGAACCTGCGGTGGAGGGACAAGTCGGCCAGCGGCATCTTCCTGACCTGGGAGCCGCCCAAGTTCGACGGCGGCACGGGGATCCGCGGCTACAACGTGGAGCGCTGCCAGAGAGGAACGGATAAGTGGGAGGCCTGCGGGGACACGGTCCCTGAACTGAAGTGCCAGGTGACCGGTCTGATGGAGGGCCAGTGGTACGCTTACAGAGTCCGGGCCCTGAACCGCCTCGGGGCCAGCCGGCCCTGCAAGGCCACCGACGAGATCCAGGCCGTAGACCCCAAAGGTATGCACAGCGCCCGCTTTAAGACCCAGAACCACCTTTTCAGGTGCAACCGGTGCGATACAGTGAGGAGGATTCAGTCAAATCAACTCAAGGACCAAGTTGATTTCATTCTTATAGCACTTTAAAAACAGGTTTGGACCAAAGTATTTCACAGCTGCGGCCATGACATGACTGAAGTCACAAGGACCCACAAGATCTCGCAAATTCACTTGATATAACAGGATGTAGTTTCTATAAACAGAACTACAAAACCTCTGACCTGCTGACTTCAGGCCTGTCTCTGACCATTATGACGTTTTCAAGGTGTAGTGTAGGGAGATGTGATCTGCTGTATTAGATACTAGATTGCATTTTCCTAAAACCCCCCCCGATGTTTGTCCTCTAAGCTGGTCTAAACCCCCCCGTCTTTCCCCCCGTGCAGAGGCTCCGGAGATCCAGCTGGACGCCAAGCTGCTGGCCGGTCTGACGGCCAAGGCCGGCAGTAGGATCGAGCTCCCAGCCGAGGTGACGGGGAAGCCGGAGCCACGGGTGAAGTGGACCAAGGCAGACCTGGTCCTGAAGGCGGACGACCGGGTGTCCATCGACACCAAGCCGGGACACTCCACGGTCGCCATTGCCAAGACGCGCCGAGACGACAGCTGCACCTACATCATCGAGGCCACCAACAGCAGCGGCCGCGCCACCGCCACCGTCGACGTCAACATCCTGGGTACGGTGGATTTGGGGAATTGTGACCCCCCCGTGGGGCCGCGGAGGTCTGGGCTAATGGTCTTTCACTTCCTGTGGAGGACATTTTAACTCTTTCGGTTGACTGGAACTTTAAGGTTTTTCCGGGTCAAAATTTTGAATCAAAACTTTTGGTTGTGTTTTTCGACGCATTCATTGCTTTTTAATGAAAGTAGTGAACTAATAATTTATTTTAATTGTTATGAGCATTGAACGGAACCATCCTTGTTATTTTATGTGACCGTTTCTGATGTTTTTATCCGTTTTTTCAGTGATTTTTAAGTTATTTTTTAATTTTCTCCCCATTTTTTAAGATTTTTCAGACATTTCTTTCCATTTGTTTTGTTCTTTTATCATTTATATACATATATATCACTTTTTCCTGAGTTTTGATCCGTTTTTCCGTTTTTTGTTTTTCTTCCCGTTTCGGACATTTCTTTCGTTGTTTTCTCATAGATTTCCAATGCTGTAACGTAATGAACATAGGGAACCAGTTTATTTTGTTTTTTTGGACATTTATGATGATAGTTTCTGGTCCCCTCCCCCCCCAGATAAGCCCGGTGCTCCGGCCGCCTTCGACATCTCTGACATCACCAACGAGACGTGCTTCCTGGCATGGAACCCGCCGCGCGACGATGGCGGCTCCAAGGTCACCAACTACATCGTGGAGCGGCGCGCGGCAGACAGCGAGATCTGGCACCGCCTCTCCTCCACCGTGAAGCAGACCACCTACCGGGCCGGTGGCCTGGTCAAGTTCAAGGAGTATGTCTTCCGGGTCTTCGCTGAGAACCAGTTCGGTGTCGGACCGCCAGCCGAGCACCCGTCCATCATCGCCAGATACCCCTTCGGTAGGTTGTGTCTTTGATGGCATGTTAAGCACCGATTGGTTAGTCTCTCTCTACTGACAGACCTGATTGGTTAGTCTCTCTCTACTGACAGACCTGATTGGTTAGTCTCTCTCTACCGACAGACCTGATTGGTTAGTTTCTCTCTACTGACAGACCTGATTGGTTAGTTTCTCTCTCTACTGACAGACCTGATTGGTTAGTTTCTCTCTCTACTGACAGACCTGATTGGTTAGTTTCTCTCTACTGACAGACCTGATTGGTTAGTCTCTCTCTACTGACAGACCTGATTGGTTAGTCTCTCTCTACTGACAGACCTGATTGACAGACCTGATTGGTTAGTTTCTCTCTCTACTGACAGACCTGATTGGTTAGTTTCTCTCTCTACCGACAGACCTGATTGGTTAGTTTTCTCTCTACTGACAGACCTGATTGGTTAGTTTCTCTCTACCGACAGACCTGATTGGTTAGTTTTCTCTCTACTGACAGACCTGATTGGTTAGTTTCTCTCTCTACTGACAGACCTGATTGGTTAGTTTCTCTTTACTGACAGACCTGATTGGTTAGTTTCTCTCTCTACTGACAGACCTGATTGGTTAGTTTCTCTCTCTACTGACAGACCTGATTGGTTAGTTTCTCTCTACTGACAGACCTGATTGGTTAGTCTCTCTCTACTGACAGAACTGATTGGTTAGTCTCTCTCTACTGAAAGACCTGATTGGTTAGTTTCTCTCTACTGACAGACCTGATTGGTTAGTCTCTTTCTACTGACAGACCTGATTGGTTAGTTTCTCTCTCTACTGACAGACCTGATTGGTTAGTTTCTCTCTACTGACAGACCTGATTGGTTAGTTTCTCTCTACTGACAGACCTGATTGGTTAGTTTCTCTCTACTGACAGACCTGATTGGTTAGTTTCTCTCTACTGACAGACCTGATTGGTTAGTTTCTCTCTACTGACAGACCTGATTGGTTAGTTTCTCTCTCTACTGACAGACCTGATTGGTTAGTTTTTCTCTCTACTGACAGACCTGATTGGTTAGTTTCTCTCTACTGACAGACCTGATTGGTTAGTTTCTCTCTCTACTGACAGACCTGATTGGTTAGTTTCTCTCTACTGACAGACCTGATTGGTTAGTTTCTCTCTACTGACAGACCTGATTGGTTAGTTTCTCTCTCTACTGACAGACCTGATTGGTTAGTCTCTCTCTACCGACAGACCTGATTGGTTAGTTTCTCTCTCTACCGACAGACCTGATTGGTTAGTTTCTCTCTACTGACAGACCTGATTGGTTAGTTTCTCTCTACTGACAGACCTGATTGGTTAGTTTCTCTCTACTGACAGACCTGATTGGTTAGTTTCTCTCTCTACTGACAGACCTGATTGGTTAGTTTCTCTCTACTGACAGACCTGATTGGTTAGTTTCTCTCTGACAGACCTGATTGGTTGACAGACAGACCTGATTGGTTAGTTTCTCTCTCTACTGACAGACCTGATTGGTTAGTCTCTCTCTACTGACAGACCTGATTGGTTAGTTTCTCTCTACCGACAGACCTGATTGGTTAGTTTCTCTCTACTGACAGACCTGATTGGTTAGTTTCTCTCTCTACTGACAGACCTGATTGGTTAGTTTCTCTCTACTGACAGACCTGATTGGTTAGTTTTTCTCTCTACTGACAGACCTGATTGGTTAGTTTCTCTCTCTACTGACAGACCTGATTGGTTAGTTTCTCTCTCTACTGACAGACCTGATTGGTTAGTCTCTCTCTCTACTGACAGACCTGATTGGTTAGTTTGTCTTTACTGACAGACCTGATTGGTTAGTTTCTCTCTACTGACAGACCTGATTGGTTAGTCTCTCTCTACTGACAGACCTGATTGGTTAGTTTCTCTCTCTACTGACAGACCTGATTGGTTAGTCTCTTTCTACTGACAGACCTGATTGGTTAGTTTCTCTCTACTGACAGACCTGATTGGTTAGTCTCTCTCTACTGACAGACCTGATTGGTTAGTTTTCTCTCTCTACTGACAGACCTGATTGGTTAGTCTCTCTCTACTGACAGACCTGATTGGTTAGTCTCTCTACTGACAGACCTGATTGGTTAGTTTTCTCTCTACTGACAGACCTGATTGGTTAGTTTCTCTCTCTACTGACAGACCTGATTGGTTAGTTTCTCTCTCTACCGACAGACCTGATTGGTTAGTTTCTCTCTCTACTGACAGACCTGATTGGTTAGTTTCTCTCTACCGACAGACCTGATTGGTTAGTTTCTCTCTACTGACAGACCTGATTGGTTAGTTTCTCTCTCTACTGACAGACCTGATTGGTTAGTTTCTCTTTACTGACAGACCTGATTGGTTAGTTTCTCTCTCTACTGACAGACCTGATTGGTTAGTTTCTCTCTCTACTGACAGACCTGATTGGTTAGTTTCTCTCTCTACCGACAGACCTGATTGGTTAGTTTCTCTCTCTACTGACAGACCTGATTGGTTAGTTTCTCTCTACTGACAGACCTGATTGGTTAGTTTCTCTCTACTGACAGACCTGATTGGTTAGTTTTTCTCTCTACTGACAGACCTGATTGGTTAGTTTCTCTCTACTGACAGACCTGATTGGTTAGTTTCTCTCTCTACTGACAGAACTGATTGGTTAGTCTCTCTCTACTGAAAGACCTGATTGGTTAGTTTCTCTCTACTGACAGACCTGATTGGTTAGTCTCTTTCTACTGACAGACCTGATTGGTTAGTTTCTCTCTACTGACAGACCTGATTGGTTAGTTTCTCTCTACTGACAGACCTGATTGGTTAGTTTCTCTCTACTGACAGACCTGATTGGTTAGTTTCTCTCTCTACTGACAGACCTGATTGGTTAGTCTCTCTCTACCGACAGACCTGATTGGTTAGTTTCTCTCTCTACCGACAGACCTGAATGGTTAGTTTCTCTCTCTACTGACAGACCTGATTGGTTAGTTTCTCTCTACAGACAGACCTGATTGGTTAGTTTCTCTCTCTACTGACAGACCTGATTGGTTAGTTTCTCTCTCTACTGACAGACCTGATTGGTTAGTCTCTCTCGTTCCCCCCTCTCTTTCTCTTCTTCTTCTGCACTTCTTATATTTTATATTTTTATATTTTGTGTTGACACTGTACAAGTTTTGCTTCAATCTCGTTGCACAGGTACTGTGTGTATAATGTGTGTAAAATGTGTATCATGTGTATAATGTGCGTATAATGATAATAAAGACTTCCTACTCTGTTGTGGTCCTCAGACACCCCCGGAGCCCCGTATAAGCTGGAGGCCTCGGACATCGCCAAGGACTCTGTGAGCCTGGCGTGGTACGAGCCCGACGAGGACGGAGGAAGCCCCATCACGGGCTACTGGGTGGAGAGATACGAGCCGGACCACGACAAGTGGATCAGGTGCAACAAGCTGCCCATCAAGGACACCAACTACAGGTGAGTCCATTACTAATAATCCAGACATTATACAAGACTGTGTGTGTGTTGTTTATTTCCCTTGTTGTAATCTTCTCTGGTGGATGTGTTTCCCTCCGCAGGGTCAAAGGTCTCCCCACCAGGAAGAAGTACAAGTTCAGAGTCCTGGCGGAGAATCTGGCCGGAACTGGAAAACCCAGCAAGGAGACAGACCAGATCCTCGTCAAAGACCCGATCGGTACACTTTTCCTTCCATTCACTGCAATGTTCATTTCATAGGAAACAGGGAACGCCAGAGCAGGGGGAATGAGGGGGAAAACCAGAGCAGGGGGAATGAGAGGGGGAACACCAGAGCAGGGGGAATGAGAGGGGGGGAACACCAGAGCAGGGGGAATGAGAGGGGGGAACACTAGAGCAGGGGGAATGAGAGGGGGAAACACCAGAGCAGGGGGGGAATGAGAGGGGGACACGCCAGAGCAGGGGGGAATGAGAGGGGTAAACACCAGAGCAGGGGGAAGCAGAGGGGGGAACGCCTGAGCAGGGGGAATGAGAGGGGGAAACACCAGAGCAGGGGAATGAGAGGGGGAAACGCAAGAGCAGGGGAACGAGAGGGGGGGAAACGCCTGAGCAGGTAAGAGGGGAATAAGAGGGGGAACGCCAGAGCAGGGGGAATGAGAGGGGGGAAAACCAGAGCAGGGGGAATGAGAGGGGGAACACCAGAGCAGGGGGAATGAGAGGGGGAACACCAGAGCAGGGGGAATGAGAAGGGGGAACACCAGAGCAGGGGGAATGAGAGGGGGAAACCAGAGCAGGGGGTATGAGATGAGGGGGACACGCAAGAGCAGGGGGCCGAGGGGGGAACGCCTGAGCAGGGGGAATGAGAGGCGGAATGAGATGGGGTGACACCAAAGCAGGAGGAATGAGAGGGGGAACAAGAGGGGGAACAAGAGGGGGGAACGCTAGACCAGGGGGAATGAGAGGGGGAGACACCAGAGCAGGGGGAATGAGAGCATAGTGTCTGTAGCGTTTGAATAAATGAACCCTCTTGTGAGTTTTCACCGCCGTGGTTCCGAACTCTTCCAGACCCCCCCTGGCCCCCCGGTAAGCCCACGGTAAGGGACGTGGCGAAGACCTCCTGCTTCCTGGCGTGGACCAAACCGGAGCACGACGGCGGAGCCAAGATCGACAGCTACGTTATCGAGATGCTGAAGAGCGGCACCACGGACTGGATCCGCGTGGCGGAGGACGTCAGCCTCCTGGAGCACGCCCTGCGGGGCCTCATGGAGAAGCAGGAGTACTCCTTCAGGGTCCGGGCCCTCAACCTGGCCGGGGAGAGCGACCCCAGCGAGCCCAGCGAGCCCGTCCTCTGCAAGGAGAGACTCAGTAAGTTTATTATATATATACTGTGTGCATATATATAGATATAGATCTATATATATATATATATATATATATATATATATAGATCTATATCTATAGATATAGATATAGATATAGATATCTAGATATAGATCTAGATATATCTATATATACTGTATATAGATCTATATAAATATAGATAAAGAGGTAGACAGACACACACAGACAGACACACACACACACACACACACACCCATCAAACGGTTGCTATGATGTATTAACGCCTCTCTGTGTCTCCCAGACCCCCCCTCGGCCCCCCGCTGGCTGACCGTGGTCAGCATCAGCCGGAACAGCGCCGACATGAAGTGGACGCTGCCAGAGCGCGACGGCGGTGCGCCCATTACCAACTACGTGGTGGAGAAGCGCGACGCGCGGCGGAAGGGCTGGCAGGCGGTGGACACCACGGTGAAGGAGCTCCGCTACACGGTGACGCCGCTCAACGAGGGCTCACTCTACGTGTTCCGCGTCGCCGCCGAGAACGCCGCCGGCCTTGGGCCCTTCTGCGAGCTGGAGGACACCGTGATGGCCAGGGACACCTTCAGTAAGAAGACACATGGGGACACTTAGGGGTTTATGTCCATTTATTAAGTTTAACCCTCTGAGAAAGAAAGACAACATGGCATTTCACTATTAACCCTTGTGTGTGTGTGTGTGTGTGTGTGTCTGTGTGTGTGTGTTTGTCTGGTCTGTGTTTTGTGTGTGTGTGTGTGTGTGTGTGTGTGTGTTTGTGTGTGTTTGTGTGTGTGTGTGTGTGTGTGTGTGTGTGTGTGTTTGTCTGTGTTTGTGTGTGTGTGTGTGTGTGTGTGTGTGTGTGGCATTAATCATACTTATTTTCAATGACTACACATAACTATTACATATGAGGTGTACAGGTCTACTGGACCCGAGTGTATTTAAATGTAGGTGCTATGAAACTGTGTGTGTCCAGGTATTAGACAGTAGCCTCTGGGTCCAGGTGTTAGACAGTAGCCTCAGGTGTTAGACAGTGGCATCTGGGTCCAGGTGTTAGACAGTGGCCTCTGGGTCCAGGTGTTAGACAGTGGCCTCTGGGTCCAGGTGTTAGACAGCGACCTCTGCGTCCATGTGTCCCAGGTGTTAGACAGTAGCCTCAAGTGTTAGACAGTGACCTCTGAGTCCAGGTGTTAGACAGTAGCCTCTGCGTCCAGGTGTTAGACAGTAGCCTCTGGGTCCAGGTGTTAGACAGTAGCCTCAGGTGTTAGACAGTGGCATCTGGGTCCAGGTGTTAGACAGTGGCCTCTGTGTCCAGGTGTTAGACAGTAGCCTCTGCGTCCAGGTGTTAGACAGTAGCCTCTGCGTCCAGGTGTTAGACAGTAGCCTCTGCGTCCAGGTGTTAGACAGTGACCTCTTGGTCCAGGTGTTAGACAGTGGCCTCTGGGTCCAGGTGTTAGACAGTACCCTCTGCTTTATTATAACCCTGAGAGTGCGGAGACGTAATAAGATGTTGTTTGTGTCGCAGCGACTCCCGGGCCGCCGTACGCCCTCACCGTCAACGCAGTGACCAAGACGTACGTGGACCTGCAGTGGGAGGCGCCCAAAAACGACGGCGGGAGACCCATCCTCAAGTAGGTTCAATCTGAATCTTTATTGGAAAGACATTTAAAATGTATTAAAGTTTTGGGAAAGTCATTCCCAGTCCTTGGCCATGGCGTTCTGTAACTGATTCACATGACTCACATCTGCACTCAGCTCACATCTGGTCTCCACTCACATGACTCACATCTGCACTCGACTCACATCTGGACTTGACTCACATCTGCACTCGACTCATATCTGGACTTGACTCACATCTGGTCTCGACTCACATCTGGTCCCGACTCACATCTGCACTCGACTCACATCTGGTCTTGACTCACATCTGCACTCAGCTCACATCTGCACTCGACTCACATCTGGACTCAACTCACACCTGGTCTTGACTCATATCTGGCAGTTACTAGGTGTATTGACCTGTGTGTTGCCCCCCCCCCCCCCCAGGTATTCCCTGGAGAAGAAAGAGAAGCTCGGCACCCGCTGGGTGAAGTGCGGGAAGACCTCGGGTCCGGACTGTAAGTACCGCGTGACGGACGTCATTGAGGGGACCGAGGTCCAGTTCCAGGTCAGCGCAGAGAACGAGGGGGGGGTCGGCCACCCCAGCGAACCCACCGAGATCCTGACCATCGAGGACCCAACAGGTCAGTCCGGCCAATCAGCAAGCGGGACAACATTTCATAGAATGGGGGGGTATATATGGAGGGGTGTGTCCGTCCCCTCCACTGTGGAGAGACAGTCCAACTGTGTCCGTCCCCTCCAGTGTGGAGAGACAGTCTAAATGTGTCCATCCCTCCAGTGTCCCCTCTAGTGTGGAGAGACAGTCTAAATGTGTCTGTCCCTCCAGTGTCCCCTCCAGTGTGGAGAGACAGTCTAAATGTGTCCCTCCCTTCCAGTGAGGTGAGACAGTCTAACTGTGTCTGTCCCTCCAGTGTGGCGAGACAGTCTAACTGTGTCCGTCCCCTCCAGTGTGGAGAGACAGTCTAACTGTGTCTGTCCCCTCCAGTGTGGAGAGACACTCTAACTGTGTCCGTCCCCTCCCGTGTGGAGAGACAGTCTAACTGTGTCCGTCCCCTCCAGTGTGGAGAGACAGTCTAAATGTGTCCGTCCCTTCCAGTGAGGAGAGACAATCTAACTGTATCCGTCCCCTCCAGTGTGGAGAGACAGTCTAACTGTGTTCGTCCCCACAGGCGTCCCCTCGCCCCCCGTGGAGCTGCACGTGACCGGAGCCAGCCGGGACTTCCTGTCCATCGCCTGGAAGCCGCCGGTGAGGGACGGCGGCTGCCGGATCAGCGGCTACCACATCGAGATGTGCGCCGCCGGCACCGAGAAGTGGATGAGGGTCAACTCGCGGCCCGTGAAGGAGCTCAAGTACCGCGTGGAGGACGGCATTGTCCCCGAGAAGGAGTACGTCCTCCGAGTCCGCGCCATCAACTCGGTCGGAGTCAGCGAGCCGTCCGACATCTCGGAGAACGTCTTCGCCAAGGAGAGCGACTGTAAGAGGACGGAGAAATACAAATACAAGTAGAAAGTACAAGTAGAAAGTAGAAAGTAGAAGTAGAAAGTATCATAGAAAGTAGAAGTAGAAAGTAGAAGTAGAAAGTAGAAAATATCATAGAAAGTAAAAGTAGAAAGTAGAAAGTATTGTGGAAAGTAGATAGTAGAAGTAGAAAGTACCATAGAAAGTAGAAATTATTGTAGAAAGTAGAAGTTGAAAGTAGAAAGTAGAAAGTAGAAGTAGAAAGTAGAAAATATCATAGAAAGTAGAAGTAGAAAGTATTGTGGAAAGTAGAAAGTACCATAGAAAGTAGAAAGTATTGTAGAAAGTAGTAAGTAGAAAGTACCATAGAAAGTAGAAAGTATCGTAGAAAGTAGAAAGTATCATAGAAAGTAGAAAGTAGAAAGTAGAAGTAGAAAGTAGAAGTAGAAAGTACCATAGAAAGTAGAAAGTATCGTAGAAAGTAGAAAGTAGAAAGTATCTTAGAAAGTAGAAAGTATCGTAGAAAGTATTGTGGAATGTAGAAAGTATTGTAGAAAGTAGAAGTTGAAAATAGAAGTACAAAGTAGTAAGTAGAAAGTACCATAGAAAGTAGAAAGTATCATAGAAAGTAGAAAGTATCGTAGAAAGTAGAAAGTATCGTAGAAAGTAGAAAGTAGAAAGTATCTTAGAAAGTAGAAAGTATCGTAGAAAGTATTGTGGAATGTAGAAAGTATTGTAGAAAGTAGAAGTTGAAAATAGAAGTACAAAGTAGTAAGTAGAAAGTACCATAGAAAGTAGAAAGTATCATAGAAAGTATAAAGTATCGTAGAAAGTAGAAAGTATCGTAGAAAGTAGAAAGTATCGTAGAAAGTATCATAGAAAGTATCATAGAAAGTAGAAAGTATTGTAGAATGTAGAAAGTATCGTAGAAAATAGAAGTAGAAAGTAGTAAGTAGAAAGTACCATAGAAAGTAGAAAGTATCATAGAAAGTAGAAAGTTGAAGTAGAAGTAGAAAGTAGAAAGTACCATATAAAGTAGAATGTACCGTAGAAAGTATTGTGGAAGTAGAAAGTAGAAGTTGAAAGTAGAAGTTGAAAGTATCATAGAAAGTACAAAGTATCATAGAAAGTGTAAAGTGTAAAGTAGAAGTTGAAAGTAGAAAGTATCATATAAAGTAGAACATACCATAGAAAGTAGAAAGTATTGTAGAAAGTAGAAAGTACCATAGAAAGTAGAAAGTATTGTAGAAAGTAGAAAGTACCATAGAAAGTAGAAAGTATTGTAGAAAGTACCATAGAAAGTATTGTAGAAGTTGAAAGTATCATAGAAAGTACAAAGTACAAAGTATCATAGAAAGTGTAAAGTTGAAAGTAGAAGTTGAAAGTATAAAGTATAAAGTACAATATAAAGTATAAAGTATTGTATAAAGTATAAAGTAGTATAAAGTATCTTTCCTTTGGGTCTACTTGATTTCTATATACTAATATAATAAAGATACTTCCAGCTGTAGTAAGTACTCCATTGCAGTAATCATTGCAGTAATGTGATGAATGGACATGAGGGGACGGGGACGTTACTCGCATTAACATGTGTAACGTCCCCGTCCTCTCTCCTGCGTCTCCAGGCAACCCAACGCTGGACTTCCAGACTCTGGACCTGGTTGTCGTGGAAACAGAGAAGCTGCACATCCCCGTCCCCTTCCGGGCGGTACCGGCACCCCGGGTCACCTGGCACAAAGACGGGAAGGAGCTGAAGGAGGACGACCGCCTCGGGTTCAGGTCTGGAGGACACACACACACAGAGACACACACACCCACGGAGACACACACACACAGGGAGACACACACACAGAGACACACACACACACAGAGACCCACACACAGACACACACACAGAGACACACACACAGATTTTTGCTTAGAAGATTACTTTAAAAAGTGATGTGCCGAGGTGTGTGTGTCGGAAGGAGAACGACGTTGATGCAGCAGTGCATGATGGGATTGTTGTGTGTAAACAGGAAGGAGTACGTGTCCTGTCACCTGGAGGTGGACAGCAGCGTCCACGCTGACGCCGGCCAGTACAAGGTCACCCTGGAGAACAGGCTGGGGGCCGCCAGCGCCACCATCAACGTCAAGGTCATCGGTACGCACACACACACACACATCCAGCTAGATTACTCTTGTTATTATCAGGGATGGGCCAATATGTCCCCCCTCCCTGTTAACTTATTGTTATTTCTTCACTGATCAACGTGTGTGTGTGTGTGTGTTGGGTGTGTGTGTGTCTGTCTGTATGTGTGTGTGTGTGTGTGTGTGTGTGTCTGTCTCTGTGTGTGTGTGTGTGTGTGCAGGTCTTCCTGGCCAGTGTAAGGAGATTGTGGCCTCTGAGATCACCAAGAGTTCCTGTAAAGTGTCCTGGGAGCCTCCGGACTACGACGGGGGCTCCCCCATCGTCCACTACGTCATGCAGGTGCCACACGCCGCCATCTTGTTTTTCTGTGGGGGGGCAGTCAGGTTACTTTTTGAGAAAATTTGTTTGAAAGAAACCCAAATTTCTGATATAGAAACTTTTTGGAAAGGGGTCAAATTGGACGTGAGGACACCAGGACCTCATGTGAAAACTGACGTGTTCTCTGTGTGTGTGTGTGTGTGTGTGTGTCTTTGTGTGTTTGTGTGTGTGTGTGTGTGTGTGTGTGTCTTTTGTGTGTGTGTGTGTGTGTGTCTGTCTCTGTATGTGTGTGTGTGTCTGTCTCTGTATTTGTGTGTCTGTATTTGTGTGTGTGTGTGTGTGTGTGTGTGTGTGTGTGTGTCTGTATGTGTGTGTGTGTGTCTGTGTGTGTGTGTGTGCAGCGGCGGGAGGCCGGCAGGAGGACGTACGTCAACATGATGTCCGGAGAGAAGAAGATGTGCTGGACCGTCAAAGACCTGATCCCCAATGGAGAGTACTACTTCAGAGTCCAGGCCGTCAACAAGATCGGGTGGGGGGAGTTCATCGAGCTCCGCAACCCCGTCATCGCAGAGGACCAGAAACGTGAGGAAGACATTTCCTAATTATTAAAGGGCCCATGGCATAAACATGTCCCTTTATGATGTCATAAGGGGCAATGTTACCTCCCCTTTTTCTGCTTTGAGATTTCAGATACAGTATTAGGGACCACTAAGGTCTATATAAAAGAGACTTCAGATACAGTATTAGGGGACCACTAAGGTCTATATAAAAGAGACTTCAGATACAGTATTAGGGACCACTAAGGTCTATATAAAAGAGACTTCAGATACAGTATTAGGGACCACTAAGGTCTATATAAAGAGACTTCAGATACAGTATTAGGGGACCATTAAGACAGTATTAGGGACCACTAAGTTCTATATGAAAGAGACTTCAGATACAGTATTAGGGGACCACTAAGGTCTATATAAAAGAGATTTCAGATACAGGTCTATATAAAAGAGATTTCAGATACAGTATTAGGGGACCACTAAGGTCTATATAAAAGAGACTTCAGATACAGTATTAGGGGACCAATAAGGTCTATATAAAAGAGACTTCAGATACAGTATTAGGGACCACTAAGGTCTATATAAAAGCACCATGGGACCTTTAAAGGGACATTCCTTGTTGTTCTTTTGTCTATATTTTATTCCTCTTAATGTTAGAAAGACATGTATAAACACTCATGTAACGGGTATGTGTCTCTACCAGACGTCCCCGACCCCCCCGTGGATGTGGAGACCCACAACCCCACGTCCAGCACTGTCACCCTGACCTGGAAGCCACCCATGTACGACGGCGGCGCCAAGATCATGGGCTACGTCCTGGAGAAGCAGAAGAAGGGCGAGGACACGTGGGAGCGCTGCAACGACTTCCTGGTGCCCGTCCTGTCCTACACCGTCCGGGGGCTGACGGAGGGGAAGAGCTACGCCTTCAGGGTCAGAGCCGAGAACGCCGCCGGGGTCAGCGAGCCGTCGCGGGCTTCGCTCTTCGTCAAGATCTCCGACGCCATCGGTAAGGATGACGTCGTCGTCATCATCATCATCCTGACAGTTTCACAGCGGGGAAATACACGTCTCGTTAGAGTCAGACAGACAGACAGACGGACAGAGAGAGAGACAGACAGACAGAGAGACAGACAGACAGACAGACAGACAGAGACAGACAGAGACAGACAAAGAGAGAGACAGACAGACAGAGAGACAGACAGACAGAGAGAGACAAAGAGAGACAAAGAGAGAGACAGACAAAGAGAGACATACAGTATACAGGACATGCTAACGAGATGCTAACAACATGCTAACAACATGCTAACAACATGCTAATGTCTGTCTCTCTCCCCTCCTCTGTCCCAGACCCCCCCAAGGTGTTCCTGAGCGGCAGCCTGCAGTCCGGCCTCAGCGTGAAGCGCGGCTGCGAGATCCGCCTGGACGCCAACGTCTCGGGCTCGCCGTACCCGGAGGTCACATGGTACTGGAACAACCAGAGGATCCGGCCCGAGCCGCTCCGCAGGAGGCCCGAGAAACCACTGAAGAAGAAGGTGGAGAAGAAGGAGGAGGAGAAGAAGAAAGAGGAAGGAGAGGCCGAGAAGACAGTGGAGAAGGAGGGAGAGGAGAAGAAGGAGGGAGAGGAGAAGGAGGAGGAGAAGAAGGAGGGAGAGACAGAGAAGAAGGAGGAGGAAAAGAAGGAGGGAGAGACCGAGAAGAAGGAGGAGGAAAAGAAGGAGGAGGAGAAGAAGGAGGAGGAGGAAGAAGAGACGGACTACCCGACAATAAACGAGCGTCTGAGCGTGGACAGCCGTCACCGCGGCATGGCGTCCATCGTCATCAGGGACTCGTACCGCGCCGACCACGGCGTCTACATGGTGAAGGTGGAGAACGACCACGGCGTCGCCTCGGCAACCTGCGAGGTCAACGTGCTTGGTGAGAGACAGAGAGACGGACAGAGAGACAGAGAGAGAGACAGGTCCCCCCCAACCCTAGCTTTGATTGCGGTGTTGAGGATGTGCGTTGATGAGTGTGTTGAGGTTGTGTTGAGGTTGTGCGTTGATGAGTGTGTTGAGGTTGTACGTTGATGGGTGTGTTGAGGTTGTGTTGAGGTTGTGCGTTGATGAGTGTGTTGAGGTTGTGCGTTGATGGGTGTGTTGAGGTTGTGTTGAGGTTGTGCGTTGATGAGTGTGTTGAGGTTTCGGGTTGATCATCATCATCATAATCACTTTATTTATAAAGCGCTTTCACATCAGCAATAGCTGAACAAAGTGCTGTACATGAAGGCAACAAACAAACATAAATAAAATAACAGTCACAAAATAATAAACAGGGGGTGAAAATCTACCCAATAACACTATATAAAAACAGATAGGATCAAGTCTCAGTTTGGGTTGAGAGCCAAAGTGTAGAAGTGAGTTTTAAGAAGAGTTTTAAAAATCGGTACTGAGGAAGCCTGACGAATGGTCAAAGGTAGGGCATTCCACAACTTAGGAGCACAAACAGAAAAGGCCCTGTCCCCTCTAAGCTTCCGCTTGGATCCGGGGACGACCAGGAGCAACTGGTCAGCCGACCGGAGTGACCGGGAGGGAGTGTAGCGGTTGAGCAGCTGAGTTAAATAAGACGGGGCAAGACCGTTTAAAGCTTTAAAAGTAAACAAGAGGATTTTAAAATGGACTCTAAAGTGCACAGGCAGCCAGTGAAGTGAAGCCAGGACGGGAGTAATGTGTTCTCTCTTCCGGGTCCCAGTCAGAACCCGTGCAGCAGCATTCTGGACTAGCTGTAGCCGTGCGAGTAGGGATTTACTGAGTCCAAAATAAAGGGAGTTACAGTAACCCAGCCGTAAAGAAATAAAGGCATGGATTACGGTTTCTAACTGCTGCCTGGAAAGGAAAGGTTTCACCTTTACCAGCTTCCTTAGATGAAAAAAACTTAATTTAACTGTGGCATTGATTTGGCCGTCCAGTTTAAAATCACTGTCCAGTCTAAAACCAAGATTTAATACTGTCGGTTTAAAATATGAGGCTAGAGGGCCCAGCTCAGTAGGGGGGGTCTCATATGAGCCACCAGGTCCAAACATTATCACCTCAGTTTTCTTTTCATTCAAATTTAAAATGTTTAAGGCCATCCATGCTTTAATATCCTCCATACATGCTAAAAGAGGTGTAATAGAACAGGTGTCATGTCGTTTTAAGGGTACATAAATCTGGCAGTCGTCTGCATAACAATGGAAAGAAATACCATGTTTTCTAAGAATAGACCCAAAAGGAAGCAGATACAATGAAAAAAGCAAGGGACCTAAAATTGAACCCTGGGGAACACCACATGACAGTGGAGCAGCATGGGATTCAAACTCAGCCATTTGAACATGAAATGTTCTGTCAGACAGGTAGGATCTAAACCACTCCAGGACACTACCACAGAGGCCTACTTGGTGCTGTAACCTTGAGATTAGAATGCTGTGGTCTACAGTATCAAAGGCAGCGGTAAGGTCCAACAGGACCAAGATTACGTTATTACTGGAATCGCATGCCAAGAGGATATCATTGCAGACCTTCAACAGTGCTGACTCCGTGCTGTGTAGGGTTTTAAATCCAGATTGAAAAACCTCTAATAAACCCTGCTCATCAAGAAAAGACTTTAGTTGTAAATAGACAATTTTCTCCAAGTTTTTAGATACAAATGGGAGCTTGGATATTGGCCTAAAATTATTCAACACAGTAGGATCTAAACCAGGTTTCTTTATCAGGGGTGTCACTACAGCATGCTTAAAGTCTGCAGGATCCACACCGGATGACAGGCTACCATTTACAATAGCAAGTACCCAGTACCAGATAGTGGGAAAAATTTCTCTAAACAGCCGTGGTGAGAGAACATCACAGGGAGAGCCAGAAGGCTTAATATGAGTAACCACATCCTTCAAATGTGATAGCGTCACAGGCTCAAATTGATTAAAAACAACAGGGCAAGCAGCACAAACAGAGGGATCTAAACCAGGATAAGAGGTGAGCGCCCTCGCAGAGGCGACCTTATCAATGAAAAACTGCATAAAATTGTCACAGAGTGCAATGGAGGGTTCCAAACCAGCAGTTTGTGGAGCGTTAAAAAGAGAGTCAATAGTACTAAAAAGCATTCGTGGATTCTGGGCGTGAGATGAAAAAATATTAGAGAAATACTCTTTTTTAGCCTCTTTAACAGCATTCTGGTAGTTTCGCCAGCAATCTTTAAAAATCTGAAAGGACACTTGCAATTTATCTGATTTCCATTTACGCTCAGCTCTGCGACATTCCTGTCTGACAGCTCGAGTCCCGGCATTAAGCCACAGTTCAGGTTTAGATCTGGTTTGCCTAACCTTTACTGGCGCCACCGAGTCCAGGACAGCTTTACAGGAAGAAAGGAACCAGGTACTAAGCTCCTGGACATCAGACATATTAGGAGGACAGAGCTGGTCGAAAGCCATGGAGAATTGCGTGGCAGTGGAGGGGTTAATAATCCGATAGCTTTGTGCAGGCACCGGAGTTTTGGTCACAGCACGGACAAATACAGTCTCAAATGTCACAGGCATATGATCAGAAAATACAGCGTCATGTGTCTCTAGGTTTAACACAGGCAAACCGTAAGACAGAACTAAATCTAAAGTGTGCCCTTTTTCATGTGTAATTGTACGTAGGGACTGTGTCAGATTAAGAGCATCAATCAATGATAAAAACTCAGTTACCAACGGTTTGATGAGTGTGTTGAGGTTGTGTTGAGGTTGTGCGTTGATGAGTGTGTTGAGGTTGTGTGTTGATGAGTGTGTTGAGGTTGTGCGTTGATGAGTGTGTTGAGGTTGTGTGTTGATGAGTGTGTTGAGGTTGTGCGTTGATGAGTGTGTTGAGTTTGTGTGTTGATGAGTGTGTTGAGGTTGTGCGTTGATGAGTGTGTTGAGGTTGTGTTGAGGTTGTGCACTGATGAGTGTGTTGAGTTTGTGTGTTGATGAGTGTGTTGAGGTTGTGTGTTGATGAGTGTGTTGAGGTTGTGTTGAGGTTGTGCGTTGATGAGTGTGTTGAGGTTGCGCGTTGATGAGTGTGTTGAGGTTGCGCGTTGATGAGTGTGTTGAGGTTGCGCGTTGATGAGTGTGTTGAGGTTGCACGTTGATGAGTTTTTTGAGGTTGCGCGTTGATGAGTGTGTTGAGGTTGTGTGGTGATGAGTGTGTTGAGGTTGTGTTGAGGTTGCGCGTTGATGAGTGTGTTGAGGTTGCACGTTGATGAGTGTGTTGAGGTTGCGCGTTGATGAGTGTGTTGAGGTTGTGCGTTGAGGTTGTGTTGAGGTTGTGCACTGATGAGTGTGTTGAGTTTGTGTGTTGATGAGTGTGTTGAGGTTGTGTGTTGATGAGTGTGTTGAGGTTGTGCGTTGATGAGTGTATTGAGGTTGCGCGTTGATGAGTGTGTTGAGGTTGCGCGTTGATGAGTGTGTTGAGGTTGCATGTTGATGAGTGTGTTGAGGTTGCGCGTTGATGAGTGTGTTGAGGTTGCGCGTTGATGAGTGTGTTGAGGTTGCATGTTGATGAGTGTGTTGAGGTTGCATGTTGATGAGTGTGTTGAGGTTGCACGTTGATGAGTGTGTTGAGGTTGCGCGTTGATGAGTGTGTTGAGTTTGTGTGTTGATGAGTGTGTTGAGGTTGTGTGGTGATGAGTGTGTTGAGGTTGTGTTGAGGTTGTGCGTTGATGAGTGTGTTGAGGTTGCGCGTTGATGAGTGTGTTGAGGTTGTGTGGTGATGAGTGTGTTGAGGTTGTGTTGAGGTTGCGCGTTGATGAGTGTGTTGAGGTTGTGCGTTGATGAGTGTGTTGAGGTTGCGCGTTGATGAGTGTGTTGAGGTTGTGCGTTGATGAGTGTGTTGTTCTCTGTTGTTTCTGCAGACACCCCTGGGCCCCCGGTGAACTTCACCTTCGAGGACGTGAGGAAGAGCTCGGTTGTGTGCCGCTGGGCCCCCCCGCTGGACGACGGCGGCAGCGAGGTCCTGAACTACACCCTGGAGCAGAAGGACAACTCCAAGATGGAGATCGGGTGGAGCTGCGTGACCTCCACGCTGAGGGGCTGCCGCTACCTGGTGCCCAAGCTCATCGAGAAGAAGGAGTACATCTTCAGGGTGGTGGCCGAGAACAAGTTTGGCGCCGGGCCGTTCTGCGTCTCCAGACCGCTCGTCGCCAAGAATCCTTTCGGTACGCCGGGGTTGGCTGTTGCTAGGCGATGGATTCTGACGGTTTTACAGCTTTAAGATGGCTTATTTTCAAATAAGCCATCTCTCTGTCTCTTTGTTTTTGTGTCTGTCTGTCTGTCTCATTCTGTCCCTCTGTCTGTCTGTCTCTCTGCCTGTCTGTCTGTCTACCTGTCTAACTTTCTCTCTGCCTGCCTGTCTGTGTCCCTGTCTGCCTGCCTGTCTGTCTGTCTCTCTGCCTGTCTGTCTGTCTCCCTGTCTGCCTGCCTGTCTGTCTCTCTGCCTGTCTGTCTGTGTCCCTGTCTGCCTGCCTGTCTCTCTCTCTGCCTGTCTGTCTGTGCAATAAATGGAAGATAAACCCAAATCAATCAAAAATCAATATTAGTTTTTTTCCTGTAGTGTTCCTTCCTCCAAAGTAAGCTTGTTGCATAGCAACCACTGAAACCTTAAATGTAACATAGGGATTCGGGTTGGTTTCTGTCTGAGCCTGACTCAGGTCCTGTCTGCCCTCCGTCCTCAGACCCCCCCGAGACCCCCGAGAAGCCGGTGATCCAGGACATCACGGCCCACAGCATGCTGGTGACGTGGACCCCCCCCAACGACAACGGCAGCCCCATCATGGGCTACTGGGTGGAGCGCCGTGAGATCAACAGCTCGCACTGGGCGCGCGTCAACAGGTGGGTACAAGTACTAATACACACTGGAGAAGTACTCTGGTACAAGTACTACACTAGAGAAGTACTCTGGTACAAGTACTAATACACACTGGAGAAGTGCTCTGGTACAAGTACTAATACCACACTGGAGAAGTACTCTGGTACAAGTACTAATACCACACTGGAGAAGTACTCTGGTACAAGTACAAGACAGACAGATACACACATATATATACAGTGAGGAAAATAAGTATTTGAACACGCTGCTATTTTGCAAGTTCTCCCACTTAGAAATCATGGAGGGGTCTGAAATTGTCCTCGTAGGTGCATGTCCACTGTGAGAGACATAATCTAAAAAAATAAAAACAGAAATCACAATGTATGATTTTTTAACTATTTATTTGTATGATACAGCTGCAAATAAGTATTTGAACACCTGTCTATCAGCTAGAATTCTGACCCTCAAAGACCTGTTAGTCTGCCTTCAAAATGTCCACCTCCACTCCATTTATTGTCCTAAATTAGATGCACCTGTTTGAGGTCATTAGCTGCATAAAGACACCTGTCCACCCCATACAATCAGTAAGAATCCAACTACTAACGAGGCCAAGACCAAAGAGCTGCCCAAAGACACTAGAGACAAAATTGTCCACCTCCACAAGGCTGGAAAGGGCTACGGAGACATGTCCAAGCAGCTTGGTGAAAAAAGGTCCACTGTTGGAGCAATCATTAGAAAATGGAAGAAGCTAAACATGACTGTCCATCTCCCTCGGACTGGGGCTCCTTGCAAGATCTCACCTCGTGGGGTCTCAATGATCCTAAGAAAGGTGAGAGATCAGCCCAGAACTACACGGGAGGAGCTGGTCAATGACCTGAAAAGAGCTGGGACCACCGTTTCCAAGGTTACTGTTGGTAATACACTAAGACGTCATGGTTTGAAATCATGCATGGCACGGAAGGTTCCCCTGCTTAAACCAGCACATGTCAAGGCCCGTCTTAAGTTTGCCAATGACCATTTGGATGATCCAGAGGAGTCATGGGAGAAAGTCATGTGGTCAGATGAAACCAAAATAGAACTTTTTGGTCATAATTCCACTAACCGTGTTTGGAGGAAGAAGAATGATGAGGACCATCCCAAAAACACCATCCCTACTGTGAAGCATGGGGGGGTAGCATCATGCTTTGGGGGTGTTTTTCTGCACATGGGACAGGGCGACTGCACTGTATTAAGGAGAGGAGGACCGGGGCCATGTATTGGGAGATTTTGGGAACAACCTCCTTCCCTCAGTTAGAGCATTGAAGATGGGTCGAGGCTGGGTCTTCCAACATGACAATGACCCGAAGCACACAGCCAGGAGAACCAAGGAGGGCTCTGGAAGAAGCAGATCAAGGTTCTGGCGTGGCCTAGCCAGTCTCCAGACCTAAACCCAATAGAGAATCTTTGGAGGGAGCTCAAACTCCGTGTTTCTCAGCGACAGCCCAGAAACCTGACTGATCTAGAGAAGATCTGTGTGGAGGAGTGGGCCAAAATCCCTTCTGCAGTGTGTCAAACCTGGTGAAGAACTACAGGAAACGTTTGACCTCTGGAACTGCAAACAAAGGCTACTGTACCAAATATTAACATTGATTTTCTCAGGTGTTCAAATACTTATTTGCAGCTGTATCATACAAATAAATAGTTAAAAAATCATACATTGTGATTTCTGGATGTTTTTTTTTTAGATTATGTCTCTCACAGTGGACATGCACCTACGATGACAATTTCAGACCCCTCCATGATTTCTAAGTGGGAGAACGTGCAAAATAGCAGCGTGTTCAAATACTTATTTTCCTCACTGTATATACACACACAGACAGAAAAACAGACAGACACACAAACACACACACATATACACACACACAGAAAGACAGACAGACAAACAGACAGACACACACACACACACACATATACACACACACAGAAAGACAGACAGACAAACAGACAGACACACACACACACACCCACACATATACACACACAGACAGGTGGACACACATGTAAAAGTACTAATACCACAATGGAGAAATACTCTGGTACAAGTAGAAGATAGACAGACACACACACACACACACGCACGCACACACATACACACACACACACACATGCATACACACACACACACACAGACAAACACACACACACACTCACACACACAGATGCATGTAGTGGAGTAAAAAGTAGAATATTTCTCTCTGAAATGTAGCAGAGTAGAAGTACAAGTACCTTGACATGTGGTACTGGAGTAGAGTACTGCAGTACATGTCCTCAGCTACCCTGCAGCTCTGGTGTTGACTGGTGTGTGACCTTGTGTGACCTTGTGTCCCGTCCTCAGGGACCTGGTTCCGGGTACCGAGCTGAACGTGGAGGGCCTCCTCGAGGGGCTCACATACATCTTCAGGGTGGCGGCTGAGAACCAGGCGGGCCCCGGGAAGTTCAGCGGCCCCTCCGAACCCAAAACTGCCCAGGCCCCCATCTGTACGTAACATAGACTCTAACACCCCCCCACGCCCCACCCTCCCCCCACATCATCACATCCCTTCACCATACATAGATATTTGCATGGTTGGATTGTTTTGAATGAAGGCGTTAAGATCAATCTCCAAAAGATGTATTTTTTAATCAACTTCACCCTGGGGGTGGGGGGGGGGTAAACTTATTCTACCTGCTGTATTAGACACACATTATATTTAATCTGTGTTTTTGGGACTCTGTAGTGCCCCCGGGACCCCCAGTTGCCCGAGTGGTGGCAACCACCGACCACTCCATCGACGTGGAGTGGGACCCCCCGGCCGACAACGGCGGGGGGGAGATCCTGGGATACCACGTGGAAAAGGTGGGTCCTCAAAAACCTTTATTTATTAAAAACTTTATTTATTTTATTTAAGTACTTTGTTAACATGCCTGTGCAGAGCAAACTGCAGAGCTAGAGTTCCTTATAAGCACTTTATATTATATTTTTTCACCACGTTCTGGTTGGTGACTGGGGAGGTTACTGTTGCACTAAATTGATTGCTCCTATTTTTTTCTTTGTACGTTGCATAAGTGTTACTTATTCTGGATCCACACTATTATTTATAAATACTTATAAACACTAATATAAATGAACGCTCACACTAATACATCAGGTGCTTGCCAGATAAACTTTGTCAGCTGGAATGTTAAATCTCTAAATCACCCAGTGAAACGCAGAAAAGTACTTTCACACCTTGAGGAGCTGAATGCAGATATTGCCTTCTTGCAAGAAACCCATTTGAACACGTTTGACCATTTTAGACTGAGAGTAGGGTGGGTGGGACAATTTTTTCATTCTTCTTTCCATTCTAAATCTAAAGGGACGGCTATCTTGGTCAAGAAATCCATCCCATTCGTAGTGTCAAAAGTAGATGCTGACTCTGCTGGCCGTTATATAATAGTAGTAGGTAGACTGAACTGTACCCCAGTAATTCTAGCGAATGTGTACGCACCTAACTGGGATGACAGTGCATTTTTTACCAGCTTCTTCTCTCGAATACCTGATATAGATTCACATCATCTTATACTTGGAGGAGATATTAATTGTGTCGCCCTCACTGGATCGTAGTTCACCCAAGACCATGCAACCAACTCGCTCAACAGTAGTGCTTAATCAGCTTCTAAAAACCTACGGAATGACTGATGTTTGGCGCTTTCAGAATCCTTACGTAGGTGCTACTCCTTTTATTCACCAGTTCACAAAACATATTCTCGAATCGATTATTTTTTTATTGATAATGGCTTACTTTCATTAGTCAACAAATGTGAATACCAGGCAATAGTGATATCGGACCACGCACCACTGTCAATTACCTTAAGCTTGCCTACTACAAGCAGTGGATATCGGCCATGGCGATTTAACACATTACTTCTCTCAGATACTGAGTTTGTTAAATTTATCTCCAAGGAAATACATGAGTTTTTGGAGTGTAATCGGACCCCAGGGGTGTCCTACTGTCTAATTTGGGAAACGTTAAAAGCCTATCTCAGAGGCCAAATCATATCATATAGTGCCTGTGTAAAGAAACAACAACAGATCAGGCTTAAAAAGATAGAAGGTTATATCTTACAAATCGATGGAGTTCTCTCACACTCGCCATAAGCTGATTTATTTAAGGAACGATTGGTTCTCCAGACAGAATTCAATCTGTTATCCACGAAACTCATTGAGAACCTTTTGAATAAATCCAGACACAAGTCCTACGAACACAGCGAAAAGATAGGAAAAATCTTAGCTCATCAATTACGGCAACAATGTGTTGATCAGTCAATCCTTGAAATTATTGATGAACACAACAAAAAATTAACTGATCCATTGGAGATTAATCATAGGTTTATGGAATACTACTCGCAATTATACACATCTAAGTCCAGTATAAATGATGTATTGTTCGACTCATTTTTTTGCAAATTTACTTTGCCCACCATTGGTGAGCAATTTACCTCGGATTTGGAAAGACCATTTTCGAAGACCAAAGTATTTAAAGCAATTGCCACTATGCAAAGTGGGAAATCGCCGGGGCCTGATGGCTTTCCGAGCAAATTTTTCAAAAAATTCTCCTCAGAACTTTCCCATATTTTACTGGCTGTTTATGAAGAGTCCTCCATCTCTGGGTCATTACCAGAAACCATGAGGCAAGCTGTCATTTCTCTAATTTATAAAAAGGGTAAGAGTAAGTTAGATTGTAGCTCATATCGACCTATCTCATTATTAAACGTTGATAGTAAAATATTTGCCAAACTCTTAGCATGTTGATTAGAAATTGTTATACCCTCAATAGTGTCTGATGATCAGACTGGCTTTATCAAAAATCGATATTCATTTCATAATATACGCAGACTTTTAAATATCCTCCACCATCCCACTCCATCCGATATGCCTGAGGTGCTTTTGTTACTTGATGCTGAAAAGGCATTCGACTGGGTGGAGTGGGACTACCTCTTCTATATCTTGAAGAAATTTGGCTTTGGTGCAAAATTCATCTCATGGATTAATGTTTTATATGCTTCTCCTGTAGCAGCGATTCGGACAAACAATAACATATCCTTTTTCCAATTAGGCCAGGTGACTAGACAAGGATGCCCACTTTCCCCCTTATTATTTGTGCTGATGATTGAGCCCCTGGCAGTGGCAATACGGTCCGATAGTACTATTAAAGGCATACTGAGAGATGAATCCAAACACAAAGTGTCCCTTTATGCTAAGGTGACCAGATTTCTCAGACACGATCCGGGGACATTTTCAGCTCAGTAGCGTAAACACCTCCAAAACACGTCATGTTTTTAATTTTTGTAAAACTTAAAACGGGGACCTAGAGCTGAGTATCAGATACAATATAAACTATTGAGGAAATATTTTCCTTTGACATTGATGCAGTATGAAACGAGATCGCTGCAGTCGGCAGCAGAGAAACAAGCTACAATGGAAGTTAATGGGAGAATTGTCCAGCTTGTATTTACGTTCATAAAGTGCTCGTTTTGCTGCTGACAGACTCAGATTAATATTCTAAGTGTCTGATAACATTATGGAAAGGATTTCTAAGGAGGCCGACCTTTCTGTTAAAGATTAAGATCATTTTTTAAAACATAAAAGTCCACCAGACTCCATGTAAATAACCAGTGATTTTAGCATGGTAAAATATGGCTTTCTAAAACATCTCTGAGCTCTGAGCAGCGCTGGGACTGTCCCCAGAAACCGGGGATGCCTGGTCACCCTACTTTATGCGGATGATACCCTCTTATATGTGTCTGAACCACTTGAGACCCTGCCTCGGCTACTGTCATTACTTGGCAGTTTTGGAAGAATATCGGGTTATAAAATAAACATGCAAAAAAGTGAACTTGTGCCGATTAACACTGCAGCCAGACTTATCACATTTAACTCTTTGCCATTTAAATAGACTAAAGATAAATTTAAGTATTTAGGCATATGGGTTACTAGTAATTATAAGAACCTATATAAAACAAATTTTATTCCATTGATAGACTCTATAAAACAAGATTTTGAGCGCTGGGGTACATTACCGTTATCATTAGGAGGTAGGATAAACACCGTCAAAATGAACATCCTACCTAGATTTTTATATCTCTTCCAGTGTATTCCTATATTTTTAACTAAATAGTTTTTCCTACTGACAGACAGGCTGATATCAGCTTTTATATGGAATGGGAAGAATGCACGCATTCGCAAAAGTATCCTACGGCGACCCCGAGAACATGGAGGTTTATCATTACCCAATTTTCAGTACTACTATTGGGCAGCCAATGCTTGTTCTATGCTGTATTGGCTTAATTCACATGCTGGTGGTCCTAAATGGCTGTCTCTTGAGAATCTGTCATGCCATCCTGCCTCTTTGCATGCATTGCTCTGATCAACATTGCCATCACCTCATCCAATATATAAATACTCTCAGAATCCAGTGGTTAAGCACTCCTTAAAAATATGGGGACAGTTCAGAAGGCATTTCTTACTTAATGATATCTCAGTCTATGCTCCCATAGTAAGGAATCACTCCTTCTATTATAGATGATTCTTTTGGTGCCTGGTCTGTAAAAGGCCTTAAGGTACTAAAGGATATATATTTTGAAGGCACTTTTGCAACTTTTCAACAAGTGAAAACCAAATTCCAAATTCCCAACGCTCATTTCTTCAAATATCTCCAACTTCGCAGTTTTGTCGCATCATCTGTTCGTCACTTCCCCTCATTACCACCTGAGTCACTTCTAGAGACTGTTCTAAAAGTGAATCCATACTCCAAGGGGGCCATTGGTAAAATCTATGGTGCAATGAATACTCACAATATGGGACCTCTGGCTCATGTGAAAAGATTGTGGGAAGAGGAACTGGTTACAGGAATCTCTGAGGATATATGGGAATCTATATTGAAAAATATTCACTCATCTTCAATATGTCAAAGACATCGAATTATTCAATTTAAGGTTGTTCACAGATTGCATTGGTCTAAAGTAAAGCTGGCAAAATTTAAATCAGACATAGACCCTTACTGTGATAGATGTGAAGTTGAGCCAGGCACTCTGTCTCACATGTTTTGGCTCTGCCCAAAACTTAAAGATTTTTGGCATTCTATATTCAAATTTATCTCCCACACTTTGGGGACAATCATAGAGCCTGAGGCCACGATCTCTGTATTTGGCATTGTGCCGCAGCATTTTCACTTGAATCAAAATAATAAAAGCCTCATAGCATTCACTACTCTTCTGGCTCGATGGCAGATACTGCTTAAATGGAAAGATAAATCCCTTCCAACTTTCAAAATTTGGCTCACTGATCTTTTATACAATCTGATCATGGGAAAAATAAGATATGCTACAGCAGGTTGTGCCTACAAATTCTTTGATATCTGGCAACCGGTTCTGGACCAAATTAGGAAGGTGGATCCATCTCTAATCTCAAATTCAGAGGAATAATATATTGTACGTACTTGTGCTACCCTTTTTAAAAACATATTAATGATTGTTTGTTTTTGTATTTTTCAAATTAATATTTGTATTAGTGCAACAGGTGGGGACTGTTCCTGGGTGGGTTGGGTTGGTTAACATAAAAAAAAAGAAAAAGTATTGTAAAGTGTATCTTGTATCTGATAAGATGTTCAATAAAAACACTTATATTAAATTAAATGTATTAACTATATTAAATGTATTAAATATATTAAATTAAATGTATTAAATATATTAAATTAAATGTATTAAATATATTAAATTAAATATATTAAATGCATTAAATGAAATGTATTACATTTATTAAATGAAATGTATTAAATATATTAGATGCATTAAATTAAATATATTAAATATATTCAATTAAATATATTACATTAAATATAATAATTGAAATGTATTTAATTAAATGTATTAAATTTAAAAAATATATTAAATTTATTTATTATATTATAATACGTTTAATACATTTACACAATACATATATTACACAATGATAATATATCTTTTTTTACCCTTTTGTGTCTTTCCTCCGATGATTTTGTCACTTTTTCAAAAATTTAAAATGCAAACTTTTTTTTGACACGTTTATTGCTTTTATTAATGTTTTTTTTTAACCTTTTTTACATCTAAGTTGTTTTTTCCCCCGACATTTTTGTCACTTTTATCTACGTTCTTTTGTTGTTCTTTTTTCTTTAAAATGCTATAAAATTGTAGCCTGACGTGTTCATACTCAGATTCTAGTCAGAATATGAACTTCCCGACCTCAGATATTGTTCTCTTTTTGTTCAGCACTTTGGAAACCTTGTTTGTTCAAATCATGCTACAGTATATAAATAACGTGGATTGGATTCAAGACTCTTATGGGTCTGCCTTTTAACTCTATAGCGGAGATGTTAGCCCCATACGAGCCGGTCTGCAGCCTTAGATCCTCCTTCCACAGTCGAGGCTTAAATCTAAGGGGGGCCGAGCTTGGCTCAGACTAATGCTGGTTCTGTGTTGTTCTCCAGGCCATGGTTGGCACCAAGGACTGGTCCCGGGCCACAGAGCGTCTATGGAAAACCCGATCCTTCACGGTCTACGGGGTCCGCGAGGGAGCCAAGTACTCCGTCAGAGTGATCGGCTGCAATGCTGCCGGAGAGGGAACGCCAGGATTCACAGAGGCTGTGTTTGTCAGGAATCCTGCAGGTCAGCTGAAGAGAAGACAGAGACTGAAACTCAGATTTAGGTTAAATGTTGTCTAATTCAGAGTGGCTTTCTTGTGTGTTTGTGTCTTCTTTCCTCGGTTGTCCTCCACAGAGAAGCCGATGATTGACCTGGAAATGTCTGTGAAGAGTGGCGTGATCATCAGAGCCGGAGAGAACCTCCATTTGCCCGCGACAGTCACAGGTAAACCCTACCCCACCATCACCTGGACCAAGGACGATGCCAAACCCGACAAAGACCGCGTGGAGATCCTTACCGAGGGCAACGACAGCGTCGTTTCCATCAAGAACGCGCAGAGGAAGGACTGCGGCAAATACCACATCTCCGCTTGCAACCCCAGCGGCACAAAGAACGCTTCCATCAGGGTGGATGTTGTAGGTGAGTAAACTCCAGGAAGCCAGGACTGGATGATAAATTAGTTAATAATACAGAGTCCCTAAAGAGACATGGGGATACACTTAATTACCCCGCAAGGGGAAATTCATGTGGTCTTCTTACAAGATAAAGAAATGGTCAGTGCACTCAGTAGAATATTATTCAGATAGGTTCAGATTGGTGAGCATGAGCTACTTTCTGGTGTGTCAGACAAAGTATTTAGTTCTCTTGTGAAAAACCATCAGAATACTCTGCAGAAAATGAGGTGTACGACAACAAAATCTACCTGAACCAGCCTTAGATTGGTTTCTTGTTAGCACTAGATATGCGTGCTCATGAGAAAAGTATCTTCTTGTGAGCATGGGGTATTTACAAAAAAGTTCCTTACAGTTAATTGAGGCTATGAAATGAAATTGGACAAAGAAATATACTATTGTTTTGTCATCAGATGTCCCCGGGCCCGTCACGGACCTGAAGCCCGTCGTTGTCACTCGCAAGATGATCTTCTTGAACTGGGACGACCCAGAGGACGATGGGGGCAGCGACCTGACCGGCTTCATCGTGGACCGCAGAAATCCCAATTCTCACGCATGGAGGCAGCCCGTCGAAACCGCCTCTTCCAAGTGTGAGTGCATGGGGATAGTGGAGGGACAGGAGTACATCTTCCGCGTCACTGCCAAAAACAAGTACGGCCTGGGCGTGCCAGTAGAGATGGACATCATCAAGGCTGTTGACCCACAGGGTGAGTCCTAAAATCTCTGGATTTTGATCAGAAATTGTCCTAAAATTCTCTCTTGTGACCAGAATAGTAGATATCTTTGGGTATTTTTGGCCTTTGTTCCTTTAAATGGATTTTTATGTGGTGTTTCTGCAGGCCCACCGTCATACCCTGAGAAGTTCCACTACACCGAACGCACCAAGAACTCCCTTACACTGACCTGGAGGCCGCCTCGTAACGACGGCGGCAGCCCCATCATCGGCTACACCGTTGAGAAAAAGAGGCAAGACAAGCAGGCCTTTGAGCCATGCAACACAGAGATGTGCCCCAACTTGACCATGACAGTTGAGGGCCTGGATGAGGACTGGATGTACGAGTTCAGGATCAAATGTGCCAACCTGATTGGAGTAAGCGAGCCATCCATCCCGTTGACTGTGATTATCCAAGACGACGAAGGTAAGACGGAAGGGTCTTTAAAACTTAACTTAACCGTGCTCTTATATTCAAGAATGGGACCGAGGTTGTGTGCTAACTGTGTGCTGCTGTGTTTTGTTTACGTTTTGTCCCTCTCAGTGGCTCCTGAAGTCCACATGCTGAAGCACTTCAAGGGCGACTGTATTACTGTGAAGAAGGGTGAGCCCATTGAACTCCCTGCTGATATCCTGGGCCTGCCCATCCCTAACATCGAGTGGACCAAGGACGACGTGGTCATCGAGCCCACAGAGGCTCTGCTGATTGAGACTGAGGTGACCGGCAGGTTGAATGCAAAGACCAAGTTGTCCATCCCAGCAGCCAATAGGAGGGACCGCGGCAGCTACACTGTGACCGCCTCCAACAACATGGGTTCAGCCAAGCACACCACCTATGTCATGGTGCTGGGTGAGTTAAAACATGCCACTAACCCAAGACATGATGCAGTGATTAGTTTGTAAAATATAAGGTGTACTTTAAACAAACTTTAATTTGCCCTCTTCTCAGACCGACCACTTCCACCCAGGAATTTGACAGTGTCCAACATCAGGGCGGAGTCCTGCTACCTCCATTGGGAAGTACCGCTGAGCACTGGTGGCAGCGAGCTGACCAACTACATTGTTGAGAAGTTGAAAGTGGTAAAAGAGGAACCAGAGCTGGAAGAGGGACAGGAAGCTCCACCTGGACCACAGTGGGAGGAGGTCAACAACAGCGTCATTGAGAGGAAACTCGGGGTATGTCCTGATAAAAACAAAAATAATAGTAATAACATGTTTTTTATTGGCTTTTAAAGCCATATTTGACTCTAATGGGAACATCATCTCCCTCTGCAGGTTTGGGAACTGGAGACCAACAAGTCCTACATGTTCCGGGTCAAAGCCCAGAATCGTTACGGTATATCTGACCCCTGCACTACAGAGGAAATCAAGATCATAGACCCATTTGGCCTTCCTGGCCCACCAGAGAAACCAAAGATCGCAGAGTACTCCAAGACCTCCATGACCCTAACCTGGCAGCCCCCCAGGGACACTGGCGGCTCTATGATTATCGGCTACTGGCTGGAGAAGAGGGAGAAAGGCACTGACTACTGGGCCAAAGTCAACAAGATGCCGGTCACCAAGAGGGGCATGAAAGGCTGGGACTACCAGGTAAGCATATGGGACTTTGCTTCTGTGTAAGTACAGAATTACATTTTTACATTGCCTCAGTGTTTCCAGCTCTGGGTCCAATGCTTAAAGAAACTGCTCACCGGGCAAGTGTAGGATCTGCATTTGAACCCAACTTTTGTAAACCTAGCAAAACAGAATCTCAGGTTAAACCCAAACAGACCTGTAGACCTTTGGGACTATTGACTTTTATGAAGGTCTGTCACAGAGATTTGAGAAGAACCTTTACAAGAAATTAACATGCTATGTCCGAGTCTTTAAGGAAGCCTGCTCCTTTAGGTAGGCCCATTAAGACCTTTAGGTAGGCCCATTGAGACTTTTAGGTAGGCATTGAGACCTTTAGGAAGGTCCGTTACAAGCCTTCAAAAGGGTCTATCAAAAACCTTAAGATTGTGCTTTGTAGACCTTCGGCTCTGATCTGTTGGCCTATCAAAAACCTTCAGGATGGACGTTTGTAGGTCTTTGACTCTTGTCTCCTGCAATCCTTTGGTCAGTTCCATCACAAACCTTAAAGATGGTCCATCAGAATCCTTTAAGATAGACCTTTGTAGACCCTAAGAACTGGTCTCTTGCAAACCTCTGGTCAGGTCCATCGCAAACCTTTAAGATGGTACTTCAAAATCCTTTAAGATAGACCTTTGTAGACCCTAAAAACTTGTCCCTTGCAAACCTTTGGTCAGGTCCATCGCAAACCTTTAGGATGGTCCTTTGCAGACCTTCAGATAGAATCTGACTTTGGGAAGGTCCATTGCAATCCTTTTGAGAACTCCATTATCCACCTTAAAATGGTTTGTCAAAGACCTTTTAAGAAGGTCCTCAGCAGACCTTCAGAACGAAGTGTTGCAGTCCTTAAGAAAACCCTGCTTACCAAAGGTGTCTGTTAACTCCACTTATCCTTCTTTGTCTCCCAGGTGACTCGTCTGTTTGAAGGAACAGAGTACGAGTTTAGGGTCGCTGCCACCAATTCTGCAGGAATGGGACCGTTCAGCGGACCGTCCGACTCGGCCTTCGCTGTTGATCCCATCAGTGAGTAAAATAAACTTAAATAACTGAAATCTATGTGATTAATCAAAGTCCTTTGACCAGATAGTTTTGGTAAATGATGGATTTGATTCTTACAAACTGCTTCTCTCCACTCCAGCTCCTCCAAGCATGCCCGCTGCTCCTGAGGTGATTGACAAGACAAAGCACAGTGTCACGCTGTCCTGGAAGCCGCCAGAGAGCGACGGAGGAAGCCCCATCAAGGGCTACATCATCCAGATCCAGGAAGAGGCCGCGACAACGTGGATCAGCGTGAACGATGCCGACTCCCTCCACCCCACCACCGAGTTTACCATGCCCAGCCTCCGCCGCGCGCTGAAACGCTACCGCTTCAGGATCATCGCCGTCAACGACATCGGCGAGTCCGACCCCAGCCCCAGCACCGGCGAAGTTCTGGTTGAGGACGTTGCATGTATGTCTAACTGCCGAAAATAATACATGACCAGAATCCAGAGGGTTTTATCTGTGGATATCTCTTCACCTTCACTGATGTTGACCCCGGTGTTTCTCCCTCCACAGTTGCTCCTTCCATCTCCATCGACGTGCTGATGGACGACCTGCTGTACATCCGGGCTGGAGACCCGATCAGGATCCCCGCCACCATCAAGGGCCGCCCGGTTCCCAAGGTGACCTGGGAATTTACTGGCAAAGCCAAGTCGCACAAGAAGAACAAACTGCACACGCTGCCTGTGGACTCAGAGGTGAGACCAGCAACAATGTGTTCGTATTGAAAACCCTGAATATTACAATACTGCTGCTTTTTTATTGGTAATTGGACGTTTTATTTAATTTCCGATTGTTTTTTGTGCATTCAGATTCAGTCCACCGACACCACGTCCGTTGTGACCGTCCCCGTCAGTCTGAGGACGCACTCTGGACGCTACACCATCACCGCCAAGAACAAGTCCGGACAGAAGCACATCAACGTCAGAGTCATTGTTCTCGGTATGTCTGTTGTCTGTGGTGTATATACAAGGGGTTCTCAAACAAATCACTCTACAGGGACAGGGGACCAGTAGACTATGTCCAGACCTTCCTCCACAGCTCTGCAGTGGAGGGTCTGGCTAGTCCACGCAGCATTCCTGGATGGGAGAACAATGTGCTCTGGTTTATTGGCATTTCTGTAAACCAATCACAATACTTGTGGGCGGGGCTTAGAGCCGGATGGAGCCACGGTGCCGCTGCTAAATAGTCTCAGGAAGGACGTTGTTTTGGGGGAACATGTGTACGTTCAGAAGTAGTTCTATTCCTCAACAGAAAACTTAGATTGAACAGATCTATGGTATATGGTCTATGGTATGTACTATATGTAGATTATTAATTAATTAATTGCACAGTGTAAGAGTGGCGACCACTCCTTCTCTTCCTTCCTGTTCTGTCCTCTTTACCCTGCATTTGATCTGAAGACATAGGACTCTGTCATCTATGAAGTTGTCCTCATCAATTTCCAGATACCAAATTTCTTTTTTGAAGTATTTGGCGTCAGGATTGAATGTCTCTGTATGTTCCAGTCTCTGTTTTGTCTGATATTTTGTCTGATTGTCATTTTCTCCTCGGTGCAGACGTCCCCGGAGCCCCGAAGGACCTGAAGGTCACCGACACCACCCGGTCCACCATGAGGCTGATCTGGAAACTCCCCGACAGCGATGGAGGAGAGAGAATCAAGAGCTACTTCATCGAGAAGAAAAGTCTGATTGACAAGGCCTGGACAACGGTAACACTGCTCAAGCTGTACAATACCATACAACATACCGTACTATGGTCCTGATGGTGTATAAAAAACAACAACAACATGGTGTCATGCAATGCATTAGTTAAACATTACTCAAAATAAATGAATGAAATAAATTTAAAAAAGAGAAATCACAAGTACAAGAATCCCACGTCTACATGGCCATGCAGGCCTGTTTTTTAAGAGCTTGTCTATATAGGTCTCATTTTCTAGAAGATCTTTTTAATTTTGGTTCTTTTTTAATTTACAGTTTAGTTTTTTTTATTTTCCTTCCTTAAAGTACAAATAACTTTAGTTGAGTTTTCGGGGGATTTTTGAATGTTGGGAAAGCATGCCCATGTGCCAGGATTTTATTAGCTTAGCCTAGCATCATCAAAAACTGAGAATACACATTTTACAAAATGTCTGAGGGTCTTACTCTCTTAATGGTTGCTGTTAATGGTTGCTGTTTTGACTTTGGGTCACGCTAATGTTGCCTAAAATAGACTTACTTAGAAAATGCAGCGAAAAGGTGACGAAAAAGCGACAAAGAGGCTACGAAAGGCGTCAAAAAGGTGACGAAAAGTTGAAGAATATGTAACGATAAGGCGACAAAAGGCGACAAAAAGCGACAAAAGGTGACAAAAAGCGACAAAAAGCGACAAAAAGGCTACAAAAAGCAACAAAAGGTGACAACAGGTGATGAAAAGTTGAAGAATAGGTAACGAAAAGGCGACAAAAAGCGACAAAAAGACGACAAAAAGCAACAAAAAGGCGACAAAAGGTGACGAAAAGTTGAAGAATAGGTAACGAAAAGGCGACAAAAAGCAACAAAAAGGCGACAAAAAGCAACAAAAAGGCGACAAAAAGCAACAAAAGGCAACAAAAGGTGACGAAAAGTTGAAGAATAGATAACGAAAAGGCGACAAAAAGCGACAAAAGGTGACAAAAAGGCTACAAAAAGCAACAAAAGTTGACAAAAAGACTACAAAAAGCAACAAAAGGCGATAAAAGGTGAGGAAAAGTTGAAGAATAGGTAACGAAAAGGCGACAAAAAGCGACAAAAAGACGACAAAAAGCAACAAAAAGGCGACAAAAAGCAACAAAAGGCAACAAAAGGTGACGAAAAGTTGAAGAATAGGCAACAAAAAGGCGACAAAAAGCGACAAAAAGGCGACAAAAGGCAACAAAAAGCAACAAAAAGGCGACAAAAGGTCACAAAAAAACAATGTTGTGTAACTCTGGTTGTGTAACAGAATCTCAGATAGGACAGATAGTCTAGCTAGCTAACCATAGTCCTCAGAAATCAGCCGCAGGTTAGAGCACCAACACAGAGACAGAAGACGGGGACAGACATCTGGCCTAAATGAGGGACATCCAGCCGAATTGTCCTGCGGCACCGGACTAATCCCGGAGGTGGACCGTCGTGGATTTCCGCTGTAGACCAGCCTTTGATTAACTGGTGGTCTGTTGGTTTCCAGGTGAACGCCGCCTGCGCCAGCCAGGCCTACGTGGTGACGGGACTGCTGGAGGGGCAGGACTACCACTTCAGGGTCCGAGCTGAGAACAGGCTCGGATTCGGCCCGTTCACCATCACCACCGACCCCGTGCGGGCCAGAGACCCCATCTGTGAGTACACACTGCCAAAACCTGGTCTGGGATTGCTCTGGTGCAGTTTTTTAAGATCACTTCGATCTTATGTCATTACGATATAGATAAACCAGATTATTTCTGGGTCCTGGCTGCTTGATTGAGTGATTCTTCCTTTTTCCTCAGACCCGCCTGACCCCCCCACCAAAGTGAAGGTGAACCTGGTGACGAAGACCACGGTCACCCTGAGCTGGGAGCCCCCCAAGAACAACGGTGGCTCTCCGGTGAAGCATTACATCATCGAGCGCCTGAGCTGGGACACCAGCGGCAAAGAGAAGGAGACGTGGAAGCAGTGCAATAAGAGGGACGTGGAGGAGCTCAGCTTCGTGGTGGAGGACCTGAACGAGGTGGGTCCACGTCCTGTGGGGACATGGTCCTCTAGGAATGTTCTCTAGGGGACATGGTCCTCTTGGGACGTCCTCTAGGGAAATCTTCTATGGATGTCCTCTGGGGATATGGTCCTCTAGGGAAATGGTCCTCTGGGGACATCCTCTAGGGAAACCCTCTATGGATATCCTCTGGGAACGCAACTACTGCGTCTATGTCCTCTAGGGATGTCCTCTGGGGACGCAACTACACTTTATTGTCTCAGCGGACGTCTTAAATAATAACAATAATTTGGCGGTCCCCTTGCAGTAACTCTAATGGTGCTTTTCCACTGCGTGGTATCTACTCTACTCGCCTCGACTCTACTCGCATTTTTTGGTTTTCCATTACGAAAAAAAGTCCCTGGGACATGCTACCAGGTACTTTTTTTAGTACTACCTCAGTCGAGGTTCTAAGCGAGCTGATGCGATACTAAAAGGTGATGTGGAAACCTGCAGGCTGCTGATTGGTCGGATCGCTGCGTTGTTAGCAGACAAGAGTGCGGAGTGTGTGTCCGGAACAAACGGGACATTTAAAAAAAAAAAATCTAGCCGACAGATTATCTACTCTCTGCACTATTCTCACTTTAACTGTTCAATATTAAGGGCTATATATTAGGGGATTTATGTTGTTTCCAATATTGCACACTGTTACTTTAAAAAAAACAAGACAATATATCAAAGAAAAGTTTTTATTTAGCTTTTCAAGTAGCGCATCAAACCCTCCCGTCCATCCCGGTCTTCTTCCCCTGCACCCTGTGACAGTGTCCCCCCCGGCTCTGCTGTCCCAGATGCATCCCAGTCGTTGTCATAAGCCTCTCCATATGACTCTCATAAAGATTATACGAAGCCCAGCAGGTCAGAACCAGAGATTTCACCCGTCGGACATCGAGCCCACCAGACGGTCTGCGGCGGTGGTTTTGCAAAGCGTTAATGCTCTGAAACACAGACGGTACACAGCAGACATATTTTGGTGTGTAATCATGGTTGCTAAAGTTCATGTACTTTATATAGTGTATAGTAAATACAGACCGTGGTCCCTAACACATGCAAATGTTAGCTAACGTTACCAGGAAACTTAACTTACCCTTTGGTGTCGCCGAACAACAGTCATGTCGACGTCTGAACTCCGTCGGAATTCCCAAACTCCTGTTTGTTTTAGCGGTGATTTTTGTTGCTTCCTTTAGCTTCTTTTGAAACAAAACATTGGCGAGTAGCTGACATGCTGTTGTGAATCACATTGAAAATTACGTCATCACGCGTAGCTATGGTAACCAGCCACGCTGAGGCGTTACTCAATCTGCAATGGAAAACCGACCGAAAATGGGTCGAACCGAGTAAAGGCGAGTCAAACCGTGTCGAGCCGAGTTGTTACCATCAATGGAAAAACGCCATAAGTGGGGACTGCGGACCCCCAGGGGTCCGTGAAGGGGGCCCCCAACAAAAAGGGGAGTTATTTATTTTCCAGGGTTCGATTCCCACTGCGATACATCAACCAATGTGTCCCTGAGCAAGGCACTTAACCCCTAGTTGCTCCAGAGGCGTGAAGCTCAAAAGCACCTTGGCAGTGCCCTCCAGCTACCAGTCCCCCACCATACTCTTGTCCGTACGGGTACTCGAACCGGCGACCCTCCGTTTCCCAACCTGACCTACTGACTGACCTACTGCCCCCCCCCGTATGACTATTTTGCTCATGGGTTACCTTCACTTTCTGTAATAAAACACCTAAAAGCTGAAATGCTATCAGGCAGGGGATCCTGATGTGGGTCCATGGTCTAGATTGTGTTAGTTTAAGGGTCCTCGAAGCCCTCGGGGACCTGGACCCCCCCCCCCCCTCGTCTGCATATACTGATCTAACATCTGTGTCTGTGGTGGATCTGCAGGGAGGGGAGTATGAGTTTAGAGTGAAAGCTGTGAACGCAGCGGGACCCAGCCGCCCGTCGGCCGCCGCCGGGCCCCTGGTCATCAAGGATCAGACATGTGAGTGACAGCTGCTTCGGCCAATCACAGCACGTGCAGTAGTTGCAGTGAAATCAGTTCAGACACACATATACACATATACACACATATATCACACATATATCACACATATATCACACATATACACACAAATATCACACAAAGACACACATATATCACACATATACACATATGTCAGACATATAAACACATATACACATATGTCAGACATATAAACACATATACACACATATAAACACATATACACATATATAAACACATATACATATATAAACACATATACACACATATAAACACATATATCACACATATAAACACATATACACATATATAAACACATATACACACATATAAACACATATACACATATATAAACACATATACACACATATAAACACATATACACATATATAAACACATATACACACATATACACATATATACACACATATACACACATATATACACATATAAACACATATACACACATATATACACATATATACACATATAACACATATACACATATATAAACACATATACACACATATACACATATATAAAAACATATATCACACATATACACACATATAAACATATATAAACACATATATCACACATATACACAAATATACACACATAATATATATCACACATATATCGGCTTCTGTGTTAAAACATGTGATGTGTGTGTGTGCGCGTGCGTGTATGTGCGTGTGTGTGTGTGTGTGTCTGTGTGTGCGTGTGCGTGCGTGTGGGTATGTATGTGTGTGCGCGTGCGTGCGTGTGTGTGTGTGTGTGTGCAGGAGCGCCCAGCATCCAGCTGCGCGAGGCCCTGGAGGGCGAGGAGGGCTGTGACGTCAGCATCGTGGCGAGGGTGAGCGGCTGCCCGTTCCCCACACTCACCTGGCACAGAGCCAGCCTGGCCAAGCCGGAGGAGAAGGCCGCCGTGCAGTACGACCAGCACATCAACAAGCTGGTGACCCACGACAAGTGCACGCTGCTGATCCAGCAGGCCACCCGGCTCGACAGCGCCCTCTTCAGCCTGACGGCCACCAACAGCCTGGGCACCGCCACCAAGACCGTCAAGCTCGCCGTGCTCGGTGAGAACCACCGACGTCAACATGGGGTCACATACATCTTAGACTAGACTTAGAGACTTAGACTTAGAGACTTAGAGACTTAGACTTAGAGACGTAGACTTAGAGACTTAGACTTAGAGACTTAGAGACTTAGACTTAGAGACTTAGAGACTTAGAGACGTAGACTTAGAGACTTAGAGACTTAGACTTAGACTTAGATACTTAGACTTAGAGACTTAGAGACTTAGACTTAGAGACTTAGACTTAGAGACTTAGACTAGACTTAGACTTAGAGACTTAGAGACTTAGAGACTTAGACTTAGAGACTTAGAGACTTAGAGACTTAGACTTAGAGAGAGACTTAGACTTAGACTTAGAGACTTAGAGACTTAGACTTAGACTTAGACTTAGAGACTTAGACTTAGAGACTTAGACTTAGAGACTTAGACTAGACTTAGACTTAGAGACTTAGAGACTTAGAGACTTAGACTTAGAGACTTAGAGACTTAGAGACGTAGACTTAGAGACTTAGACTTAGAGACTTAGAGACTTAGACTTAGAGACTTAGAGACTTAGAGACGTAGACTTAGAGACTTAGACTTAGAGACTTAGACTTAGACTTAGATACTTAGACTTAGAGACTTAGAGACTTAGACTTAGAGACTTAGAGACTTAGACTTAGACTTAGACTTAGAGACTTAGACTAGACTTAGACTTAGAGACTTAGAGACTTAGACTTAGAGACTTAGAGACTTAGACTTAGACTTAGACTTAGACTTAGAGATTTAGACTTAGAGACTTAGAGACGTAGACTTAGACTTAGAGACTTAGAGACTTAGACTTAGAGACGTAGACTTAGAGACTTAGACTTAGAGACTTAGACTTAGACTAGACTTAGACTTAGAGACTTAGACTTAGAGACTTAGAGACTAAGAGACTTAGAGACTTAGACTTAGACTAAGATAGATAGATAGATAGATAGATAGATAGATAGATAGATACTTATAAACCCCACCCCTGATCCATTGTCCAATCACAACTGTAGGTTAGGAAGGTTATGGTTGTGATAAAATAACATTCATTCTTTCTCTCCGTCTCTCTATCTCTCCATCTCTCCCCCTCCCTTCCCCATCTCTCCCCCTTCAGGACCCCCCGGGCCCCCCATGGCCCCGCTCAAGTTCACCGAGGTGTTTGCGGATCGGATCGGCCTGGCCTGGAGCCCCCCCAGGGACGATGGCGGCTCCAAGATCACCAACTACGTGATAGAGAAGCGCGAGGACAACAGGAAGTCCTGGGTCCACGTGTCCAACGACCCCAAGGAGTGTGCCTACGTGGTGACCCGGCTCACCGAGAACCACGAGTACGAGTTCCGGGTCAGGGCCCAGAACAAGTTCGGAGTCGGGCCGGCACTGGTCAGCGAGCCGGAGAAGGCCCGCAACCTTTTCAGTGAGTCCTAATTTTTTTAATTTTAATTTTAATTTTTTAATTTTTTTGTATTTTATTTATTTTTATTATTATTATTTTTATTTTATTTATTTTTAAAGACATTTTTGGGAGAGCCTTGTTTAAATATTGTTAAATATTATTATTAACATCATCGGTAAGCCGGTCTCTAGCCGTCTCCTGCCGTTGATGCCTGTCCCTTGTCCTCTTGCAGCCGTCCCGGGTCAGTGCGAGAAGCCGACGGTGACGGACGTCAGCGTGGAGTCCATGACCGTCAACTGGGATGAGCCCAAGTACGATGGTGGCTCCTCGGTCACTGGCTACATCGTGGAGAAGAAGGAGACCACCGCCAAGCGCTGGATCCGCGTCAACCGGGACCCCATCCGGGCCCTGCCGCTGGGCAACAACTGGGACGTGGCGGGCCTGCAGGAGGGGGCCATGTACCAGTTCAGGGTCAGCGCGGTCAACGCAGCCGGCGCCGGGCTGCCCAGCGTGCCCTCGGACCCCGTGCTCTGCAGAGACCCCATCAGTAAGAAGAGTTCATTCATAATTAATCATTCATAATTAATCATTAATGATTCATCATTAATGATGAATCATTAATGATTAATATTCATTATCGACGTCTTTAGCCCTCGAATCATCCAGTCAGAGACATATGCTTCTTCTGGAAAATGACACACTGGGTGTGTGTGTGTGTGTCTGTGTGTCTCTGTGTGCGTATATGTGTGTGTGTGTGTGTGTGTGTCTGTGTGTCTCTGTGTGTGTGTGTGTGTGTGTGTGTGTGTGTGTGTGTGCAGAGCCTCCCGGGCCCCCCATCCCGAAGGTGACGGACTGGACCAAGTCGACGGTGGAGCTGGAGTGGATCCCCCCCGTGGTGGACGGAGGGTCAAAGGTCACCGGCTACATCGCCGAGTACAAGGAGGTGAACAAGGAGGAGGAGGAGAAGAAGGCTCAGAGGAGGCTGCTGCTGAGCAGCGAGGAGGAGCCGGAGGACAAGGAGCCCGAGGAGAGCTGGGAGAAGGTAAGAACACCTGTCATAGGGAGGGAGGGAGGGAGGGGGAGAGAGAGAGAGCTGGGAGAAGGTAAGAACACCTGCATTGGGGGGGGGAGGGAGGGAGGGGGAGAGAGAAAGAGAGCTGGGAAATATTGCTGTTGTGTTGTTTTTGTTGTTGCTGTTGTTGTTGTGTTGCTGTTGTTGTGTTGAGTTGCTGCTGCTGTTGTTGTGTTGTTGTTGTGTTGCTGTTGTTGTGTTGAGTTGCTGCTGCTGTTGTTGTGTTGTTGTTGTTGTGTTGTTGATGTTGTTGTTTTTGTTGCTGTTGTTGTTCTTGTTGCTGTTGTTGTGGTGTTGTGTTGTTGATGTTGTCTTTGTTGCTGTTGTTGTGTTGTTGTTTTGTTGCTGCTGTTGTTGTGTTGTTGTTGTGTTGTTGCTGTTGTTGTATTGCTGTTGTTGTGTTGTTGTTGTGTTGTTTCTGTTGTTGTTGTGTTGTTGCTATTGTGTTGTTGAAGCTGCTGTTGTTGTTGTGTTGTTGCTGTTGTTGTTCTTGTTGCTGTTGTGTTGTTGTTCTTGTTGTTGTGTTGTTGTTGTGTTGTTGCTGCTGCTGTTGTGTTGTTGTTGTGTTGTGTTGTTGCTGTTGTGTTGCTGTTGTTGTGTTGTTGTTGTTGTTGTTGTTGTGTTGTTGCTGCTGTTGTGTTGCTGTTGTTGTGTTGTTGCTGTTGTTGTGTTGTTGCTGCTGCTGTTGTTGTGTTGTTGCTGTTGTTGTTCTTGTTGTTCTTGTTGTTGTTGTTGTGTTGTTGTTGTTGTTGCTGCTGCTGTTGTGTTCTTGTGTTCTTGTTGTTGCTGTTGTTGTTGTTGTGTTGTTGCTGTTGTGTTGTTATTGTTGTGTTGTTGCTGCTGCTGCCTCCAGCCCTGACCCCCCTCTGGTCCTCCTCCAGGCAAAGGACACCGAGATCAGGGGAACCAAGTTCGTGGTGGCCGGTCTGAAGGAGGGCGGTCTGTACCGCTTCCGGGTCAAAGCGGTGAACGCGGCTGGAGAGGGGGAGCCGGGACTCGTGTCCGAGCTCATCGAGACCAAGGACAGAACCAGTAAGACCTCCATGCGTCTCACTGGGGACACAGCAGGACCGGGACCACATGTCTCGGTCCCCATCTGATTATTAGATGGATGGATGGATGATGGATGGATGGATGATGGATGGATGGATGGATGGATGGATGGATAGATGGATAGATGGACACCACTGTGTTGAGGACTGAGCCTCTACTTTTACCAGTTTGATTAATTCCCCTCCCCCCCCTTCTGTCCCAGTTCCTCCGGAGATGGACCTGGACGCCTCGGTGAAGGAGAAGATCGTGGTCCACGCGGGCGCCACCATCCGCATCATCGCCTATGTGTCGGGTAAGCCGGCCCCAGAGATCACGTGGTGCCGCGACGATGCCGAGGTGCCCAAGGAGGCCGTGGTGGAGAAGACAGGCATCTCCAACTCGCTGGTCATCAAGAACTGCAAGCGCCAACACCAGGGCATCTACACGCTGAGTGCCAAGAACGAGGGCGGCGAGAGGAAGAAGGCTGTCATCGTGGAGGTGTTGGGTGAGTCCGCGGGGCCCCAAAGATGGACCCATCTTCTCTAGTATGTCTTTTCCAGCAAGATTAACCAGGTGCTGGTTTTGGGCTGGTGCTGTTGCCAGTTCGGTGCTGGTTCTGGGCTGGTGCTGTTGCTGTTGCTGTTGCCAGTTCAGTGCTGGTTCTCCTCGCCAGTTATCTAAGAAACAGCTGGATCTTCCCCAGACTGAGAGCCGGCAGACCGCTGGATTCCTCCCCAGACCACGGTGGTTCTGGTGTCCCATCTATGTCCAAAGCTAACATTAACAGCTCTCTATGGTTAACAGCTGACCGGTGTTTTCAAAATGGCGGCCAGAAGTTTTTGTTTTCGAACGTCATGATCACCCCGCCCCCCCCCCAGCACCTGACGTAACCGGTTCTTATCTCTAGACCAGCGCTGGTTGGTGCTGAGTTGGAACCTGTGTTCTTGGCCCAGAACCAGGTTTATTTGTGTGGAAAAGCAAAGAACCGGTTTGATATCTGGCACTGACTCCGAACCAGCACCAGAACTGCCTTGGTGGAAAAGACATAAAAATGTCAAGTGTATATAAGGGCCATAAACCTTTCGAGTTTGTCTTAACGGTCTCTGTCTTCCTGTCCAGACGTCCCCGGACCCGTCGGTCTTCCCTTCGCCGGCGAGAATCTGACCAATGACTCGTGCAAGCTGACGTGGTACTCCCCCGAGGACGACGGCGGCTCGGCCATCACCAACTACATCATCGAGAAGAGGGAGTCGGACCGCATGGGCTGGACCTCGGTGTCCTACACCGTGACCCGGAGGAACGCCGTGGTGCAGGGACTCCTCGAGGGCAAGGGCTACTTCTTCAGGATCGCAGCCGAGAACATCATCGGCATGGGACCCTTTATCGAGACCGACAAGATGGTCCTCATCAAGGACCCAATCTGTGAGTCTGGCACACAACAAAAACCTGAATCCCCAACAAAAACCTGAATCCCCAACAAAAAACTGAATCCCCAACAAAAACCTGAATCCCCAACAAAAACCTGAATCCCCCCAAAAAACTCAATCCCCAACAAAAACCTCAATCCCCAACAGAAGAATGATTCCCAATTAAACCCTCAATCCCCAACAAAAACCTGAATGCCCCCAAAAAACTCAATCCCCAACAAAACCTCAATCCCAATCCCAAAAAATACTCAATCCCAACCAAAACCTCCATCCCCAACAAAAACCTGATTCCCTAAGAAAAACCTCAATCCCCAACAAAAACCTCAATCCCCAACAAAAACCTCAATCCCTAACAAAAACCACAATCCCCAACAAAAACCTCAATCCCCAACAAAAACCTCAATCCCCCCCAAAAAACTCAATCCCCAACAAAAACCTCAAACCCCAACAAAAACCTCAATCCCCAACAAAAACCTCAATCCCCCCAAAAAACTCAATCCCCAACAAAACCTCAAACCCCAACAAAAACCTCAATCCCCAACAAAAACCTGAATCCCCAAAAAAACCTGAATCCCCAACAAAACCTCAATCCCCAACAAAAACCTGATTCCCTAACAAAAACCTCAATCCCTACCAAAAACCACAATCCCCAACAAAAACCTCAATCCCCCCAAAAAACACAATCCCCACCAAAAAACTGAATCCCCAACAAAAACCTGAATCCCCAACAAAAACCTGATTCCCTAACAAAAACCTCAATCCCTACCAAAAACCACAATCCCCAACCAAAACCTCAATCTCCAAAAAACTGAATCCCCAACAAAAACCTCAATCCCCAACAAAAACCTCAATCCCCAACAAAAACCTCAATCCCCCCAAAAAACACAATCCCCACCAAAAAACTGATTCCCTAACAAAAACCTCAATCCCTACCAAAAACCACAATCCCCAACAAAAACTTCAATCCCCCCCAAAAAACTCAACCCTCAACAAAACCCTGAATCCCCAACAAAAACTTGAATCCCCAAAAAATACTCAATCCCAACCAAAACCTGAATCCCTAACAAAAACCTCAATCCCCAACAAAAACCGTAATAATAATTAATACGTCTCCTCCTCTGTCTGTGTCTGCGTCCTCCAGCCGTCCCGGAGCGTCCAGAGGACCTGCACGTCACCGCGGTTACCAAGGACTCGCTCTCCGTCGCCTGGAGACCGCCCAAGTACGACGGCGGCACCGAGGTGACGGAGTATGTCCTGCAGTCCCGCATGGTCGGGCGGGACGTCTTCACACGCATCGGCGGAGACAGCAAGCTGATGGACATGAAGTTCACCCTGACGGGGCTGAAGGACGGGTCCAGCCACGAGTTCAGGGTGGCGGCCATCAACGCCGTGGGACAGGGCAAGGCGTCCTACGCCACCAAACCTGTCCAGTGCAAAGACGAACTGGGTGAGTGGAGACAAACTATGTTAGAGGAAATAAAAGATGAAAACTAGAGGCAAACACCCATTGACATCCATTACCACCCACTGACACCCACTGAACAATCATTAACACCCATCACCACCCATTTACACCCATTGGCACTAATTAACACCAACTGACACCTATTTCCACCCATTAACACCCATTAACACCCATCACCACCCATTTACACCCAGTGACACCCATTAACACCCATTAACACCCATTAACACCAATTGACACACATTACCACCCATTGACACCCACTAACACCCATTAACACCCATTGCATTAACACACATTGACACAAATTAACACCCATTTACACCTATTACCACCCATTAACACCCATTTACACAAATTAACATATTTGGATTGTGCCGATGGTAAAGACTCAGGGTTGGAGGCTCTTAGAGAGTCTTAGACAGACTTAAAGAGTCAGACTTAGAGGGTCTTAGAGAGTCTTAGAGAGACTTAAAGAGTCAGACTTAGACAGACTTAAAGAGTCAGACTTAGAGGGTCTTAGAGAGTCTTAAGGAGTTGGACTTAGAGGGTCCTAGAGAGTCTTAGGAGACTTAAAGGGTCAAACTTAGAGGGTCCTAGAGAGTCTTAGAGAGTCTTAAAGAGTCGGACTTGCGCCAATGCTTCTTTCATACTTCTTCCAATCCCTTTAGAACGGATCTAGTGTGTGTTATGTTTCAACTTTTCTTTCATAATTTTTTCCGTGTCCCTCCTCAGAACCCCCGACTCTGGACCTGGACTTTAGGGACAAGACGATGGTGAAGGTGGGCGACTCGTGCACGCTGTCGGGACGCTACGGCGGCAAACCAGCGCCGTCTATCACCTGGACGAAGAACGACGAGGAGCTGAAGGCGGACGACGTGATCAGCTTCCACAGCACCGCTCGCCACCTGAGCCTCAACATCAGCACGGCCAAGAGGGAGCACAGCGGCCGCTATGCCGTCAGTGTGGAGAACGCCGCCGGCGCTCGCACCGGAGTCTGCACCGTCACCGTGGTCGGTGAGTTGCTGCGCCGGCACAACGCTGACTCATAGTAGATATACGCTGACTCATAGTAGATATACGCTGACTCATAGTAGATATACGCTGACTCACAGTAGATATACGCTGACTCATAGTAGATATATGCTGACTCAAGAAAACAGAATCAGATTCTGAAACCCACCAGATGGTTTTTGATTAAATAAACATGGAGAATGACATGTCTGAATGCCCCCCCACCCCACCCCCCCAGACCGCCCCCAGCCTCCGATGGGCCCCGTAGTCTTCAATGAGATCTACAGCAACAACATGGTGATCTCCTGGAGCCCCCCCACGGATGACGGGGGCTGCGCCGTGTCCAACTACATCGTCGAGAAGAGGGACACCAACCGAGACCTGTGGATGCCCGTCACCTCATCCTGCACCAGGACGTCCTGCAAGGTGGGGACATACTCCTGTAGATGTGCGTCCATTGATCGGCTAGACACTGCGTGGTGTGTCAGTTTTTATTTCGGTTCGCATGGTAAGAGCTTACACATTGCCTGCGTGACGCGCTAGTCTCCCGCACGGCTCAAAAACGCATGCACGTTAGAAATAGAACCACTCAAGCGCGTTGGAAACGTCTCCAGGAAAAATAGAATAGGAGAGATGTTCATGTCCTCGGTCCTCAGTCCTCAGTCCTCAGGCCTCAGGCCTCAGTCCTCAGGCCTCAGTCCTCAGGCCTTAGTCCTCAGGCCTCTGTCCTCAGGCCTCGGTCCTCAGTCCTCAGGCCTCAGGCCTAAGTCCTCGGTCCTCAGGCCTTGGGCCTCAGTCCTCAGGCCTCGGTCCTCTGTCCTCAGGCCTCAGTCCTCAGACCTCAGGTCTCAGTCCTCAGTCCTCAGTCCCCCTCTGTCTGTTCCAGGTGCCGAAGCTGATCGAGGGCCGTGACTACATCGTCAGGATCATGGCGCAGAACATCTACGGCGTCAGCGACCCGCTGCTGTCGGCCGAGACCAAGGCCAGAGACATCTTCAGTAAGTCAGCAGGAGACATCCAGAGATGTCCCCACAGAGACGGACAGGGTCCTGCAGAGAAGTCCATCTGAAAGGGATGGATGGATGGATAGATAGATAGATAGATATATGGATGGATGTATAGATAGATAGATATATGGATGGATGGATGGATAAATAGAAAACGAGAAATTCCAGTGTTGCAGCAGCAACATACAGAATATACATGCATAAATGAAAACTGTTATTAACTGTTATTGATGAGCGCTGGGTCTGATCGGGGGGGTACCGGTGGTTCTGTCCCTTCTCAGAGGTGCCTGACGCCCCCAGACAGCCTACCGTGAAGGAGGTCTTCCACGACTCGGCGCTCGTCAGCTGGGAGCCGCCGGCGGGCGACGGAGGCAAACCCATCTCTGGCTACATCGTGGAGAGGAAGGAGACCATGGCCAACCGGTACACCGTCACATCACCGCTTCCATAACAGACATATACAAATATTATATCATATATATTATATTATAAATATTATATTATATCATACACATCCCTCTGTCCATCAGATCTCAGCTTTAGTCTCTCTTCATCTTAAATAACAGATTCTGTTCATATATTATATTATATGTTTCTGTTCAAGCTGACGGCGGTGGCCGACTAAAACACCAATCCACTTGTATTTTTTTGTTTTTTTTAGATTATTTTTGGGTGTTTCCGCCTTTTTTTGATAGGAAATAAGTCGACAAAACCAAATAAAAGTATGAAAAGCCATATTTGGTCTTCTCTAACCTTTTTCAACCATCACATCTCTGGTTTTGGTTGAAATGAAAACATACTTTACCGATTTTCATGTGGAAATATGTCGGCTCTACTACGCTGTTTTTTAAAATATTTTTTTGGGCTTTTCCACTTTTATTTGATAGGAAAGCTAGGTGAGAAAGACATGCAGGACAAAATCAGGTCGGATTCAAACCTCTGCATCAAGGCATAAACCTTGAAGTATATGTGCGCCTGCTCTACCCACTGAAGCAACCCGGCCACAACAATCCTCTTTTGATTTTGTTTTAAGATTATTTTTGGGGCTTTTCCACCTTTATTTGATAGGATAAGTGAGAAATGCGAGAGAGAGGTGGGGGGGGGGCATGCCTTGGACCTTTAGATAAAACAGATGTTGACTAAGTTTCCTTTTGGGGACGTCATTTGAAATTGGGGAAAAAAAATTAGAAGTTGTAAAAAAGGTTGTATATCACAGAATATTGCAATACTTTTAAAATCGCAATAATATTGTATCGTGGCATAAGTATCGTGATGATATGGGGAGTCGTCTGGTGATTCCAACCCCTAATTCCCAGTGGTTTGGGCCTGAGGGGGGGGGGGGGGCAACTTATGCCTGGGGGCACAAGGCTAGAAACCCACTGGAGGAAACCCTGTGTCATCTGGTTTGTGTGTGTACTCGTGGTTTCCAGGTGGGTTCGCTGCAACACGGAGAGGATCTATCCGAAGGTGGAGTACTGTGTGACGGAGCTGCTGCAAGGCTGCGAGTACGAGTTCCGGGTCAGCGCTGAGAACGTGGTGGGGGCCGGGGACCCGAGCCCGCCGTCTAAACCCGTCTTTGCCAAAGATCCCATTGGTAAGTCTCCCCCCCTCTCACAACTAGGGTGTTATATCACCATGTTATGTACATAATACTGGATCCAGATCGATGTATGGTGCCACTCACAACATGACCCCCCCCCCGACCCCTCCCACAGTGAAACCCAGTCCACCGGTGAACTTCAAGCCTGTCGACTTCACCAATGAGTCAGTGACCCTGACCTGGCAGCCGCCCGCCGACAGCGGCAGAGGGAAGATCTTCGGATACCTGCTTGAGTACCAGAAGTCTGGAGAGGAGGACTGGACCAAGGTGAGGCATAATGCAACTTTAAGGAGCCCCCCCCGCAGGAGATCAGGTATAATGCAGACTCTTGTCCTGCTGCTGTCCTCAGGTGAACCAGACTCCTGACTCCTGCCAGGAGACCAGGTTTAAGGTGATCGGCCTGGAGGACGGCGCTCTGTACCGGTTCAGAGTCATGGCGGTCAACGCAGCCGGAGAGTCCGACCCGGCCAACGTGAAGGAGCCAATCAAAGTGCAGGACCGTCTCGGTGAGTGGTTGTTACTAAGGTTCAGTTTCATCTCAACTACTTCATAACTGAAGTCAAGTCAGTCTGTCTGTCAGTCTGTGTGTGCGTGTCTGTGTGTGTGAATGTGTGTGTGTGTGTGTGTGTGTGGTAGTGTGTGTGTGTGTGTGTGCATGTCTGTGTGTGTGCATGAGTGTGTGTGTGTCTGTGTGTGAGTGTGTGTTTCTCTGTGTGTGTGTTTGTGTGTGTGTGTGTGTGAGTGTGTGTGTCTCTCTGTGTATCTCTCTGTGTGTGTCTGTGTGTGTGTGTGTGTGTGTGTGTGTGTCTGTGCGCCATCCCCCCATGTTGAACCAAGTGCAGCCTTTGATGCTGTGTGTCTTATATCTGCTGCTGTAGCACATACATTTCCCAATTAAGGATCTACATGAGTCTGATCTCATCATGCCCCCCCCTCCCCCACCCACCCACCCCCAGAGCCCCCGGAGCTGATCCTGGATGCCGGGATGACCCGCGAGGTGAAGGCCATGGCCGGCACCCACATCGTCCTGATGGCCGCCATCAGAGGCGTCCCGTTCCCCACGGTGACGTGGCAGAAGAACGAGGCCGAGGTGCCCACCCGCACCGACATCGACACCACCCAGGAGGGCACCAAGCTGGAGATGAGGTTCTGTACCCGCGAAGACTGCGGAGACTACACCCTGACCGTGGAAAACCCCGCCGGGTCCAAGACCGTCACCTGCACCGTGCTGGTCTTCGGTCAGAATCACATTGTTTTCAGCCCGAATACATGAATATATAATATAATTATATATTATAATTTTTTAGTTTGTTACAGTTTGTTACATGACCCGTATCAAATATATATATATTTATATATATGTCAGAGCAGGGGGAATGAGAGGGGGAAATGCCAGAGCAGTGGGAATGAGACAGGAAATGCTAGATCAGGGGGAATGATGATGAATGTAAATATAACCTTAATTTCTTCCATTAATGAGAAGTCGTTGTTATAATATAATATATAATTTAATTTAATTTAATTTAATTTAATTTAATTTAATTTAATTTAATTTAATTTAATTTAATTTAATATAATAAATATAATATTTAATTTAATTTAATTTCTTTTCTTTGTGTCTTCTCCAGACAAGCCGGGGCCCATCCAGCACCTTCGGGTGACGGACATCCGGAGCGACTCGGCCTACATGTCCTGGAAGGACCCGGAGGACAGCGGTGGCGTGCGCATCACCAACTTCGTGGTGGAGAAGAAGGACACGGCCTCCACCCAGTGGGTGCCGCTCTGCTCCACCTCCAAGAAGCGCAGCATGATGCTGAAGCACCTGATTGAGGGCACGTCCTACATGTTCCGTGTCGCCGCCGAGAACCAGTACGGGCGCAGCGAGTACGTCAGCACGCCCAAGGCCATCAAGGCCATGAACCCACTCTGTGAGTACCAGCATCACATGACCAAATACCACGTATATATACCAATATCTGGTGTGTTAAAAAGCCGATATGGCGATATATCGGCCGATATATATTTAAAAAATAACAAAAATCCAGAAAACGCATTGCACAACATAGATTTTCCTAACATTAGTTATTTGTAGTTTGATGATGATGACACAGTGATTACAGGCGATTCTTTTCGACCAATCAGCAGTTTGCAGCGGTTAGTGACGATTCTCTCCAACCAATCAGCAGTCTGCAGTGATTAGTGACGATTCTCTCCGACCAATCAGCAGTCTGCAGCGATTAGTGACGATTCTCTCCGACCAATCAGCAGTCTGCAGCGATTAGTGACGATTCTCTCCGACCAATCAGACATTCCCACGGCAGGGAGAGGCAGTGGATCAGATATCTTTAATAATGATAATAAACAATAATATATTTTCTTCCATCTTCTATCCCTGCAGTCCCGCCCGGTCCCCCCAAAGACCTGCACCACGACGACGTGGACAAGACTGAGGTGTGGTTGGTCTGGAACTGGCCCGACCGCAACGGGGGAAGTGAGATCACCGGCTTCCTGGTGGAGTACCAGGAGGAGGGCGAGAGGGACTGGGACGAGTGGAAGACCGTCAGCATCCCAGAGACCCACGTGACCGGCCTGGAGGAAGGAAAGACCTACCGCTTCAGGGTGAGGGCGGAGAATGCCATCGGCCTCAGCAGACCCGACACTACCCTGCCAATCCTGTGCCAGGAAAAACTGGGTGAGATCACGGACCCGCTCACAGCACGCTACATTACCCGGGTCAGGGGGGGTTATTTCAGTAGGAATCCCAGTAATATTACTGTAAAAAAAGTCACAATATAGCCACTATAGTACTGTAAATAGTACAGTAAACTACTGTATTTTTACTTTATCTTATGTTGTGTTTAATTGTTTTGTATTTTACAATGAATAATATAAAATACTACTTTATATGTATATACTGTATGTATACAGTTGCTCCCAGGACTGTGCACCACCCCCTCTCTTTTTTTCTGCACTACTTACATTTTATATTTTATATTTTTTTATTTTGTGTTGACACTGTAAAGGGTTTGCTTAAATCTCGTTGCACAGGTACTGCACTTGTGTATAATGACAATAAAGGCTACGGTACCTTTACTGTAAAATGAATTCACAGTAACTTGCTGGTCAATCGTTGCCATAGTTACTGTAAATGTTGCGTTAGATTTGTTGCAGCGTAGCTTGGTTTAACCGTCTCTGTCTGCGTGTCCACAGTGCCTCCCATTCTGGAGGTGGATGCTAAGCTAATTGATGGCATCATTGTGAAGGCCGGCACCACCATCAGGCTGCCAGCGATCATGAGAGGGATCCCCGTGCCCACCGCCAAGTGGTGCATCGAGGGAGAGGAGATCACCAGCGAGGGGAACGTCAAGATCGACACGGACAACTTCTCCACCGTGCTCAGCATTAACGACTGCACCAGGAACCACACCGGCACCTACCTGCTCACCGTGTCCAACCCCGCCGGAACCAAGACTGGGGCCTTGAACGTCACTGTCCTGGATGTCCCTGCTGCTCCCATTGGACCCGTCAACATCCTGGAGGTCACTCCGGACTCCATGATGATTGAATGGCGTCCTCCCAAGGACGATGGCGGCAGCGCGTCACCAACTACATCGTGGAGAAGCGAGAGTCCAACAAGGAGACCTGGGGCGGCGTGAGCTCTGGCAGCCTTGCCACCAAGCTCAACATCACCCGCCTGCAGAAAGGAGTGGAGTATGTGGTTCGCATTAGGGCCGAGAACAAAATGGGCATCGGCGCTCCTCTGGAGAGCAAGCCGACTGTCGCCGAGCACACCTTCATGCCACCCAGTCCGCCCGGTAAGCCACAGCCCTCTGATATCGCAGAGGATTCTGTTACAATCGGATGGACCATGCCACTGGCTGACGGCGGCAGCCAGATCTCGGGCTACCTCATCGAGCGCAGACACAAGGGAGGAAAATGGATCCGGGTCAACAAGACACCCTGCCCGGACCTGAGGTACAAAGTCCAAGGTCTGTTTGAGGGCAATGAGTATGAGTTCAGAGTGTTTGCTGAGAATATCGCCGGCTACAGTGGCCCCTCTCCCAGCTCTGACTTATGCAAGCCCTGCAGGCCCATCACCATCCCAAGTCCCCCTGTCAACCCCAGAGTCAAAGATTACAGCAAGACCACAGCTGATTTGGTGTGGACCAAACCCAACAAAGACGGAGGTAGCCCCATCCTGGGCTACACCGTGGAAATGAAGAAAGCCGATACTGAAGAATGGAAAAAGGTGAACGTGGATGACTTTATCAAGCAGTGTGCCTACAGGGTGAAGGGTCTGGAGGAGGGCGGGACGTACAGATTCAGAGTCTACGCCTCGAACATGATCGGAGATGGAGAGTCCAGAGAAATCCCAGAGTCTGTCACCGCTCAGGACATCCTGATCCCTCCGGAGATCGAGATGGACACCACCTGCCGCGAGCACGTCACTGTGCGCGTCGGACACAACATCAACATCATCGGCTACATTAAGGCCCGTCCGGACGCAGAAGTGCTCTGGTCCAAGGAGGAGACCGTTCTGGAGAACAGCAAACGCGTCACTATCGTTCAGAACCTCCCTATGGTCCACCTGAGGATCAAGGAAGCCACGAGAGCCGACCATGGCAAATACACTCTGAAGGCGTCTAACGTGGGCGGCGAGGCATCTTGCACCATCACGGTCAACGTGCTGGACAGACCAAGCCACTGTCAGAACCTGCACACAACCTACGCCACCAAAGACTCGTGTATGATCAACTGGGAGGCCCCCAAGGACAACGGTGGATCCGAGATCACCAACTACATCGTGGAGTGCCGTGAGCCAAGCATTAGCATGTGGTCTATGATCTCCTCCAACTGCACCAATCGCAAGATCAAGTCCAAGATGATGGAGGGCCACGAGTACCTGTTCCGCGTCTGTGCCGAGAACAAGATGGGCCCAGGACCCTGTGTGGAAACCAAAACCCCTCTGCTGGCCATCGATCCCATTGAGAAGCCCGGCGAGCCTGAGAACTTCAGAGCCACCGACATCGGTAAGAACTACGTCTATCTGAGATGGAGGAAGCCGGACTACGACGGCGGCAGCCCCAACATCTCCTACAACCTGGAGTGCAAGGCTAAAGACGCTGAAGCGTGGGAGAAGCTCAACACCGGCGTTCTCACGGACACCTTCTTCCTGGCGGACAAGTGCACAGAGAACCACACATACACTTTCAGGTAGGCTACTGCCATCTTACTTTAAACCACCTCTGGGGAATGGATCCCACTAGTGCTGCCAAGATTAATCAATCAGTTGTCAGCCATGAAATTAATTGCCACCCTATTTTCAAAATTAATCGGTTTGAGTCATTTTGCAAGACAGCAAAAAGTTCTCTTAATTTCAGTTTTTTTACAGATTCACGTCGATTTGTGGATTGTTTTCTGGACGAATGGATTGGTTGTTTATCATAAAATGTCAGAAAATTGTTCTCAAGATTTTATGTAAATGTAGTATTTCATTTATAGTTTTATTCTGAGCGGTGTGACTGATTTTGCTGCTGCAACACTGTAATTTCAGTAAAATCTAAATGTATTTCTAATAATTATTCAAACAACACTTTTTCATTGCCACCAAACATCTTAATTAAAAGGCAATGACCCCCATGAACACTAGGCCACTTTGCATCCTGTAATTGTTTTTTTAAGCTCTTGTGTGTTCACTGTTCGGGTTTGACCATGTTGAGACCATGTCTAAGACGGTTTGATGTCAGTCCTCTGAATCTGACTTTATGCCATTTGTTTTCCAGGGTGCAGACCGTTAATGAAGGAGGTGAAAGTGCTTGGGTGAGACTCGCCGATATTTTGGTGAGGGAGGAGATCCAGAAGCCCGTCATTGACCTGAAACTGGCCGGCACCATGACAGTGAAGGCCGGAGAGTCGGTAAGGTTGGAGGCCGGCCTGAGAGGAAAACCCCAGCCCGAGGTCAAATGGCTGAAAGACAAGGCTGTCGGAGACAACCCAAGAATCAGCTATGAGACCGGCCCCGACTACTCCAAGTTCCTTCTGACCAAGTCCAAACGCAGCGACACTGGGAAGTATGTCATCACTGCCACCAACTCGGCCGGCACCTTCACGGCGTACGCCAACGTCAACGTCCTGGACGTCCCCGGCGCAGTCAGGAACCTCCGGATCACCGGCCTCGGAGCCGACAAGTGCAGAGTAGTGTGGGATCCTCCAGAGGATGACGGAGGTTGTGAGGTGGACAGCTACATCCTCGAGAAATGCGAGACCAGGAGGATGGTCTGGTCCACCTACTCGGCCTCCGTGGTCACGCCGTACTGCAACGTCACGCGTCTGGTGGAGAACAACGAGTACATCTTCAGAGTGAGGGCAGAGAACAAGATGGGAACCGGCCCCGCCATGGAGAGCAAGCCAGTCACTGTCAGGACACAGTTCAACAAACCTGGACCCCCTGAAGCCCCTGATGTCACCAAGGTAAGTAAAGGACATCCTGTGTTATATAGACTGAATCACAGTAGCTCTGTTTCCATCCACACGTTTGTATCTGAATTAAGTGATATCGAATGAAAAATGCCTTCTGGAAACAGTAAAATTCAGTGGAATTTCATGAATATCGACTCAAAGAACATACGTTCGGATTCATCGGATTTTCTCTTGATTGATATATGGCTTATGCGATAAACGCTGATGGAAACCTTATTTATCTGTGGCCCATCAGGTAAACTAGCTCTCCAAGCTGAGTCTAAGTCCAAGACTTTGTAATAAGGTGTATAGATTTTGAAAATAGGCTCACATGAAAAAGCTTTTCAGCCTTTTATCTGCCTTGATAACCAGTATTCTCTGTTTCTCACACTGTGAATACCTTTGTAATGCAGGTGAGTAAAGATGAGATGACTGTTGTCTGGGCTCCTCCTGAGAACGATGGAGGAAAGTCCATCACCGGCTACATCCTGGAGAGGAAAGAGAAGAGAGCAGTGCGCTGGGTGCCGTGCACCAAGAGCCCCATCTCAGAGAGACGCATGAAAGTCACCAACCTGATTCCCAACCATGAGTACCAGTTCAGGGTGAAGGCTGAGAACGAGGTCGGCCTGGGAGAACCCAGCAAACCCTGCAGACCCGTTGCAGCCAAAGATCCCATTGGTGAGTTTGCTTATTAACATTATGGAAAAGATCCCTACAGAGATAGACCTTTTAGTTAAAGAGTTAGATCCTTTTAGTTTAACATGAAACAGAAATCACCATCACCAAACCCACCAGACTCCATGTAAATAATCACTACTTTTAGCGTGTATAGAGCAGCATATCTCCACCAGACTCCATGTAAATAATCACTACTTTTAGCATGTATAGAGCAGCATATCTCCACCAGACTCCATGTAAATAATCACTACTTTTAGCATGTATAGAGCAGCATATCTCCACCAGACTCCATGTAAATAATCACTACTTTTAGCATGTATAGAGCAGCATATCTCCACCAGACTCCATGTAAATAATCACTACTTTTAGCATGTATAGAGCTGCATATCTCCACATGTAAAAAACCAGACCAGAGTGGTGATTGTTGGAACAGTGGAAAGATGAACCAAGATGGCTTTTGGTAGTTTTATATAGTTTCTGTCCTCTTTGAATGAAGTGTGTTTTATTCTGCTAAAAGTAGTGATTATTTACATGGAGTCTGGTGGGTTTGGTGATGGAGATTCAGGGCTGTTTTATGTTAAAAGGATCTTACTTAAAGGTTCTCATCAGTCACTTAGACACAAAAATATGGGGTAAAAACAGATCTACCCTTTAAGATGTCAGAGATAGACTTATAAGGACTCTCCCCTGCGTCTTTGTATTGTAATGTATAAATATTTGTATTTGTACCTACAGAGCCCCCCGGCCCCCCTGCATTCCTCAAGGTAGGCGACAGCACCAAGACCTCTATCACCCTGTCCTGGTCTAAGCCTGTGTACGACGGCGGTGCCCCGATCATCAACTACAGCTTGGACATGAGGCTGAAAAGCGAGGCAGACCCCGAGAAGCCCTCAGAGGGCTGGAAGAGGATCGACACCCATGGCCCGCTGGTCCACACAGAGTTCACCATCGGCCAGCTGGACGAGAAGCTAGAGTACGAGTTCAAGGTGTCCGCCCAAAACCAGGTGGGCTGGGGACGCCATGCCTACCTAAAGGAGGCCGTCTCTCCCAAGGAGATCTTGGGTAAGAATGAAGGTTTACATCCTGGAGGGACTGACTGAAGCCAAAAGAAACCCTGCTTTCATAAAACCATAAAAACAGACATAGAAACCAATCAGCAGCTAAAAACTGCAATTATACAGTAAATAATGTTAAAATATGATAATCTAATGAACATCGATGTGTTTCTGTGGCAACAGAGGCTCCAGAGATCGACCTGGACGCCAGTCTCAGGAAAGGCCTGTCTGTCCGGGCCGGCTGTCCAATCAGGCTATTCGCTGTGATCAGAGGAAGGCCCGCCCCCAAGGTTACCTGGAAGCGCCTGGGCGTAGACAACGTGATCCGCCGAGGTCACGTGGACCAGGTGGACACCATGTCCTTCCTGGTCATCCCCGAGAGCACCAGAGAGGATTCTGGGAGATACTCGCTGACTCTGTCCAATTCAGCTGGAGAGAAAGCCGTGTATGTCCGCGTCAAAGTCCTCGGTAAGAAACACAAGAATGATCCATTAACTCTATGAACTCAATGAGAGAGAGAGAGGGGGGAGAGAGAGAGAGAGAGAGAGAGAGAGAGAGAGAGAGAGAGAGAGAGAGAGAGAGAAAGACAAAGAGATAGAAAGAGAGAGACAGAGATAGAAAGAAAGAGAGAGAGAGAGAGAGAGAGAGAGAGAGAGAGAGAGAGAGAGGGAGATATTTATTGATCCCAAAAAAATGGGAAATGTGAGATTATGAAATTGTAATTAAATAATAATGATATGAATAATAATACATGCCTAGAAGGATGTATTAAATCAGGCTTAAATGTGATGTTGCCGTTCCACTATGCAGACACCCCGGGTCCTGTGGGCGACCTGCAGGCCTGCAACATCACCAAGACCAGCGCCCAGCTGTCCTGGCTCCCCCCCGACAACGACGGGGGCAGCCCCATCCTTAACTACATCGTGGAGAAACGCGAGGTGGACCGCAAGACCTGGAACAAGTGCATCGAGGACCTGAGGAAGACCAGCTTCCATGTGACCACCATGACGCCTGGCATCGAGTACTACTTCAGGGTCACGGCCTGCAACAAGTACGGCATCGGGGTCCCTCAGGACTCGCCCAAGTCCTACCTGGCTGTCGACCCCATCAGTGAGTGTCACAGACCACCAAGGTCTCTATAAAAGAGACTTCAGATACAGTATTAGGGACCACTAAGGTCTATATAAAAGAGACTTCAGATACAGTATTAGGACCACTAAGGTCTATATAAAAGAGACTTCAGATACAGTATTAGGGACCACTAAGGTCTATATAAAGAGACTTCAGATACAGTATTAGGGACCACTAAGGTCTATATAAAAGAGACTTCAGATACAGTATTAGGGGACCACTAAGGTCTATATAAAAGAGACTTCAGATACAGTATTAGGGACCACTAAGGTCTATATAAAAGAGACTTCAGATACAGTATTAGGGACCACTAAGGTCTATATAAAAGAGACTTCAGATACAGTATTAGGGACCACTAAGGTCTATATAAAGAGACTTCAGATACAGTATTAGGGACCACTAAGGGGAGACTTCAGATACAGTATTAGGGGACCACTAAGGTCTATATAAAGAGACTTCAGATACAGTATTAGGGGACCACTAAGGTCTATATAAAAGAGACTTCAGATACAGTATTAGGGGACCACTAAGGTCTATATAAAAGGTACTTCAGATACAGTATTAGGGACCACTAAGGTCTTTATAAAGATACTTCAGATATAGTATTAGGGACCACTAAAGTTTATTGCGCCAGTTGATATCATGTAGACCCCCGTGATCCTGGTTCTTTTCTTCCTAACGTGCCGTGCGTTGCTTTCAGGCGAGCCGGACCCTCCGAAGAAGATGGACGTGTTGGAGATAACCAAGAACAGCGCCACCCTGGGCTGGCTGAAGCCGCTCAGAGACGGGGGAGCCAAGATCAACGGCTACGTGGTGGACTACCAGGAGGAGGGCGCGCCCGAGGACAAGTGGACGCCGTACTCTGTGGTCAAAGACATGACCATCGTGGTGGTCGGTCTCAAGGAAGGAACCAAGTACAAGTTCAGAGTGGCAGCCAGGAACTCTGTGGGCGTCAGCCTGGCCCGGGAGGCAGAGGGGGTGTTCGAGGTCAAGGAGCAGCTCAGTGAGTCCACCGGCCACAAGCCACCTTGTCCAGCCAAACGCTGGTGACATATGCAAGTGGCTGGTAGATCTGCTGCACTCTGCAGCCAAAATACAGGAAATACAGAAAATATAGAAAATACAAAAAATACAGAAAATATAGAAAATACAGACAATATAGAAAATACTGAAAATATAGAAAATACTGAAAATATAGAAAATAAAGAAAATACTGAAAATATAGAAAATACAGAAAATATAGAAAATACAGAAAATATAGAAAATACAGAAAATATAGAAAATAAAATAAAAGCAGAAAATACAGAAAATATAGAAAATATAAAAAATACAGAAAACATAATATTTCTCCTTTAACCCTTTCCCTGATGAATAAAAGTCTCTAAATTAACTTTTTTAACGTTTCCTGCTCCTCCCAGTGGCACCGAAGGTCATCCTGCCCGACGTGGTGACGGTCCGAGCCGGATCCAAGATGGTGGTGGAGGCCCTGGTGGCGGGTAAACCCGCCCCCTTCTGCAAGTGGAAGCAGGGCAGCGAGGACGTGCTGACCTCGGACCGCCTGTCGGTCGTAAAGACGCTCACAACCTGCACGCTCATCATCAAGAACGTCACCAGGAAGGACAGCGGCTACTACAGCCTGTCGGCCGAGAACAGCACCGGCAAGATCAACCAGATCCTCCGAGTCACCGTCATGGGTCAGTGTGTTCAGCATCAGGTAGAAACAAGCTGTAATGTAACCCTACAGGACAGATGTTCAGCATCAGGTAGAAACAAGATGTAATGTAACCCTACAGGACAGATGTTCAGCATCAGGTAGAAACAAGATGTAATGTAACACTACAAGACAGATGTTCAGCATCAGGGAGAAACAAGCTGTAATGTTACCCTACAGGACAGATGTTCAGCATCAGGTAGAAACAAGCTGTAATGTTACCCTACAGGACAGATGTTCAGCATCAGGTAGAAACAAGCTGTAATGTAACACTACAGGACAGATGTTCAGCATCAGGGAGAAACAAGCTGTAATGTTACCCTACAGGACAGATGTTCAGCATCAGGTAGAAACAAGCTGTAATGTTACCCTACAGGACAGATGTTCAGCATCAGGTAGAAACAAGCTGTAATGTTACCCTACAGGACAGATGTTCAGCATCAGGTAGAAACAAGCTGTAATGTAACACTACAGGACAGATGTTCAGCATCAGGGAGAAACAAGCTGTAATGTTACCCTACAGGACAGATGTTCAGCATCAGGTAGAAACAAGCTGTAATGTTACCCTACAGGACAGATGTTCAGCATCAGGTAGAAACAAGCTGTAATGTTACCCTACAGGACAGATGTTCAGCATCAGGTAGAAACAAGCTGTAATGTTACCCTACAGGACAGATGTTCAGCATCAGGTAGAAACAAGCTGTAAGGTAACACTACAGGACAGATGTTCAGCATCAGGGAGAAACAAGCTGTAATGTTACCCTACAGGACAGATGTTCAGCATCAGGTAGAAACAAGCTGTAATGTTACCCTACAGGACAGATGTTCAGCATCAGGGAGAAACAAGCTGTAATGTTACCCTACAGGACAGATGTTCAGCATCAGGTAGAAACAAGATGTAATGTTACCCTACAGGACAGATGTTCAGCATCAGGTAGAAACAAGCTGTAATCTTACCCTACAGGACAGATGTTCAGCATCAGGTAGAAACAAGCTGTAATGTTACCCTACAGGACATATGTTCAGCATCAGGTAGAAACAAGCTGTAATGTAACCCTACAGGACAGATGTTCAGCATCAGGTAGAAACAAGCTGTAATGTTACCCTACAGGACAGATGTTCAGCATCAGGTAGAAACAAGCTGTAATATAACACTACAGGACAGTTGTTCAGCATCAGGGAGAAACAAGCTGTAATGTTACCCTACAGGACAGATGTTCAGCATCAGGTAGAAACAAGCTGTAATGTTACCCTACAGGACAGATGTTCAGCATCAGGTAGAAACAAGCTGTAATGTTACCCTACAGGACAGATGTTCAGCATCAGGTAGAAACAAGCTGTAATGTAACACTACAGGACAGATGCATCAGGTAGAAACAAGCTGTAATGTAACACTACAGGACAGATGTAACAGCATCAGGGAGAAACAAGCTGTAATGTTACCCTACAGGACAGATGTTCAGCATCAGGTAGAAACAAGCTGTAATGTTACCCTACAGGACAGATGTTCAGCATCAGGTAGAAACAAGCTGTAATGTTACCCTACAGGACAGATGTTCAGCATCAGGTAGAAACAAGCTGTAATATAACACTACAGGACAGATGTTCAGCATCAGGGAGAAACAAGACTGTAATGTAGAAACCCTACAGGACAGATGTTCAGCATCAGGTAGAAACAAGCTGTAATGTAACCCTACAGGACAGATGTTTAGCATCAGGTGGAAACAAGCTGTAATGTTACCGTACAGGACATATGTGCAGCATCAGGTAGAAACAAGCTGTAATGTTACCCTACAGGACAGATGTTCAGCATCAGGGAGAAACAAGCTGTAATGTTACCCTACAGGACAGATGTTCAGCATCAGGTAGAAACAAGCTGTAATGTTACCCTACAGGACAGATGTTCAGCATCAGGTAGAAACAAGCTGTAATGTTACCCTACAGGACAGATGTTAGAAACAAGCTGTCATGTACCCCTGTGTGTCTCTGCAGACATCCCTGGCCCCCCTGAGGGTCCAATAGAGATCACAGAGCAGGACGTCGACGCCTGCACGCTGCTCTGGAACTCCCCTCAGGAGGACGGCGGCAGCAACATCACCAACTATATTGTGGAGAAGTGTGACGTGAGCCAGGGTGACTGGGTCCCCGTGACCACATCCTGCACCAAAACCAGCTTCAGAGTTCCCAAACTCACAACCGGCAAAGAGTACGGCTTCCGAGTCCGTGCTGAGAACCGGTTGGGCATCTCGGCGCCACTTTACTCTGAGAAGATGATTGCCAGACATCCATTTGGTAAGTCTATAGAGACGGAGTGCATTTAAATTTATTTTATTGTTTTAATTTAAATTTATACTCTTTATTGATCCCTATGGGGAAATTACCCAGAGCACCTTGGCCCAGGAGGTGAACTGGCATCTCTCCAGCTTTAGTTTAACATGAAACAGCCCCAAAATCACCATCTCCAAACCCACCAGACTCCATGTAAATTATCACTACTTTTATAATCATAAAAACACACTTTATTCAAAGTGGTCAGAAACTAAATAAAACTACCAAAAGTCGTCTTGGTTCATCTTTCCACTGTTCCAACAATCACCACTCTGGTCTGGTTGGAATAAACTCTTAATTCACCCATTTACATGTGGAGATATGCTGCTCTATACACGCTAAAAGTAGTGATTATTTACATGGAGTCTGGTGGAGATATGCTGCTCTATACACGCTAAAAGTAGTGATTATTTACATGGAGTCTGGTGGAGATATGCTGCTCTATACACGCTAAAGGTAGTGATTATTTACATGGAGTCTGGTGGAGATATGCTGCTCTATACACGCTAAAAGTAGTGATTATTTACATGGAGTCTGGTGGAGATATGCTGCTCTATACACGCTAAAAGTAGTGATTATTTACATGGAGTCTGGTGGAGATATGCTGCTCTATACACGCTAAAAGTAGTGATTATTTACATGGAGTCTGGTGGAGATATGCTGCTCTATACACACTAAAAGTAGTGATTATTTATAAGTCTGGTGGAGATATGCTGCTCTATACACGCTAAAAGTAGTGATTATTTACATGGAGTCTGGTGGAGATATGCTGCTCTATACACGCTAAAAGTAGTGATTATTTACATGGAGTCTGGTGGAGATATGCTGCTCTATACACACTAAAAGTAGTGATTATTTATATGTCTGGTGGAGATATACCAATCCACACTCCGTACTTTGGTCCAAACAGGGACTTGAACCAGCAACCCTCCGGTTCCCAACCCAACTCCCTACGGGCTAAGCTACTGCCACACCAAAAAACAAAGAAAAATTGTGCTTTCCAGGCGCTGTTTTTCCTTCTTCACACCGACAGCATCTCTCGGCACTGTGTGCTAACTGTTGCGTGCTAACTGTTGTGTTTCTCCCCCAAAAGACCCCCCCAGCGAGCCCAGAAACCTGCAAATCAACAAGGTCTTCAAGGACTTTGTCATCGTGTCATGGGAGGTTCCCACCAGCGACGGCGGCAGCCCCATCACCGGGTATTGCATTGAAAAGAAGGAGAGGAACAGCCTTCTGTGGATGAGGGCCAACGAGTCCGTGGTCCGGGCCACCCAGTACACCTGCACCGGGCTCATAGAGGGCGTGGAGTACACCTTCAGGGTGTCGGCCATCAACCTGGCGGGACAGGGCAAACCCTGCAAGCAGACCGACTTCGTCACCGCCAGGACCGCTGTCGGTACGAATCCCTTTCTATACAATCTATCTATCTATCTATCTATCTCTCTCTCTCTCTCTCTCTCTCTCTCTCTCTCTCTCTCTCTCTCTTGAAAGAGGACCCGGTAGCCATAATGGTTTTCAAACCATGACCCCCCCAGGTCCTTCCCTCCCTGTCCAGACATCATAGCTGTAGTGTCTTTGTGTCCAGACCCCCCAGGTAAACCCGAGGTCATGGACGTGACCAAGCACTCCGTCTCATTGGTCTGGAGCCGTCCCAAGCACGACGGCGGCAGCAAGCTGATTGGCTACTACATGGAGTACACCAAGTACCCGGGAGAGAAGTGGACGCGCTGCAACGCCAACTGCATGAGCATCCAGACGGAGAGCTACGTGGTGGGGGGGCTGGACGAGGGCCAGCAGTACCAGTTCAGGGTCATCGCCAAGACCGCCATCAACGTGAGCCTGCCGTCGGAGCTGTCCGACCCCATCGCCGTCATCGCACAGAGCGGTACGCTTTCTCTTTCCTCTGGGGGAGCCCAAGGCGGGGGGCAGACTCTTATTTTTCATGGGCCCCATTATTATTATTATTATTGTTTTAATTTTAATTTTAATTTTTATTAATAACAATATTTTATTATTATTTTTAATGTTATTATTGTTAATAGTAATATTACCATTTTATTGTTATTGTTATTAATAATATTTTATTTTTATTATTTTTGTTATAATTTTTTATTATTATTATTGTTATTAATAATATTACTATATTATTTTTCTTTTACTTTTCGTTTATTATTATTTTTACTATTATTATTTTTATTATTATTATTTTTATTATTATTATCACTATTTTTATTTTTTATTTTTATTTTCATTTTCATTTTGTTTTGTTTTTTATTTAGATTTTGATTTAAAGTAATAGAGCTTTGAGAGGAGGCCCCCACTAACGCCTCTTGTTGTGTGTGTGGTGCGGTGCAGTTCCCCCCCGCGTGGAGCTCGGCGTCAACATGAAGAACCTGATCGTGGTGCGAGCCGGCGAGAACGTGGCGCTGGACGCCGAGGTGTTCGGCAAGCCGCTGCCCCGGGTCAGCTGGAAGAGAGACGGCGCCCCCCTGGTGCTCCTCGAGGGCATGAAGGTCTCTCAGAAGAAACACGTGCACATGCTGGAGCTGTTCGCCGTCACCAGGAAGGAGTCGGGAGACTACACCATCACCGCCGAGAACGCCAACGGCTCCAAGTACGCCAGCATCAAGGTCAAGGTGCTCGGTGAGTCACATCAAAATAAATACAGATAATAAAATAAAGATATGAAAATAAATAAATAGTGCTCGGTGAGTCACATTACTGGAGGATTTCTGCTGAATTTATGAACTAAAAAGTGAATAAATAATAATAAATATGTGTGTGCACCTTACTTCCTTTCCTTACTTCCTTTCTTCCTTCCTTCCTTACTTCCTTTCCTTCCTTTCCTTACTTCTTACTTCCTTTCCTTACTTCATTTCCTTACTTCTTACTTCATTTCCTTACTTCCTTTCTTTACTTCCTTTCTTTACTTCCTTTCCTTACTTCTTACTTCATTTCCTTACTTCCTTTCCTTACTTCCTTCCTCTTCTCCCTGCAGACAAACCCGGCCCTCCGGCCTCCGTCAAGACCGCCAAGGTGTTTGCGGACCGCATCAAGCTGCGCTGGGAGCCCCCCCTCGCCGACGGCGGCTCTGAGATCACCAACTACATCATCGAGAAGCGTGAGACGAGCCGGCCCAACTGGGCGCTGGTCACCGCCAACGTCAGCGGCCACAGCACCGACTGCTCGGTGGAGAGGCTCATCGAGGGCCACGAGTACCAGTTCAGGGTCAGCGCCGAGAACCAGTACGGCGTCGGGGACCCACGCATGACTGAGCCCGTCATGGTCAAGAACCCGTTCGGTACGGTCCCGCCACTAAAGCTCAGACACCCTAGACCACTTAAAGGGCCCGGTTCTGAATTAGTTAAATGTCCCTAGGCTCAGGGACAGGGACACACACTATGCTTGTTACACACACAGGGACACACACTATGCTTGTTACACACACAGGGACACACACTATGCTTGTTACACACTTTTTCTCATAGTGTATATATATATATATATATATATAAGGTCCTCCATGCTTAAGTATTCCCCCCCCCCCCCAGATGTCCCCGGTCCGTGCGAGCCGCCCGTCATCACCAACATCACCAAGGACTCCATGACGGTGAGCTGGAAGGCGCCGGCCAACGACGGCAAGGCCACCATCCTGGGCTACATGGTGGAGAAACGCGAGGCCACGGAGCTGGCCTGGGCCAAGGTCAACCGCCGGCCCGTCATCGACCGCACCATCAAGGCCGCCCAGCTGACCGAGGGCTCCGAGTACGAGTTCCGCGTCATCGCCATGAACAAGGCCGGCCTGGGGAAGCCCAGCGACGCGTCCCTGGCCGGGCTGGCCGTCGACCCCGTCTGTAAGTCTCCCGACAGATAATCTGGTAATGGGATTATCTTTCATTCAGATAATCTGGTAATTGGATTATCTTTTATTCAGATAATCTGGTAATGGGATTATCTTTCATTCAGATAATCTGGTAATGGGATTATCTTTTATTCAGATAATCTGGTAATGGGATTATCTTTCATTCAGATAATCTGGTAATGGGATTATCTTTTATTCAGATAATCTGGTAATGGGATTATCTTTCATTCAGATAATCTGGTAATGGGATTATCTTTTATTATTTACTCAATGTGTCATGGATTTTCTCGGGTGCTGATGATATGCATGATGTTGATGGCTGCTGATTGGTGCTGATGGGTCCTGATGGGTGCTGATGATGATGATAATAATAATGTGTCCCTCCACTTGTCCAGATCCCCCCGGCCCTCCTGCCTTCCCCAAGGTGGTGGACTCCACCCGGACCTCCGTCAGCCTCAGCTGGACCAAGCCGGCGTACGACGGCGGCTGTGAGATCTTCGGCTACCTGGTGGAGTGTAAGCGGGCGGACGCCGAGCACTGGACCAAGTGCAACATCCCCAAGAAGCTCCAGGCCACCCGGTTCCTGGTGACGGGCCTGATGGACGATGTCGAGTACCAGTTCCGCGTCATCGCTGTCAACAAGATCGGCTTCAGCGAGCCCAGCGAGGTCCCCGGGAACCACATGCCCAAAGACATCCTGAGTGCGTACTTTTGGTTTTTTGGGACTTTTATTTTGAAAAATAACCTTCATGCATTAACCCTCATGTTGTCCTTGGGTCAAATTTGAGCTGTTTTCAGTTTTTTTATCAAAAAAATGGGCCAAGTGGGCAAAGAGCGTTGTGTAGAATCAATCATGTTATTTTGGGGAATTAAAAAGAACATTGATATAGGACATGGGTCAGTTTGACCCCCGAGACCTCTGATAGATAAGTGTACAGAGATATAACTGTATTATACAATAAATTGTTAATTAGTAAATTGCACTATGAAAATTGACGAAATGAAAATGAAAAATGATGCACAGATGTAATAATATTGGCATATGTGATATATATAATTTGGCTTCACCGCTGATAACTACAAAGAAAAACCTGCAGAATCCTTTTAGGTTTTTGTTAATAATTAATTATTAATTAATCTTGTGTCTGCCCTGCAGTTGCTCCTGAAGCCGAGCTGGACGCCGACCTCAGAAAAGTTTTGGTTCTCCGAGCCGGCGTCACCATGAGGCTCTACGTCCCCCTGAGGGGACGCCCGGCGCCGAAGGTGACGTGGTCCAAAGTGGACGCCAACCTGAAGGACAGGCAGGTGCTGATCAAGACGTCGGACTGGGACACCCTGCTGATGATCGAGGACGTCAACAGATACGACGCCGGGAAATACGCCCTGTTGCTGGAGAACAGCAGCGGCTCCAAGACCTACACCATCGTGGTCAAAGTGCTCGGTAAGACCAGATCTGCCATATCTGTTGCACGTACACCAAGTCAAAAACAAGTCTGTCATCTTCTTTCACACTCTACGCGAAACAGTCTAGAAATAGAGACAATTGCATTTTAATCTTGTTTTCCCGATGTCTTTTCACCACATCTGGGCTTCAGTTTCCAAAAGTTCTGAGCCAGAAACATTGACTCTCGCCCCCAGATTCCCCCGGGCCGCCCATGAACCTGACTGTGAAGGAGACCTCCCTAAGCCACGCCACCATCACCTGGGACGCCCCGCAGATCGACGGCGGCAGCCCCGTCAAGAGCTACATCGTGGAGAAGCGCCTGGCCGAGAGGAAGGCCTGGACCTGCGTGGAGGCCAACTGTCACAAGATTTCATACCGGATCCCAAACCTGGAGGCGGGGCAGGCCTACTGCTTCCGAGTGCTGGCTGAGAACGCCTACGGCATCGGAGAGGGCTGCGAGACGGCCGGCAGCGTCCGGGCCTCAGGTAGCCACGCGTCTCTAGCTACGTTTCTATCCACGTGTCAGTCGAATTATCTGAAGTTCTGTAAATAACTCCTGTGAATAAATCTGGTGAAAGTGTGTTTCCATCCAACGGCTTTACAGCCAATAAGAACCTGGTGATGATGTCACATGACTGTTTTAGGGTCAGATTGGGATATCTGATTGGTTTAAGACATTTAAGGTGTTTCCATTCATTTTCACCGAATCATAATAATAATAATAATCATTATTATTTATTTAATAAATGCCTCCCTTCCTCCAGAGCAACCCGGGCCAGTGACGGACTTTAAAGCCCTGAAGACCACCAAGGACTCCATCGTCCTGGGCTGGAAGAAGCCGCTGAGCGACGGCGGGAGCTACATCAGCGCATACATCCTGGAGCAGAGTGAAGGCGAGGGCAAGTGGAAGCAGATCATGAAGGGCAAGAACAACACGCACACCCTGGACGAGCTGACGGAGGGCACGGAGTACGGGTTCAGGGTCAAGGCGCTCAACCAGTCCGGAGAGGGGCCCCCCACCGAGCTCGCTGTCATCGCCAAGAACCAGTTTGGTAAGAAAGCTGCTCCCAAAGCATGCCAGATAATGACTTTATGGACGCACCCACGGGCAATAATTTACAGGAAGGATGGGGGGGGCTTATGACCCCAACCCCTTGTTCTTTTGTATTGTGAAAGGGCCGTTTCCAGACTGTGTTGGGTATTGAACTCCTTTTGATTTCAGTGGCGCCGGACTGCAACCTGAGCGCCCTGCATGACGGCTGCTGCACGGTGAAGGAGGGCAGCACCACGCGCATCAACATCCCCATCACCGGCGTGCCCCTGCCCACCGCCACCTGGAAGAAGGGCGACACGGGGATTGGCGACACGGGCCGGATGTGCGTGGAGGCGTCCCACGGCGTCACCACCCTCCTGATCCGCGACTGCCAGAGGACGGACGCCACCACCTACACTATCAACGTGAGGAACAGCGGCGGCGCCAAGGACTGCAAGTTCAAGCTGGTGGTGGTGGGCAAGCCGGGCGTGTGCACCGGGCCCATCAAGTTCGACGAGATCACCGCAGACGGCATCACTCTGGAGTGGGGGCCGCCCAAAGACGACGGCGGCGCCGAGGTGTCCAACTACATCGTGGAGAAGAGGAGGACGACGGACAGCAAGTGGGCCACGGTGGCGTCCGCCATACAGAAGACCAGCATGAGGGTGATCCGGCTGCACGATGGAGTCGAGTACATCTTCAGGGTGTTCGCTGAAAACAAGTACGGCATCGGGGAGTACCTGAGGTCGGACCCCGTCATCGCCCAGCACCCGTTCAGTGAGTACCGCTAACTACCTAATGGTAAATAAATGGTTGATTTAGGGCTGCAACTAGCGATTATCAGTATTGCTATTTTAGCGACTTTGTTGTTAGATTTAGCGACTTTTCAGACACCCTTAGCAATTTTTCAGAGCCACTTAGCGACTTTTCAGACCCCCTTAGGGACTTTTCAGACCCCTTTATAGACTTTTCAGACCCCCTTAGGGACTTTTCAGACCGACTCCGTTAGCGTCTTTTCAGACCCACTCAGCGACTTTTCAGAACCCCTTAGCGACTTTTCAGACCAACCCCCTTAGCAACTTTTCAGACCCACTTAGCAACTTTTCAGACCCACTTAGCAACTTTTCAGACCCACTTAGCGACTTTTCAAACCCACTTAGCGACTTTTCAAACCCCCTGAGCAACTTTTCAGAGCCCCCTGAGCGAATCCTTTAGCGACTTTTCAGGGACTTTTTTTCACAAAAGCGACTAGCGACAAATCTGGCGACTTTCTATAGAAAAGACAGTATCGCTCATAGATCGGCAGTTAGAATGGCGGGGGGGTGTAGTTAGGAAAGACAGCGGGACGGGACAGGTGAAAGACACCGCTGAGCTGGTCTGGCCCTTCTTTAAGAATTCATTATTGATCTTTTTCCCTCTCTCCTATTTAAAAAACAAATGTAGAATATGTCCAGATGTACTTGTTACCTCCACTCCTGACCCGTCTCTTCTTCTCTGCTTCCTCCAGATGTGCCAGAGGCGCCCGCTCCTCCACAAATCGTGAGCATGCGCCACGAGTCGGCCGTGTTGACGTGGGCAGATCCAAAGGACACGGGGGGCTCTGCAGTCACTGGTAACAGACTGAAATGGACATCAGCTTGTCCTCGTCATGGTTTTGTCCTCGTCTCAAGTGTCTTTGTTTTAGTTGGTTTCATGTTTTCTGTTTGTGAACTTCCTGTTCCATGGTTGGTCACTTGTCTTCCTGTCTTTGTTGTTTCCCGCCTTTTCTGATTGTTCTGCCCCGCCCTGTTCTGTCTCGTTAGTCCTCGTTACCTGGTGCATTTACTTCCTGATCTGTCTCTGGCTCTTGTTAGTCCCATTTAGTCCCTGTTCTGTCTCTCGTTAGTCCTCGTTACCTGGTGCATGTAGTTCCTGTTCTGTCTCTGTCTCTCGTTAGTCCTCGTTACCTTGTGCATTTAGTCCCTGTTCTGTCTCTTGTCTGATTATTACGTTGTGTTGCTCGTGTGTTTTTGGTGTCTTCTGTTAATTTGCGTTCCCTGTTCCTGTCGTGTATTTCGTTGCTGTGTGGATATTTTCTAAGTAAGGATTTAGGGTCCAAGCGTCTCCATGACCGATGTTGTGTTCTCCACAGGGTACCACGTGGAGTTTAAGGAGACCAACAGTCTGATGTGGAAGCGGGCCAGTAAGACTCCTCTGAGAGTGAAGGAGTGCCGAGTCACCGGCCTGATCGAGGGACTGGAGTATGAGTTCAGGGTGATGGCCATGAATGCAGCCGGCCTGGGACGGCCCAGCAGGGTCACCGAGGCGCTGGTTGCCCTGGATCCGATTGGTGTGTTCAGTCTCCACTTTTAACCCTGAAAAAAACACTTCTGTTGTCCCTATATCAATGTTTTTGTTGCTTTTCAAAATAAAAGGTATTACGTTATTGGGGGTGGTTTTCAACATTTTCTTTTTTTACCCCCAATGTCTTTGTCCCTTTGTCCCTTTTGTTGATGTTTTGTCACTTTCCTGACATTTTAGCCAGTTTTTCCAACGTTTTTGACGCTTACTTCCCGTTTTCTTTTTTATAGTTTTTTTTTCTCAGTATTTTTTACACTTTTTTCCCCAATGTCTTGTCACCTTGTTGTCTATCTATCTGTCTGTCTGTCTGTCTGTCTATCTATCTATAATACTTAAATAGGAAAATGCTATTTTTGAAAGCATGTCTCATGTTATTTGCTTTGTGTCCTGTTAGATCCCCCCGGTAAGCCTGAAGTGATCAACGTCACCAGGACCTCGGTCACTCTGATCTGGATCCCTCCCAAATATGATGGGGGCCACAAGCTGACTGGCTACATGGTGGAGAAGCTGGAGGTTGACGGCAAGGCGTGGATGAAGGCCAACCACGTCAACATCCAAGGCTGTGCGTTCACCGTCACGGACCTGACGGAGGGATCTCAGTACCAGTTCAGGATCAGGGCCAAGAACTCTGCCGGGGCCATCAGCGTTCCTTCAGAGCAGACTGATCTGCTGACCTGCAAGGATGAGTATGGTAAGCTGAGTAGGAAACTCATTAGTCAGTCCCTCCAGAAAAACGTGATTATGCGATCGCATAACTCAATGCATAACCAGCCAATGTCTGCATCAAATACGCCGCATTTTCGCCACATAAATTGAAGATTTCTGCACATAATAACACAGGGCTTGCATGATCTCATAATTTGCCTGAATTTGTCCTGAATTTGAACGTCTATAGACAATAATAAGGGAACTGTCTTCTGTCTTCTGTGCAGAGCCCCCGACCGTCACTATTCACCCAGACATGAAGGACGGTGTCTCGGTCAAGGCCGGTGACACCATCGTGATCTCAGCCTCCAAGATTGTTGGAAAACCTCCGCCCACTGCTGTCTGGTCCAAGGGAGGCCGAGAGTTAAAGAGCTCTGACACCGTCACCATCACCAGCACCCCCATCTCCTCCACTCTGGCTATCAAGTACGCAAGCCGGAAGAACACAGGAGATTACGTCATCACCGCCAGCAACCCCTTTGGCATTAAAGAAGAGCATGTAAAGGTGAAGGTCCTTGATGTGCCTGGACCTCCAGGCCCCATCGAAGCCAGCGTGATTACAGCTGAGAAGTGTACTCTGACCTGGCTTCCACCGGAGGAGGACGGAGGCTTCTCTATCAAGTCTTACATCGTTGAGAAGAGAGAGACCAGCCGCCTGCAGTGGACCAAGCTGGCGGAAAACGTCATGGACTGCAGATATGTAGCTGCCAAACTGATCAAGGGCAACGAGTACATCTTCAGAGTGTGTGCTGTGAACCAGTGTGGCACCGGAGACTCCAGCCAGTCCGGTCCAGTAAAAATGGTTGACAGTTACCGTAAGTTTACATTTTCTATATATGATTGTAATTGTATGATTATAAAAAACAATTGTATTGTATTAAAAAAATACAATTAAAAGGAAATTTCCAGATAATCAGACTATAAGCGCCATAGCCCACATCCATCCTGGTTATTGGTATGTTTCCCTCCGGCCCTGACTTTTTCTGAGTACCTATTCTGCACATTCCTATAGTGGCAGAATGATAGAATATTATTGAGAAACATTGGTGTTTTTTTTTTTTACAAAAATCCCCTCCGTTCAGCCACCAGGAATAGCGACGATTAAAGTTGGTACTCTCTGCAGCCTAATTGAAGTAATTGCACAATGGCCATACAGCGCAGTGAAAATATTTCTTCTAAAACATCACATTATATTTCACACTGCTAAGGGTACACCCATTTTGTGTGCATTAAAGCTGTTTGATGATTTATTTGGCTCTGAGAGTGTGTCCATGTTGGTATAGAGATGGAGAGGGCTGATGTGTGATTGGCCCATCAGCGATAACAAAAGGATACTTGGCAGTTATAGTTCTCCTAAAATGCTTGGTGTTGCTAGTGTTAAGGAGGATTTAATAATTCAAGGCAAATCTGACCAAAATGTTCCTGCATACCTTGTTTCCCCAGGCCCACCAGGTCCCCCCTCAACCCCAGAGGTTGACAACATCAGTAGGAACGCTGTCACGATTTCATGGAAGAGACCAGTTCAGGACGGAGGAAGTGACATTAGAGGATACTGTGTAGAGAGGAAAGAAAGGAGAGGAATGAGATGGGTGAGAGCCTGTAAGAGGACGGTCCCTGACCTGCGCTTAAGGTGCAGGGCTTAAATGAGGGAACAGAGTATGAGTTTAGGGTCACTGCTGAGAACAAGGCTGGATTTGGGCAGCCAAGTGAGCCATCTCAACCTGTGATCACCAAGGACATTGTCTGTAAGTAAAAACGTATAATATAAACGTATAATTTTAAAACACTAAAGTTGCAAATGCAGAATTCAGAAAATACACATCAAGCATTATTTTTTTTAACCCGTTGTTCTTGTTTATTAGATCCACCTGGTCCTCCATCCAACGTCAAAATCACAGACACCACAAAAACCACAGCTTCTATGGTCTGGGGCCGACCCCACTATGATGGTGGTCTGGAAGTAGATGGATATATTGTTGAGTACAAAAAGGAAGGGCTTGACGACTGGGAGGTAGAGACACAGTATCCATTGAAAGCTACTGAATACGTTATTGGTAAACTTCAAAAAGGGGGCAAGTACCACTTCAGAGTCAGCGCTGTTAATACTGAAGGAGTTGGCGAGCCTGCAGAGGTTGAGAAAGTGACGGAACTGGTGGACCAGGAGAGACGCTGCCAGACTTTGAGCTGGATGCTGAACTCAGGAGAACCCTGGTGGTCAGGTGCCGTGCTTCAATCCGGATGTTTGTGCCAATTAGGGGACGTCCTGTTCCAGAAGTAACCTGGACTAAAGATGATACCAACTTGAAAACACGCGCACACATTGACACCACAGAGTCCTACACTCTGCTGGTTATTCCTGACTGCACCAGATATGATGCCGGAAAGTACAACCTGTGTCTTGAGAATGTTGCTGGAAAAAAGACCGGATTTGTTAATGTCAAGGTTTTGGACACACCAGGACCACCAGTCAATGTCCAGCCTAGGGAGATCACTAAGAACAGCATCACCCTCCAGTGGGAAATCCCCATAATCGATGGCGGTTCAAAGATTCACAGATATGTTATTGAAAAGAGGGAGGCCACCAAGAAGGCCTACACAGTGCTTACCACTACATGGCAGAAGTGTTCCTACAAGTTTACAGACCTTGAAGAGGGAGCCTACTACTACTTCCGTATCTCTGCTGAGAATGACCTGGGTGTAGGTGAGCCTGCTGAATCTCCTGAGCCAATCAGGGTGTCTCAGGCCCCCATTGCGCCAGAGAACTTGTATGTTACAGATGTGACAGCTGATAGTGCCAGCCTGGCATGGGCAAAGCCTCTGCATGATGGTGGCAGCTTGATCACCGGATATGTCATTGAGGCCCAGAAGAAGGACACTGAGCAGTGGGTCCATATGGGCACCATCAAGGCTCTGGACTACACCGTCACCGATCTGATTGAGGGTGCAGAATATACCTTCCGCATAATGGCTGTCAATGCATCAGGCAGGAGCGACCCTCGTGAGAGTAGGCCAGCTATTATCAAAGAGCATACTTCCGCTCCTTCCTTTGACCTGCGTGGAGTGTACCAGAAGACGGTCATTGCCAAGGCAGGGGACCGTGTCAAGGTAGAGATTCCTGTGCTCGGCAAACCCAGACCTGACGTTTCCTGGAAGAAGGGAGATATAAGGATCAAGGAGACACAACGAATCAACATTGAAACCACACCAACATCTACTATCCTCAACATTGGTGAGATCAAGAGGACTGATGAAGGCCAGTATTCAATGACTGGCAAGAACATGCTGGGTACAGTGACTGAGACGATTACGGTCCTGGTCCACGACATTCCAGGTCCTCCCACTGGTCCCATCAAGCTGGAAGAGGTCTCATGTGATTATGTTCTTATGTCCTGGGAAGCACCAGAGAGTGATGGAGGTGTACCTATCAACAACTATATCGTTGAGATGCGAGAGACTACTGGTACTTCCTGGATGGAGTTGGCAGCTACAGTGATCCGCACCACATTCAAGGCAGCCCGACTCAACACTGGAACCCAATATCAATTCCGTGTCAAGGCCCAGAACAGATATGGCATCGGACCATGCATTATCTCTGAACCAGTGTTGGCTGCCTATCCATTTGATGTGCCAGGCCAGCCAGGCATTCCTGTGGTCACATCTTTCAACAAGGATGCAATGACTCTGAGCTGGAACGAGCCTTCCTCTGATGGAGGCAGTGTCATCCTTGGTTATCATGTGGACAGAAAAGAGAAAAACAGCATTCTGTGGCAGAGGGTCAGCAAGGCTCTTGTTGTCGGAAATATCTTCAAATCAACAGGCCTTGTTGATGGAATCGCATATGAACACCGTGTTATTGCTGAAAACATGGCTGGTCTCAGCAAACCCAGCAAACCCTCTGATACTATGTATGCTTTGGACCCTGTCGACCCACCAGGTAGGCCTGTGGCACTCAATGTCACCAGACATGAGGTGACAGTGTCATGGACCAAACCAGAGGGAGATGGCGGATTTTCCATCACTGGATACACAGTAGAGAGGAGAGAGATGCCCAATGGACGCTGGCTCAAAGCCAACTTCAACAACATTCTAGAAACCATCTACACAGTCAGTGGTCTGAACGAAGACGCAACTTATGAATTCCGAGTGTTTGCTAGAAACTCAGCTGGTGCTGTTAGTGCTCCATCCCCGACATCAGAGGCAATCACATGCAGAGATGACATTGAAGAGCCCAAGCTTGATGTTGATGCATCCTATAGCAGCAATGTTGTTGTCATGGCAGGAGACGTGTTCAAGCTGGAGGCCAGTGTGACTGGCAGGCCACTACCGTCTTTGGTATGGACCAAGGACGGAAAGGAGCTTGTTGATACAGCCAAGATAGAGATAAAGACAACTGATTTCCACACAACTCTAATTAACAAAGATTCCCTGAGGAGGGACGGAGGTGTTTTCATTCTGACCGCCAGCAATCCTGGTGGATTTGCCAAGTTTACCTATAATGTCAAGGTGCTCGACAGACCTGGACCACCAGACTCCCTCACTGTTACTGACGTCACTGCTGAGAAATGTGTTCTTAACTGGCTGCACCCAACACATGATGGTGGTGCCAAGATTGAGTACTTTATCATTCAGAGGCGAGAGACCAGTAGGTTGGCATGGACAAATGTGGCTACAGATCTTCAGGCAAACAGGCTCAAGGTTACCAAGCTTCTAAAGGGCAATGAGTACATCTTTAGAGTAATGGCTGTAAATAAGTATGGCGTGGGTGAGCCCCTGGAGTCTGAAGCGGTCATCTGTGCCAACCCCTATGTCGCCAGTGACCCACCAACACAGCCTGAAGTCACCAGCATTACCAAGGACTCCATGGTTGTCTGCTGGGAGCGCCCTGAGCATGATGGAGGCAGCAGAATAAACACATACATAATTGAGAGAAGGGATAAGACTGGCCTGCGCTGGGTAAAATGTAACAAGAGGACGGTAACTGACTTGCGTTTCAAGGCCTCTGGCCTCACACCAGATCATGAGTATGAATTCAGAGTTTTTGCTGAAAATAATGCTGGTCTAAGTCAGCCTAGTCCTTCCAGTCCATTCTACAAAGCCGTAGACACCATCTTCCAGCCTGGACCTCCAGGAAACCCCAGAGTGCTGGACACAACCAAGTCTTCCATCACCCTTGCCTGGAACAAGCCTGTCTACGATGGTGGTTCTGAAATCACTGGTTACATTGTAGAGACCTGCCTGCCTGAGGAGGATGAGTGGACAATACACACTCCCAAGAAGGGATGGACAGCCACTTCCTTCACTATTACCAACTTGAAGGAAAACCAAGATTACAAAATCAACATCTGTGCCACTAATTGTGAGGGAGTGGGAGAGCCCGCTGCTGTTCCTGGAACCCCCAAGGCTGAAGACAGATTGCTTCCTCCAGAAATTGAACTTGGAGCAGAGCTGCGTAAGGTGGTCATCCTCAGAGCCTGTAGCACACTCAGACTCTTTGTTCCTATTAAGGGCAGACCTGTACCTGAAGTTAAATGGTCAAGAGAACATGGACAATCCCTAGACCGAGCTCTCATTGAAATCACCCCATCATTCACCACTCTTCAGGTAGACAATGTTGACAGGTTTGATGCAGGTAAATACATAGTGACTGTAGAGAATGCCTCAGGAAGCAAAACAGCCTTTGTTAATGTCAGGGTGCTAGATAGTCCTGGAGCACCTCAGAATCTGATTATCAAGGAGGTCACTAGAGATTCAGTTTCACTCGTTTGGGATGCACCTCTCATTGATGGTGGCTCCAGAGTCCGCAACTACATTGTGGAGAAGCGTGAGTCACACAGAAAGGCCTACACAACTGTCTGTGCCAGCTGCCATAAGTCTAGTTGGAAAATTGGAGACTTGGAGGAAGGAAAAATGTACTCATTTAGAATTCTGGCTGAAAATGAATATGGCATTGGTCTTCCAGCAGAGACTGTTGAACCAATTAAAGTATCAGAGAAGCCTCTACCACCAGGCAAAGTGACCCTTCGTGAAGTTACCAGCTCCAGCGTCACACTAACTTGGGAAAAGCCTGACCATGATGGTGGGAGCAGAATCACAGGCTATAATGTGGAGATGCAGGGTAAAGGCAGTGATAAGTGGATCCAGGTCATGGTTGTAAAGACCAATGAGGCTGTTGTAACTGGCCTTACACAGGGAGAGGAGTACATTTTCCGTATCTCAGCCACCAATGAAAAGGGAGTTAGTGACCCACGTCTTCTTAGTGTCCCTGTGGTGGCTAAGGACCTAGTCATCTCCCCAATGTTTAAATTGCTTTTTAGCACGTATAGTGTGCTAGCAGGTGATGATCTGAAGATAGATGTACCATATTCCGCCTGTCCCAAGGCTACAGCAACTTGGCTCAAAGATGGCATTGCTATCAAAGAGACAACAAGAGTTAATGCTGATGCCACAGACAAAAACCTTCTCCTGGTTATCAAGGACGCTTGCAGAGATGATGTGGGCACATACACTATCAAACTGATCAACACAGTTGGAGAGGCATCTACAGACATCAGTGTTGTTGTTCTAGATAAGCCTGGTCCTCCAACCGGCCCAGTTAATATGGATGAGGTCACTGCTGACAGCCTGGTCCTGTCCTGGAATCCACCAGAGTATGACGGTGGTTGCACCATTAACAATTACATTGTTGAGAAGAGAGACACATCTACCACTAATTGGCAGATTGTGTCAGCTACCGTGGCCAGAACCACTATCAAGGCAGCCCGTCTAAAGACTGGAACTGAGTATCAGTTCAGGATTGCTGCAGAGAATAGATATGGCAAGTCTTCAGTCCTGCTCTCTGAAACCATTGTTGCTCAGTATCCATTTGAGGTGCCCCACCCACCACGTTCTGTTGTAATCCAATCAGCCACCAAGGAGAGCATGGTGGTTGTATGGGAGAAACCCAGCAGTGACGGTGGAAGCAAAATTATGGGCTACCACTTGGAGCTCAAAGAGAGAAACAGTATACTGTGGGTGAAACAGAACAAACAAATAATCCCAGAGACCAGATTTAAGGTTGTTGGCCTTGAGGAGGGTATTGAGTATGAGTTCAGAGTTTATGCTGAGAACATCGTTGGCCTGAGCAAAGCCAGCAAACTGACTGAAATGCAAGTGGCCAGAGATCCTTGTGACAGACCAGGAAAACCAGAGGCTGTCATAGTGACAAGAAACCAAGTGACACTCAGATGGACCAAACCAGAGTATGATGCCGGCATTAAGATCACAGGCTATGTGGTTGAGAAGAAAGAGGGAGCTGGCCGCTGGATGAAGGCCAGTTTCGCCAACGTCATTGAGACTGTATTTGTTGTCACAGGACTTACTGAAGATCAAATTTATGAGTTTCGTGTTATTGCCAGGAATGCAGCAGGTGTCTTCAGCCAGCCTTCTGATTCTACTGGAGCCATCACTGCCAAGGATGAGGTGGATCCACCCAAGATTGACATAGAAGCTAAGTACTCCCAGGCTGTGGTGGTAAATGCTGGAGAGACATTCAAGCTTGAGGCTGCTGTCTCTGGTAAGCCTGTGCCCACAATACACTGGATAAAGGAGGGCAAAGAAATTTCAGAAGCAGCACGCCTGGAGCTTAAGAACACAGACTTTACAGCTTGTGTAGTTGTTAAAGAAGCTATCCGTGTTGATGGAGGTCAGTACACTTTAATGGTAAAGAATGTTGGAGGAGAGAAATCTGTCAACATTAATGTCAAGGTCCTGGACAGACCAGGTCCACCCGATGGCCCTATCTCTATCTATGGGATCACGAGTGAAAAATGCAGCATTGCCTGGAAATCTCCCTTGCAAGATGGAGGTAGCGATGTGTCCCATTACATTGTTGAAAGGAGGGAAACCAGCCGACTGGTTTGGACTGTAGTTGAACAAAAAGTTCAGACCCTAAACCTGAAGATCACAAAACTACTTCCTGGCAATGAGTATATATTCAGAGTGATTCCAGTCAACAAATATGGAGTTGGTGAGCCTCTAGAATCTGAGCCAATGATTGCCAGAAATCAATTTGTCACTGCGGACGCTCCAACTGAGGTAGACATCTCCACAATCACAAAAGAGTCCATGGTCGTGACCTGGGAGAGACCAACTAATGATGGTGGCAGTCCCATCCAGGGATACATTGTTGAAAAACGTGACAAAGATGGTGTGAGATGGACTAGGTGCAACAAGCGCACAGTGAGTGAGTTGCGTTTCAGAGTGACAGGGCTCCTAGAAAACCACAGTTATGAATTCAGAGTCTCTGCTGAAAATGCTGCTGGTGTTGGTAAACCTAGTGCACCAACAGTATACTACAAAGCATTGGATCCTATCTTCAAAGCAGGCCCCCCAAACAACCCCAAGGTGGTGGACACGTCTAGGTCCACTGTTTCCCTGACATGGGGCAAACCCATCTATGATGGTGGCTGTGAGATCCAGGCTTACATTGTTGAGGCCTGTGATGTAGCATCTGATGAGTGGTTTATATGTACTCCCCCAACTGGAATCACAGACACTAAGTTTACAGTGACAAAGCTTCTGGAGAAGCACGAATATCAATTCAGAGTGTTTGCCATCAACAAAGTTGGTGTTGGTGAGCATGCTGATATTACAGGGAAGATTCTTCTGGAGGAGAAGCTTGAGGCTCCTGATCTTGACCTTGATGCTGATATGAGAAAGATGATAAACATTAGAGCAGCAAGCACTCTCAGGCTGTTTGTTCCTGTGCGAGGTCGTCCAGCTCCTGAGGTGAAATGGGGCAAGGCTGAGGGTGAGATTAAGGAGACTGCCCAGATTGATAATACAGGCAGCTATGCTTCACTTGTCATTGAAAATGTTGACAGATTTGACACAGGAAAGTACACCCTGACTGCAGAAAATGCCAGCGGAGTAAAGTCTGTCTTCATAAGTGTCAGAGTCCTGGACTCACCTAGTCCACCAGCTAACTTCATTGTGAAAGAGATTACCAAGAACTCTGTCACTCTCACATGGGAGCCTCCACTTCTTGATGGCGGCTCAAAGATAAAGCATTATATTGTTGAGAAGCGTGAGAGCACCAGAAAGGTTTATTCTCCCATCACTACCTGCAATAAGATGTCATGGAAAGTTGAGCCTCTCCCAGAGGGTGGAATCTTCTTCTTCCGAGTCCTGGCTGAGAATGAATATGGCGTGGGTCTCCCTGCCAAAACCTTAGAACCAATAAAGATATCTGAGAAGCCTCAGCCACCTGGTAAAGTTAGTGTTGTTGACGTCACTTCTAGCACTGTAACTCTCACCTGGGAGAAGCCTGAGCATGACGGCGGCAGTAGGATTAGTTACTATGAAGTTGAACTGGCACCTAAGGACAGTGAAGCTTGGTCCCTGTGTGCCAGTGGGAAGTCACTGGAGACTGTAGTGACAAACCTACTCAAGGGAGAGGAGTACCAGTTCAGAGTTGTTGCTGTAAATGACAAGGGTAAAAGTGACCCCAGACAATTGGCTCAAACTGTTGTTACTAAAGACCTTGTGATTGAGCCTGCTGTTAGACCCAAAGTGAGCACATACCATGTCCAGGTAGGGTATGACCTAAAGATAGAGGTCCCAATTGCTGGTCATCCAAAGCCAACCATCACTTGGACCAAGGACGGAGCCGCCCTGAAGCAGACAACCAGAGTCAATGTTACAGACTCACCACGTCTTACCACTCTCACCATAAAGGATGCTACCAAAGAGGATGGAGGCATGTACAGCATCAATATTGCCAATAACCTGGGTTCCAAAGATGCAACTATTGAGGTGATTACCCTGGACAAACCAGGCCCACCAACAGGCCCTGTCAAATTTGAGGATGTCAGTGCTGAGAGTATGACTCTTAATTGGGAACCTCCTACATATACAGGTGGCTGCCCAATCTCCAACTATGTGGTTGAGAAGAGAGACACAACCACAACCAACTGGGTGGTTGTGTCTGCCACTGTGGCCAGAACAACGCTAAAAGTGGCCAATCTGAAGACAGGCAGTGAATACCAGTTCCGAATCTATGCTGAGAACAGGTATGGAAAGAGTTATGCAATTGATTCAGAGCCTGTCGTGGCACAGTATCCGTTCCAGGAGCCTGGCCCACCAGGAACACCATTTGTGTCTCTGTACTCTAAAGACTATATGGTGGTTGAGTGGCACAAGCCCCCATCTGATGGAGGAAGTGCCATCTTGGGCTACCATCTGGAGAGAAAGGAGAAGAACAGTATCCTCTGGACCAAGATCAACAAAATGCTCATCCAAGACTGCAGGTTCAAATCTACTCCTCTTGAGGAAGGCATTGAATATGAGTACAGAGTCTATGCTGAAAATATAGTTGGCATTGGAAAATGCAGCAAAGTTTCTGAGGGTTATGTAGCCCGTGACCCATGTTACCCCCCTGGCCGTCCTGAGGCTTTAATTGTAACTAGGCACTCAGTGAAGCTAAAGTGGACCCCTCCAGAGTATGACGGTGGAAGCTTAATTACTGGCTATGTAGTGGAGAAACGTGACCTTCCTGAAGGAAAGTGGATGAAAGCCAGCTTTGCAAATGTCCTTGAACATGAATTCACAGTTACAGGCCTAGTGGAAGACAGTAAATATGATTTCAGAGTAATTGCAAGGAATGGAGCTGGTGCTGTCAGCAAGCCCTCTGAAGGCACAGGATCCATCACAGCCAAGGATGAAATTGAACCACCTAAGTGTGAGACAGATCCTATGTACAACCAGACCATTGTTATCAATGCAGGAGAGACTTTCAGTCTGGAGGCCACTGTGGAAGGAAAGCCCATCCCCACAGCTCAGTGGTTCAAGGGAAATGTTGAAGTTGAAAACTCAGCAAGAGCTGAGCTGAAAAACACAGATTTCAAGGCTTTGCTCCTTGTGAAGGATGCCATCAGAGTGGACGGTGGACAGTACACACTGGTTCTGACTAATGTGGCTGGAAGTAAGACTATTCCATTCAGTGTGAAAGTCCTGGACAGACCAGGCCCTTCAGAGGGACCTCTTACTGTCAGCAGTGTCACTGAGGAGAAGTGCTCACTGTCATGGCTGCCCCCCAGGCACGATGGAGGAGCTAGCATTTCTCACTATGTCATTCAGAAGAGAGAAACCAGCCGCCTGGCATGGACAGTGGTGTCAAGTGACTGTGGAGCTACCATGTTCAAGGTTACCAAGCTGTTGAAGGGCAATGAGTACATCTTCAGAATCATGGCTGTCAACAAATATGGCGTGGGTGAACCTCTTGAATCAGCTCCAGTTATCATGAGAAATCCTTATGTTCCCCCTAGCTCACCTCAGGAGCTTGAGATCACTAACATTACCAGGGACTCCATGACTGTCTGCTGGAACCGCCCTGAATCCAATGGAGGCAGTGAGATTGTTGGTTACATTGTTGAAAAGAGAGACAGAGCTGGAGTGAGGTGGACCAAGTGCAACAAACGTAGAGTGACAGACTTGCGTTTCAGAGTAACAGGTCTGACTGAGGACCATGAATATGAATTCAGGCTATCTGCTGAGAATGCAGCTGGAGTGGGTCAACCAAGCCCACCTACACCGTACCTCAAAGCCTGTGATCCCTCCTTTGAACCGGGCTGTCCCACCAATGCCCATGTTGTTGACACTACTAAAGACACTGTCAGTGTGGCCTGGCACCGGCCTATCTATGATGGTGGTTGTGAGATTCAAGGATACGCTGTGGAAATTACTAAGGCTGATGAGGAGGAATGGAGCATGTGTACCCCACCCTCCGGAGTTAATGCTACCAAGTTTACCATCACCAAGTTGATAGAGCACCAGGAATACAAGGTGCGCATATGTGCCATCAATAAGCTGGGTGTTGGCGAGGCTACCGAGGTTGAGGGAGTCGTGAAACCTCTCGATAAGATTGAACCTCCAGAAGTGATTCTGGATTCAGAGCTCAGAAAGGGAATAGTTGTCCGTGCAGGAGGCTCAATGAGAATCTCCGTTCCATTCAAGGGCCGTCCTACTCCTGAGATCAGCTGGGCCAAGGAGGACGGAGCACTGCCCAGTAAAGTTCAGATCGACACTGGTGAAGATTACACACAGCTCTCCATTGACATATGTGACAAATACGATGCTGGAAAATACATTCTCAACTTGGAAAATAGCGCTGGCAGCAAATCAGCCTTTGTCTCTGTTAGAGTTCTGGACACTCCAGGGGCCCCTCTGAATCTAACCGTAAAAGACATTAAGAGGGAAAGTGTCACTCTGACGTGGGAGCCTCCTCTTATTGATGGTGGTGCAAGAATCAAAAATTATCTTGTTGAAAAGCGCGAGTCTACCCGGATAGTTTACTCTAACGTGGACAACAAGTGCACAAAGACAAGCTATCGTATCACTGGCCTCACTGAGGGAATCATCTACTATTTCAGAGTCTTGGCTGAGAATGAGTTTGGCGTGGGACAAGGAGCTGAGACCGAAGACCCAGTTAAGACCTCTGAACCTCCTCTGTCAGTGGGTAAGGTCACTTTGACGGAAGTGACCAAAACCTCTGCTTCCTTCTCCTGGGAGAAGCCAGACCATGATGGAGGCAGCAGAATCATGGGCTATTACATTGAGATGCAGCCTGTGGGTTCAGAAGAATGGGTGGTAGCTGCTACAACCAAAACTTGTGAGGGAACTGTCACAGGCCTAAGTGCAGGCCATGAGTACCTGTTTAGAGTGTCAGCTTTCAATGAGAAGGGTAAGAGTGACCCAAGGCCTCTGGCTGCACCAGTCACTGCTAAAGATTTAACTATTAAGCCCAGATTCAAGATGACGTTCAACACATACAGTTTACAGTCAGGTGAGGATCTGAAGATGGAGATTCAAGTCATTGGACGTCCTGTTCCCACGGTTGAATGGAAGAAGGATGGACATGATCTTAAGGAGACAACCAGACTGAATGTATTAAGCACAGCATCATCTACTAAGCTGTGCATCAAGGATGCAAATAAGGAAGACTCTGGTAAATACACCATAACAGCCACCAGCAGTATTGGAACAGCTACAGAGGAGATTACTGTCATCATTCTTGAAAAGCCTGGTCCACCCACAGGCCCTGTGAAGATTGAGGAAGTTAGCTCTAATCATGTCACTCTCTCCTGGGAGCCACCACAGTATACCGGAGGTTGTCAGATCAACAACTACATTGTGGAGAAGAGAGACACCACCACAACAGCATGGCAGATTGTGTCTGCTACTATTGCCAGGACAACCATCAAAGTCAGCAACTTGAAGACTGGAACTGAGTATCAATTCAGAGTGTCTGCTGAGAACAGATATGGAAAGAGTTCCGCCATTGTCTCTCCCACTGCTATTGCTCAGTATCCATTCACTGTGCCTGCTGCCCCAGAAACACCATTTATTTCTGCTGCAACCAAGGATAATATGGTTGTTGAGTGGAAACCTCCAACCAACAATGGTGGCAGCCCCGTCCTAGGCTATCACCTTGAGAGAAAGGAGAAGAACAGCCTCCTGTGGACTAAACTCAACAAACTTCTAATCCCAGACACACGTTTCAAGACTACAGAGCTGGAAGAAGGTATTGAGTATGAATTCAAAGTTTATGCTGAGAACATTGCTGGACTCAGCCCAGCAAGCAAGGTCTCTGAAAGCACTGTAGCCAGGGACCCCTGTGACCCACCAGGCACTCCAGAAGCCATTCAAATTACCAGAAATCAAGTTACACTTCAGTGGACCAGGCCTCAGTATGATGGAGGCAGTGCAATTACTGGCTATCTGATCGAAAGGAGGAAGCACCCAGATAACCGCTGGATGAAGGCCACCTTCACCAACATCATTGATACCCAGTTCACACTCACTGGCCTTACTGAGGACTGTGTTTACGAGTTCAGAGTCGTTGCCAGGAACGCTGCAGGCATTTCCAGCCGTCCTTCTCAGAGCACAGGAGAAATTACTGCTAAAGATGAAATTGAGGCTCCAGAGGCCACCATGGATTCTAAATTCAAAGATTTGACTGTTGTTAGTGCTGGTGAGACATTTGTCATTGATGCTGACTTCACTGGCAAGCCACTGCCTGAAGTCACTTGGATAAAGGATGGAAAGGAGATTGACAAAATCACACCAAGAATGGAGGTCAAGACCACACTCACACATACTATCCTGACAGTCAAGGAATGCATCAGAGTGGACGGTGGCCACTTTGTCCTCAAACTTGTCAATGTGGGAGGAGTCAAGATGATCCCAGTTAATGTTAAAGTTCTGGATAGACCTGGTCCTCCAGATGGCCCACTTGAAGTTAAAGGTGTCACAGCTGAAAAATGTTATCTGCACTGGAACCATCCCTCACACGATGGTGGAGCCAGCATCTCTCACTACATCATTGAGAAGAGAGAGACCAGTCGTTTGTCATGGACCGTTGTTGAGCCCAAGATCCAGGCCATCAGCTACAAAATCACAAAACTGCTTCCTGGCAATGAATACATCTTCCGAGTCACTGCTGTGAATAAATATGGCGTTGGTGAGCCTTTGGAATCTGAGCCTGTTATTGCTCGTAACCCCTTCAGCACTCCCAGTGCACCCTCCACCCCAGAGACGAGCGCTATCACCAGGGACTCCATAGTGCTTACATGGGAGAGACCAGAGCATAATGGAGGAGCTGAGATTGAAGGGTATGTCCTTGAAAAACGTGATAAGGATGGTATCAGATGGACTAAATGCAACAAGAAGAGGCTGAATGACCTGAGATTCAGATGCACTGGCCTCACAGAGGGCCACTCTTATGAATTTAGGATCTCAGCTGAAAATGCTGCTGGTGTGGGAAAGCCTAGTGCACCAACTGAATACATCAAGGCCTGTGATGCCATTTACCCACCAGGACCTCCAAATAACCCTAAAGTCACTGGCCATTCAAGCACCACAGTATCTCTGTCCTGGTCCAGGCCTATCTATGATGGCGGCGCACAGATCAGCGGATATGCTGTTGAAAGGAAGGAGGCAACGGATGATGAATGGATCACTTGCACACCACCAAGTGGTGTTCAGGCCACCCAATATACAGTAAAGCAGCTAAAGGAGAATGCAGAGTACAACTTCCGCATCTTTGCTATTAACTGTGAGGGAGTAGGAGAGCATGTGGACTTACCTGGTTCTGTGATTGCCGCGGAGAAGCTGGAGGCTCCTGAAATTGAACTAGATGCTGACCTGAGGAAGATGGTCAATGTCCGTGCCTCTGCCACCTTGCGCCTGTTTGTGACAATCAGAGGAAAGCCCGAGCCTGAGGTCAGATGGTCAAAGGCTGATGGCACTTTGAATGAGCGTGCCCAAATTGAAGTCACAAGCTCTTACACAATGCTGGTGATTGAGAATGTCGATAGATTTGACACTGGCAAATATGTACTGACCCTTGAGAACCTTAGTGGCTCCAAATCAGCCTTCATCAATGTTAGAGTTCTGGACTCCCCCAGCACTCCTACCAACCTTGTAGTTAAGGATGTGAGGAGAACGTCTGTCTCTCTCTCCTGGGAACCTCCTCTAATAGACGGCGGGGCTAAGATATCACACTATATTGTGGAACAGAGAGAGCAAAAGAGAATGGCTTTCACCAGTGTTTGCACAAACTGTGTGAGGAACTCGTACATTATCTCTGACTTGCAGGAAGGAGGCCGGTATTATTTCCGTGTGTTGGCTGTGAATGAGCTGGGAGTAGGTCTGCCTGCCTCCACGGATCAAGTCAAAGTGGCTGAGGCTCCTTTGCCTCCTGGAAAGGTTCTCCTGGTTGATGTGACTCGTCACACTGTCACTCTTTCCTGGGAGAAACCGGATCATGATGGAGGCAGCAAGATAACAAACTTTATTGTGGAGATGCAACCCAAAGGAGATGACAAATGGACTGTTTGCAGTGAAGTCAAAGCACTGGAAGCTACAATTGATGGACTCACAAGTGGAGAGGAATACTCCTTCAGGGTGTTTGCAGTGAATGATAAGGGCAAGAGTGATGCCAAGCCTCTGGCTACCCCTGTGGTGGTGAAAGATATCACAGTGGAACCCACCATCAACCTGTTGTACGACACATACAGTGTAAAAGCAGGAGATGACCTGAAGATTGATGTTCCCATCAAAGGCAGACCTCAGCCTGAAGTATCCTGGAAGAAGGACGGCCAGGTGCTAAAGCAGACAACCAGGGTCAATGTTCTTACTTCCAAGACCTCATCCAAGATTGTCATCAAGGAAGCAATCAAGGAGGATAAAGGAAATTATGAGATTACTTTGACAAACTCGCTTGCCACCAAGACAGCTGTAGTCCACGTTGTAATCCTTGACAAACCTGGCCCACCCAGCAACATTAGGATGGATGAGGTGAGCGCTGACTTCATCACACTATCCTGGGATCCTCCAACCTACACCGGTGGATGTCAAATTAATAACTATGTGGTGGAGAAAAGAGACACTACCACAACCTCATGGCAGATTGTCTCAGCGACAGTAGCCAGGACATCAATCAAAGTGTCCCGTCTCACTCAGGGAACAGAGTATCAGTTCCGTGTTGCAGCTGAGAACCGTTATGGCAAGAGTTCAGCCATTGACTCTACTCCTGTTATTGCTCAGTATCCCTTCGAGCCTCCTGGCCCACCTACCAACGTCCATGTTTCTCATGCTACCAAGTACGGAATGCTTGTGGTATGGGGCAGACCTGCCAGTGATGGTGGCAGCGCTGTAATTGGTTACCACATTGAATGCAAAGACCAAAGCAGCATCCTGTGGACCAAGGTCAACAGAGGTCTGCTGGCCGAGAACCAGTTTAAGATGACAGGCATTGAAGGAAGGACTGATGTATCAGTTCAGAGTCTATGCTGAGAACATTGCTGGAATTGGTCCATGCACTAAGGCTAGTGACCCTGTGGCAGCCAGGGATCCATGTGAATCTCCACATAACCTTAGAGTCACCAACATTACCAGGACTTCAGTTTCCCTCTACTGGGATAAGCCAGAATATGATGGCGGAGTAAAGATAACTGGCTATATTGTTGAGCGTAAAGAACTTCCTGATGGCCGCTGGCTGAAATGCAACTTCACCAACCTGCAAGACACTTACTTTGATGTAACAGGCCTCACAGAAGATGTCCAATATGACTTCCATGTAATTGCTAAGAATTCTGCAGAGCTATTGAGTGCTCCATCAAAGAGCACTGGTCCTGTAACCGTCAAGGATGATGTAGACCCTCCATCTATTATCATGGAAGACAAGTTCAGACAGCTGGTTGTTGTTAAGGCTGGAGAGATCATTCAAATTGATGCTGAAATCACAGGCCGTCCACTCCCAGTTGTCTCATGGTCGAAGGATGGAAAGGAGATTGAGGCAAAGGCCAGGTATGAAATCCACTCCACCAACTTTACAACCACATTTATTGTCAGAGATGCCATCAGGAGGGACTCTGGCCAGTATGTCCTGACCCTGCACAATGTGGCAGGAACTAGATCTGTGGCTGTCAACTGTAAAGTTCTAGACCGACCTGGACCTTCCTCAGGACCAATGACAGTGACTGGCCTCACAGCTGAGAAATGCACCATAACGTGGGGTCCGCCTCAGGAGAACGGTGGTGCTGAAATCATGCACTACATTGTTGAGAAACGTGAGACCAGTCGCCTCGCCTGGACTCTTGTCTATGGTGACATGAAGGCAACCACCTGTAAAGTAACCAAACTGCTCAAAGGAAATGAGTACATCTTCAGAGTCAGGGGAGTCAACAAATATGGGGAGGGCGAGGCTCTGGAAAGTGAGCCAGTAAAGGCCTTGGATCCATTCACTGTGCCTGCATCGCCCACTAATGTTCAGGTCACCTCAGTTACAAGTGAAGCAATGACCATCTGTTGGGAAAGACCAACGTCTGATGGTGGCAGCAGTATCTCTGGCTATGTCATTGAGAAGCGAGAGAAGACTGGCCTTCGCTGGTGCCGTGTCAACAAGAAACCTGTTTATGATCTCAGAGTCAAAGCTTCACACCTTCGTGAAGGCAGTGAGTATGAATACAGAGTTTTTGCAGAGAACGCTGCTGGCCTTAGTGCTCCCAGCATCCCTTGCCCACTCACCAAGGCTGAAGACCCACAGTTTCTGCCTTCACCTCCTGCTAAGCCTAAGATCATCGACTCTACAAAGACCACAGTCACCCTGTCATGGAATAAGCCATTATTTGATGGTGGAGCACCTGTTACTGGTTACAGAGTCGAATACAGGAATACTTTAGATGATGAATGGTTTGTTGGAGTCCAGAATACCAAGAACACAGAGTTTACAGTGGTTAAATTGACACCTGGTGCCGAATACGTGTTTGTTGTCAAGTCCATTAACAAGATTGGAGTCAGTGAGCCAAGTCCTGAGACAGACAAACAAATCGCCAAAGAAAGAGAGGAAGAGCCGGTCTTTGACATCAGCAATGAGATGAGGAAGACTCTTATTGTGAAGGATGGAAGCTCGTTTACCATGACAGTACCCTTCAGAGGCAAACCCATCCCCAGTGTTACGTGGTCTAAGCCTGATGTTGACCTTAGAGTTCGTGCTGCCATTGAAACCACAGACACCTTCACGTCTATCACCGTGGAGAAAGCAACTCGCGGCGACTCTGGAAAATACACCATCACCTTGTCTAGCGTAGTTGGAACAACCTCCGCAACACTCAATGTTCGAGTTTTGGATTCCCCTGGACCTCCTGCCCGAGTAGAGGTCAAGGACGTGACGAGGACCTCTGCTACTGTAACCTGGGACACTCCTGACAATGAGGGCGGAGGACCAGTCAAGAACTACCTTGTTGATATCCGTGAGGCCAGCAAGAAAGGCTGGACCAGGTTGACCGACACATGCCACAGAATGACATACAAAGTAACAGACGTGCAGGAGGGAGAAGTCTACTACTTCAGAGTGACGGGCGAGAATGAGTACGGTGTTGGGGTTTCTGCTGAGACCACAATAGGAACCAAGATCACAGGTATGGAATTTAAAATCTTTAAAATTATAGATTCTTATTGTTATGCTAAAGATAAGACCTGATTATTAAAATAAAACACATTTTTGCCCTCCTTATCAAGAAAAACCAAGCCCACCACCCAAGCTGGGTGTGACTGATGTGACCAAGGAGAGCGTCTCGCTGGCCTGGGCTAAACCAGAACATGACGGAGGCAGCAGAATTACTGGGTACCTGGTGGAAGCTCTGGAGAACGGCCAGGAGAAGTGGGTTAAATGTGGTGTAACCAAGTTCGTACACTTGACGGTGTCTGGTCTGAGGGAGAATGCTGAGTACTTCTTCAGAGTCAGAGCAGAGAACCACGCTGGCTTCAGTGATATTAAGGAAATGCTAACCCCAGTAGTGGTCAAAGACCAGTTTGGTAAGTTACAGATCAGATTGATCAGATTCAACAATGTAATTAGTGAAGACTAAAACAGAATATGCCAAAATCAATTTCTGCATAACACCAGAAAGTAAAATTATATTCCAACTAATTTCCCCTTTTATATCTCGGTTTACCTTTTCTGCTCCAGAATCTCCTGAGATTCACATGAAGAACTTCCCCCACAACACCGTGTATGTAAGAGCCGGCTCCACGCTCAAGTGTGAGATTCCTCTGACAGGCCGCCCTTTGCCTAAAGTTTCCCTGTCCAAGGATGACGTGCTGCTGAAGTCAACAATGAGGTTCAACTCTGAAGTCACCCCTGACAGCATCAAGATCATTTTGCGTGAAAGCATTGCTGGAGACACAGGACGCTACGATATCACCGCCTCCAACTCCAATGGAACCACCAAATCCTTTTGAATATTATGGTTCTGGACCGCCCCAGTGCCCCAGTTGGACCTGTGGAGCTCTTTGACGTCACAGAGGACAGCGTAAGCCTGAACTGGCTCCCACCGACATATGATGGTGGCAGCCCTATCACCAACTACATAATCCAGAAGAGAGAGACAACCAATGCCAACTGGATGGATGTTTCATCGGCTGTGGCCCGATGCACCATGAAGATCATGAAGCTGACCACTGGCCTCGAGTACCAGTTCAGAATCAGGGCTGAGAACAGATATGGAATCAGTGAGCACATTGACTCTCCGACTGTCGCTGTCAATCTTCCTTACAGTAAGTCGTCTTTGTTTTGCTTCTTTCTTTTAACCCTCCTGTTGTCCCCGGGTCAAATGTGACACCTTAAAAAAATCTGAAATATGGGTTTCTTTTTAACCAAATTACCACAAAAAAATGGAAAATGGCTCTTTGCAAATACAATTGATCACTTTCATTCCTCTGATCTTAACTATTAGTCAAAATAATTAATGATTTATGCTTTTTTAACTCAAATATTAGGTATAATTCTATATAAATGAGGGTTATTGACCATGAATTCCAAAAAGCAGTAAAACTAAAGTGGTAGTGGAAACTTAAAGTCAATGTCATTTTGTCTGTTTTTGACACAGGAGGACAACACAAGGGTTATCTTCACATTATTATTTTTTTACTTTGTAAGGATGAACATATTAACACCCATAAACTTTGACTTTTTACCTGCCAGCTATTCCTGAAGCTCCGTCGACTCCGGAGATCACCAACGTGACTCGGGAGACCGTCACTGTGGCCTGGAAGGAGCCAAAGTCCGACGGCGGCAGCCATGTGTTTGGCTACCATCTCCAGATGAAAGACAGGAACAGCATCCTTTGGCAGAGAGTCAACAAAACGGTGATCCGTGCCACACACTTTAAGGTCACCAACATCAACGCTGGACTCATTTATGAGTTCAAGGTGGCAGCAGAGAACGCTGCTGGAATCAGCGCCTTCAGCAAGATCTCTGATGCAGTTCTGGCTATCGATGCCTGTGGTGAGTGGGATGTTCAAACCTTTCTTTAAAAGCCAAAGAAAAGTAGATTTTGCTGTGGAATTCTCTAGGTGTCTATTTCATTCATTCATATTTCTTATACAGGAAAGTCAGAGAGGAACATTACAAATTTAACCCTTGTGTCGTATTCCCCGTCGACCTGCAACTTTGTGTTTTTCTGAGTTGAAATTTCCACATTTTGTTGTTCTTTTTCTACACTTTTCTCAATGTTTGTGTCAATTTTATTCCTATTTTTTGTCACTTTTATTGACTTTTTTTTTAATTATGTTTTAGTCCATTTCTATAAAAACAATTTCTTTGTCCCTTTTTCCAGTGTTATTGATGTTTTTTGTCACTCTTTCCGATTTTTTGTGTCACTTTTTCAGCGTTTAAACAAAAAAAACTTTTTTGTTAGTTTTTTTCAACATTTGTCAACGTTCTTTCTGATATAGAAAGTTTTTGTAAACCGGTCAAATTTGACCCGAGGACAACACAAGGGTTAAATGGGCCTGACTCAGTCTAAAAACTGGTTTTCAGCAGGTTACTGTTCTGCAGAAACATAAGACATTGAACGTGGATACAGCACGTCAGGACAGACATTTGTACAGGACATAGATATGGACGAGACAAATTGGGACAACTAAAACAAAAATACAGTTTCGGCACACAAGGACAGAGACATTTATACAAGACATCATCAGATCAAGGACTTTTCAGCTCTATCCGACGATCTCTGGTGATATCACTAATGTCTCTTATAATAATAAGTTCTCCTTATCTGTTTCTGCAGAGCCACCCATCGACTTGCGTATAAGTGACATCACCAAGAACACCATTAGCCTGGCGTGGCATAGGCCCAACTACGACGGCGGCTCCCCGATCACGGGTTACATCATTGAGAAGAGAGAGGGCGTTAGCGCCAAGTGGTCCAAGGCTAACCTCACCAATGTTACCGACACCCGCTTCGCCGTGACCGGCCTAACCCAGGACGAGTCATACGAGTTCAGAGTCATGGCGAGGAACGCCGTCGGCTCAGTGAGTAACCCGTCCATAACCGCTGGACCAGCCACGTGCGTGGACACCTACGGTACGTGTGTGTTTTCAATTCAATTCAATTGTATTCATTTTCTCTGTTCTGTTGTCCAACACATTCTTTCATGTATGATACATGTATCCATCAGAATTTGAAGTCACTTGCCTCTTTTGTCCTCCAGGTGCACCAGAGATTGAAATACCTCAAGAGTACTTCAGCGAGGTGAAGTACAGGGCTGAGTCTAACGTGGAGCTCAAGTTTAACATCACAGCCAAACCGGCTCCCACTATCGAGTGGTTTAAGGATGGCAGGGAGCTGCAGCCGAGCGCCCAGCTTGCTTTCAAACACACATTTGAGTCCACCAGCTTGTTCCTGAAGGACACCACCCGGTTGAACTCTGGGCTGTACGAGGTCAAGGTGAAGAACTCCTTGGGAACCGCATGTGCCACTGTCAGGCTGCTCATTCAAGGTATTTACATCATCACAACATTACAACATCAATATCATTTTATTTATATAGCGCCAAATCACAACAACAGTTATCTTACAGGTCTTTCCATAAAGAGCAGGTCTAGACCGGACTCTGAGATGTTATTTATCTCCCAAGTCTTTCAATAAAGAGCAGGTCTAGACTGGACTCTGGGATGTTATTTATCTCCCATGTCTTTCCATGAAGAGCAGGTCTAGACCGGACTCTGGGATGTTATTTATCTCCCAGGTCTTTCCATAAAGATCAGGTCTAGACCGGACTCTGGGATGTTATTTATCTCCCAGGTCTTTCCATAAAGAGCAGGTCTAGACCGGACTCTGGGATGTTATTTATCTCCCAGGTCTTTCCATAAAGAGCAGGTTTAGACCGGACTCTGGGATGTTATTTATCTCCCAGGTCTTTCCATAAAGAGCAGGTCTAGACCGGACTCTGGGATGTTATTTATCTCCCAGGTCTTTCCATAAAGAGCAGGTTTAGACCGGACTCTGGGATGTTATTTACCTCCCAGGTCTTTCAATGAAAGCAGGTCTAGAGGACTCTGGGATGTTATTTATCTCCCAGGTCTTTCCTGGACTCTGGGATGTTATTTATCTCCCATGTCTTTCCAAGGTCTGACTCTGGGATGTTATTTGTCTCCCAGGTCTTTCCATAAAGAGCAGGTCTGGACCAGACTCTGGGATGTTATTTATCTCCCATGTCTTTCAATGAAGAGCAGGTCTAAACCGGACTCTGGGATGATTAGATCAGATTAGATTAGACTTATGAATTGTCATTTTCCTTTGCGTGATATTATATTTTGTATAACGTATGGACCCTGACGTACATGAATGTGTCCTCTCTCTTATCCAGACAAGTCCGGTCCCCCTGCTGGAGAGATCCAGTTCAAGAAGGTGACCGCCAACAACATCACCATCATGTGGTCCCCTCCTGCTGACGAGGGCGGCGCCATGGTAACGCATTACATTGTTGAGAAGAGGGAGACGAGCAGAGTCATGTGGTCCATCGTCTCAGAGAAACTGGTCGATTGCATTGTCAACGTGCCCAGACTCATCCCGGGCAACGAGTACATCTTCAGGGTCCGCGGAGTCAACAAGTACGGCATCGGGGACCCGCTGGAGTCCGAGCCCATCATCGCCAAGAACGCATTCGGTAAGGAACCCCAACAAATCCTGCATCTTTTATCCTGACTGCTGTTCAGTCCACAGCCAATTATTAATATTGAAGAAGAAGAGTATTGATGTCAGACTGTTGTACATAATTATCTGTTTTTAATGCATCATATTCTCTACCGCACTCTTTCACTTAAATACGGATATTCCTACTTCATACTCTTTCCCAACTGGATGTATCTAGTATCTATACATTTATATGTATCACTCTTCATGCTCTGCACACCCATATAAGCATTTAAGAATTTATTTATTTTAATTCATATAACTAATACCTCTATTTTGTACTACAGAGTACTGTGGGATGACAATAGAGAAACTTTAATATATCCTGCATCCCATGTGCCATTATCATTGCATCTGTGCATCATTTTTCATTTTGGCAATTTTCAAAGTGCAATTTAATAATTTAATAATTCATGTGTAATGTATTGTATAATACAGTTTGCTATGTTTTGCACACTTATCTATCTCTGTACACTTATATCTCTCTGCTCTTATCTTAGCTGTTGCAAACTGCAATTTCCCCACTGTGGGACAAATAAAGGTTTTCTTACCTTACCTTATCTTATCTTATCTTATCTTATTATATCTTATCTTTTAAGCAAAGAAAAGCTATTGTATTTGACGTGATCATTGTGATTTCTTTCAGTTCCTCCAAGCGAACCGTCTAAGCCTAAAGTGACCATGATCACCAAGTCCACCATGACAGTGATCTGGGAGAGACCAGCGCTGGATGGAGGCAGCGACCTCGACGGCTACTATCTGGAGAAGAGGGAGAAGAAGAGTCTGCAGTGGTTCAAGGTTGGTTTGCAAATCTTTACGTTTTCAGTACTTTAGCTTCTTTTACACTTAAAGTGCCCATATTATAAAAAAAACTCTTTTGCCTATAAAGGGGCGAAAAGATAACAAAAAGACAACAAAAAGACGTAAAAAATGCGCCAAAAAGACGACAAAAAGGTGACAAAAAGGTCACAAAAAGACGACCAAAAGACGTCAAAAAGGCACCAAAAAGGAGACAAAAAGGAGACTAAAAGGAGACATAAAGGGGCGAAAAGATAACAAAAAGACAACAAAAAGACAAAAAGACAACAAAAAGACGACAAAAAGACGACAAAAGACGACAAAAAGACGTCAAAAAAACGAGATGTCTCACTCTGGAGATAAAAACAGAGACCTAAACACACAGGGCGAAAACAGGATCTGCAGCAATGTGCAGAACAACAAACATATGGAGTTTTTAGAAAATTAAACCTCTTCTGATAAAACCTCAAAATACAGTTATGACCCTGAGGATGAGCAGAATATGGGCCCTTTAAAAAAAACTGTTAACTTGACAACTGATGATGTGTATTGTGTGTGTCCAGGTGGTGAAGGGAACCATCCGAGACACCAGGCAGAAGGTCACCGGCCTGGTGGAGAACTGGGAGTACCAGTACCGGGTCTGTGCCGTCAACAAGGCCGGAGCAGGAAACTACTCGGAGGCTTCTGAACTCTACAAGGCCTACGACCCTATCGGTATGCTCTTATTCTTATTTTTCATACTTTATCTTTTCTTTAATCCTCGTGTTGACTGACCCAAGGACAACAGGAGGGTTAATATTTAAGATAGTTAAGATCTTCTGACATTGATGCCCTTTGTCTTCTCTAGATCTGCCTGGTGAGCCCTCCAAGCTGCGTGTCCTGGACTCCACAAAGACCTCCATCACCCTTGGCTGGGAGAGACCCGTCTACGATGGCGGCAGTGAAATCACGCACTACATTTTGGAACAAATGAACACAGAAGAAAAAGAATGGGTGATCACCAACCCCCAGGTCAAGGGCTGCGAATATGTGGTGTCTCACCTCAAACCTGGAGTCTACTACTTCTTCAGAGTCTCTGCTGTCAACTGCATGGGCAAAGGAGAAGACATCAAGATGTACCAGCCTCTGCAAGCCAAAGATATCTTGGGTCTGTATTCATATATAATCCCTCTAGACCGCTCTATAATTTACAGATAGAGCAGGTCTAGACCCCTCTATAATTTACAGATGGAGCAGGTCTAGACCTCTCTATAATTTACAGATAGAGCAGGTCTAGACCCCTCTATAATTTACAGATGGAGCAGGTCTAGACCCCTCTATAATTTACAGATGGAGCAGGTCTAGACCCTCTATAATTTACAGATGGAGCAGGTCTAGACCCCTCTATAATTTACAGATGGAGCAGGTCTAGACCGCTCTATAATTTACAGATAGACCAGGTCTAGACCGCTCTATAATTTACAAGGATCCAAAAGTCCAAAAACCTGGGCCAGACCCAGGCTCTTGCTTCTAAGTATTCCCATTGATTGCTATACTGAGTATATTTGTTATTTTTCTGATGGTGTCAGAAATTGTATCCGAACATCTGCAATTAACTTAATTAATTCCTGCTTTTCTCTCTGTTTTTGTTCTCCAACAGAGGAGGCCGATTTGGACTTGGATGTTCCCATGACAACCCAGTACACAGCCAGGGCCGGCCGTGACGTGGAAGTGTTTATCCCTCTGAAGGGACGCCCCGCTCCCGGCGTCACGTGGCGCCGTGGCGACCGCAACATCGCCGGTGACAACCGCTACACCATCACCAACACTGAGCGAGCCACCACGCTCCTCATCCCCAAGGTTACCCGTGACGACCGCGGCAAGTACCTGCTGGAGATCGAGAATGGCGTTGGAGAACCCAAGATAATCACCGTCTCCCTTAAAGTTCTGGACAGTCCGGCCACGTGCCAGAAACTGATGATCAAGAACGTGACGAGAGGAAAGCTGACGCTAAGCTGGGAGGCTCCTCTCATCGAAGGCGGGTCCCCCGTCACGCATTACATTGTGGAGAAGAAGGCGTCCACCATGAAGGCGTACCAGGTGATCTGTGCCGAATGTACCAACACCACTTACAAGGTATCAGGCCTGGAGGAGGACGTAGCGTACTTCTTCCGTGTGTCTGCTGAAAATGAGTACGGTGTGGGAGACACCTGCGAAACCACCGAGCCCGTAAGAGCCACCGAAACCCCCGGAGCCGTTAAAAACCTGGTGATGCTGGACTCTACGAAGACCTCCGTGACTCTGCAGTGGACTAGGCCCGACCACGACGGCGGTAGCCACATCACCGAATACATCGTTGAAAAGAGATCCCAGGAAGATCCCACGTGGACTATGGGGGGGACATGCAAGCGCTTCACCTGCGAGGTGACGGGGCTGAAAGAAAACGCCGTCATGGACTTCAGGGTGTTCGCCAAGAATGAGAAGGGCAACAGTGACTTCTCTCTGATTGGCCCGATCACCGTAAAGGACTTCGTCATTCTACCTGAGGCCAACCTCATTGACTACCCCAACGGAGAGCTCCCTGTTCGTATTGGTCAGAACATACACATTGAGTTGCCCTTCAAGGGTAAACCAAAACCTGCAATCAGCTGGCTGAAGGATAACTTGCCCCTGAAGGAAAGTGACAAGATCCGCTTCAGGACTACAGACAATAAGACTGCAGTCACTGTCAGAGGAGCCAAGAAGGAGCATGCCGGCCAGTACACCTTGGTTCTGGACAACAGAGTTGTCAAAAACTACTTTGACATTAATGTCACCATTTTGTCCCCCCCGTCGGTGCCTGTTGGTCCCGTCCGTTTTGATGAGATTAAAGCCCAGAGCATCATCATTTCCTGGGATGAGCCAAAGGACAATGGGGGTGGTGAAATCACGTGCTACAGCGTAGAGAAGCGGGAGACCTCCCACGCCAACTGGAAGATGGTTTGCTCCAGTGTCGTCAGGGCCAACTTCAAGATCCCCAACTTGGTTAAGGGAACCCAGTACCAGTTCAGAGTCCGTGCAGAGAACAAGTATGGAGTCAGTGAAGCCCTCACCTCCACAGAAGTCATTGCCCAGCACCAGTACAAACCTCCAGGGCCCCCAGCAAAACCAGTGGCCTATAACATCACCTGTGACGGTATGACCATTAAGTGGGAGGCCCCGGCCTTTGATGGAGGATCCCCCATTTTGGGCTATCATGTTGAAAAGAAGGACAGAAACAGCCTCTTGTGGCAGAAGGTGAACTCCACCATCATTACCAAACGAGAGTACAGGATCATTGGTCTCATCGACGGACTGGAGTACTCCTTCAGAGTTTACGCTGAGAACAACGCTGGACTTAGCCCTGTTAGCGAACAGAGCAAACATGCACTTGCTGTCTCCCCTGTTGGTACGTATACACTCTGAGTTAAAGGGCCCATTACCGGATAAGCTGAATTTTGGGAAAGAGACTTCAGATACAGTATTAGGGACAACTAAGGTCTATATAAAAGAGACTTCTGATACAGTATTAGGGACCACTAAGGTCTATATAAAGAGACTTCAGATACAGTATTAGGGACCACTAAGGTCTATATAAAGAGACTTCAGATACAGTATTTGGGACCACTAAGGTCTATATAAAGAGACTTCAGATACAGTATTAGGGACCACTAAGGTCTATATATGACACAGTAAGGGACCACTAAGGAGACTTCAGATACAGTATTAGGGACCACTAAGGTCTATATAAAGAGACTTCTGATACAGTATTAGGGACCACTATGGTCTATATAAAAGAGACTTCAGATACAGCATTAGGGGACCACTAAGGTCTATATAAAAGAGACTTCAGATACAGTATTAGGGACCACTAAGGTCTATATAAAAGAGACTTCAGATACAGTATTCAAAGATTCACTGTATTCTGGATATATATATTCTCTTTATTTGTGGTCTTATCCATAGTCAAATAAGCATAAATCAGTTTCATCTTTGCTGATGTAGTACAGAAACAGGTCTAGATGCATTTCCTCTTTTTCTTCTCCATTAGATCCACCTGGCACCCCCGTCTGCATCGATGTAACCAGAGATTCAGTCACCCTGCAGTGGGACATCCCCAAGAGGGACGGTGGAAGCAACATCGTGGGCTACAGCGTGGAGAGGCGCCAAGGCCGAGGCAAATGGCTGCGATGCAACTTCACCGACATCTGCGAGACCCAGTTCACGGTCACGGGTCTGGCTGCCGGGGACAGATTCGAGTTCAGGGTCATCGCCAGGAATGCTGTGGGCACCGTCAGTCCACCATCCAACTCCTCTGGATCCATTATGACCAAGGACGAGAGCAGTGAGTATTTTCAAAATAAAATTAGAGGATGGATCCAAGAGGCTTTTTTGCACATGATATGTCTTCATTGTCTTTGTCTCTCATTCACCAGTTTCCCCTGATATCGAGTGGTCTCCAGACCAGGCTCTTACCCTGAGGGCCGGTGAGAATATTAAGCTCAGCTGCAGAATCACTGGACGTCCCCTCCCCCAGATCATCTGGTACAAAGACGGCAAAGAGGTGGACAAGAGGACCATGTTTGACATTGAGATTACCACCGGCATCGGCACCCAGCAGTTTTTTTTTTTGTTGACAGGAGCCGATGCTGACAAGAACATCGTGGCATCTACACCATCAAGGTTGGAAAAAGAACATGATTAGATCATGGTCCAAGGGCAAAGCTGAAGTGATCCAACGTCAGTAATTATTTACAAGGTTGGAAAACACTATTATTATGATTAGATCATGATTAAAGGGCAACAGCGGTGATCCATGCTCTATACATGCTAAAAGTAGTGATTATTTACATGGAGTCTGGTGGGTTTGGTGATGGTGATTTCGGGGCTGTTTCATGTTAAACTAAAAGGATCTGACTCTTTGACAATATTATATTAAGGATACCTGCAGAGATATACCTTTTAGTTAAAGCGTAAGATTATCAATACTGGACCATGTTCAAAAATGTTTGTTAATCTAATCTGTTGCTTAGATACAAAAGCATGGTAAATACCGGGTCCAGGTTGAAAAAAACAACCAAATTAAACTTTAAATACTTGACATTTTATGATTTAACCCTATTTATGACATTTTGGAAGTAACTCCTCTACGTACGGTTTCCCGGCAGATACCCCCGGACCTGTCGATGGTCCCATCCGTTTCACCGGCATCACTGCTGAGAAGTGCACCGTGTGGTGGAACCCGCCGGAGAACGACGGCTGCGCCGCCATCACCCACTACGTGGTGGAGAAGAGGGAGACGTCCAGGATCTCCTGGGCCACAGTCACCTCCAAATGTGAAGCCTGTTCCTACAACGCCGCCAACCTCATCAAGGGCAACGAGTACCAGTTCAGGATCTCTGCTGTCAACAAGTTCGGTGTTGGCAAACCACTCGACTCTGATGCCTTCATCGCACAGATGCAATACAGTAAGTTAAGTCCCCCTATTTATCAACAACCTGACCCATTCTATTACACTTAACCCTCCTGTCGTCCTCGGGTCAAATCTGACCCCTTTAAAAAATAAATCTCTATATCTGAAATATGAGTTTGTTTTTAACCAAATTACCATAAAAATTAATTCCTTCCAACACTCTTTGCAAATACAAATTAACTATTAGTCAAAATAATTCATAATTTCTGTTTTTTTTAAACTCAATTATTAGGCATATAGGTTCTATACTAATTAGGGTTATTGACCAGGATTTCCAAAAAGTATGAAACTAGTAAGGTGGTGGTAGTAAAAACTAAAAAAAAGTCTGAAAAAGGACTTTTTGGGGGGGTTTTGACCCGAGAGGACAACACAAGGCTTAACCATTGACTGAAAAAAAGACAAAAACAAACTGTACATTCCAAACATGCCTTTTATAACTTTTCTGCTGTCCTCCCCAGCTGTGCCCGACGCCCCTGGTACCCCCCGATGCCACCCATGTGACAGGAACCAGCATCACGTTGTGCTGGACCAGGCCGAGGACGGACGGAGGCAACGAGATCAAGAACTACATCCTGGAGAGGAGGGAGAAGAAGAGCCTGCGCTGGCTGAAGGTGTCCTCCAAGAGGCCCATCACAGAGCTGAGACACCGGGTCACCAACCTGACCGAGGGCAACGAGTATGAGTTCCGCGTCATGGCTGAGAACGGCGCCGGCATCGGACCGACTAGCAGCACGTCCAGGCTCTTCAAATGCAGGGAACCAACCAGCGCTCCCAGCGCCCCCACACTAATCAAGGTAGGACTGCAGGGAAACTGCATTCCCATTTTAGTGGGATCAATAAATATCTATCTATCTATCTATCTATCTATCTATCTACTGAATTAACAGAAACCTTTGTTTATTTGATGAGACCAAACGTATTTCCTTTGAGTCGATATTCATGAAATTCCATCAAATTTTACTCTTTCCATAAGGCCTTTTTCTTTATTTATCACTTAATTCGTGGATGGAAACATAGCTATTCTGTTTATAAGAATTTATATAATTTTTTTTTTTCTTAGGTGACTGACTCCACCAAGTCCTCCGTCAGCCTGGAATGGACCAAGCCCGTGTTTGACGGCGGCTTGGAGATCATTGGCTACAACATTGACATGTGCAAGGCCAGTCTGGAGGAGTGGCACCGAGTCAACAACCAGCTGTGCATCCACACCAGATACACCGCCAAGGGCCTAACGCCTGGCGAGCTCTACAAGTTCAGGGTCAGTGCCGTGAACAAGTCCGGAGAAGGCGATGCCTCCGTGTTGGCGAGCGCCGTCCAGGCTCTGGACCGACTGAGATCTCCCGAGATTGACATCGATTCCAACTTCAAGCAGACTCACATTGTGAAGAACGGCGGCACCGTCACGCTCCAGATCGCCTTCCACGGCAAACCAGCTCCCCTCGCCACCTGGTCCAAGGTAGACGGGGATCTCCCTGTCATGGGCGACATCAACACCACAGACTGCATGTCGACTCTGACCATCGAGGGGTGCACCAGGTACGAAGCCGGCAAATACACCTTGTCCCTGGAGAACAACAGCGGGCGCAAGGCCATCACGTTCACCGTCAAAGTCCTGGACACGCCTGGACCCCCCGGAGCGATCAACTTCAAAGACATCACTCGCGGAGCGTTGACCTTGATGTGGGACGCCCCGGCCAATGACGGCGGAGCCCGCATCCACCACTACATAGTGGACAAACGCGAGGCAAGCCGCCTGGCCTGGCAGGAAGTCAGCACCAAGTGCTCACGGCAGATGATTAAGGTTTGTTTGTTAGGGTTAGACTTAGAGACTTAGAGACTTAGACTTAGAGACTTAGATACTTAGAATTAGAATTAGAGACTTAGACTAGACTTAGAGACTTAGACTTAGAGACTTAGAGACTTAGAGACTTAGTCTTAGAATTAGAGACTTAGATTTAGAGACTTAGACACTTAGACTTAAACACTTAGACGTAGACTTAGAGGCTTAGACTTAGAGACTTAGACTTAGAGACTTAGACTTAGACACTTAGACTTAGGCACTTAGACTTAGAGGCTTAGACTTAGAGACTTAGACTTAGAGACTTAGAATTAGAATTAGAGACTTAGACTAGACTTAGAGACTTAGACTTAGAGACTTAGAGACTTAGACTTAGAGACTTAGACTTAGACACTTAGACTTAGACTTAGACGTAGACATTTAGACTTAGACTTAGAGACTTAGACTTAGACACTTAGACTTAGACACTTAGACTTAGAGGCTTAGACTTAGAGACTTAGACTTAGACTTAGACTTAGAGACTAAGGCTGAATCCCATTTCTCCATCTTACCCCTACCCCTTGGCCCTTACCCTTATCCCTTGGCCCTTGAAACCAAGGGGGGAATCCCAGGGGAAAAAACATACCCCTATGAAATGGGACACCACTTGGTTACATCACCATACAGTATTGATCACAAACTTCCAAGATGCAATACATGTGCATGTACATACATGTATCATGTATACATACATGTACACCCTGTATACATGGTGTGTTGTATATCTGTTTTAGTTATCACCGTTTTGAATGTCATTGATGTTCAGAAAAACATTTTGTTAACAAAAATCTGTCTTTATTGCCGATAAATTAAACATAACAGGCAAAAGCATTACATAAAATGATGTTACAGAACCATTATCAACTATTAGAACCATAACTAACATGTCACACACATAAAAAGGCATTCATATGTGTAAAACTAAAAAAATACACACAAGACCACAAACAAACACATTAACTACAGCTGTTCTGATATTTCAGACCAATCTGATGCTTGTTGGCCTCACATTTCATCAGTGTCCCATATCAAAACCAACAACAATATACAGGTGCATGAACAGGAATTAATTACAAATGATTACAATAATACAGTACAAATGCAATAATGAATGGGTAACTACAACATGAGCACATGATTTAGGAAACTTCTGCTCGTTTTCAGCCCCAAAGTGGATCAGCTTCTGTGTCCTCCTGTGTGATACAGAGCGGTATATGTAAAGCATGTAGCAATGTATCATAGACCGTTAATATTAATATATATATATATATATATATATATATATATATATATATATATATATATATATATATATATATATATATATATGTATATGCAATCTATGCGATGTATACAGTCCATTCAAGGCAGAGAAATGCGGGACTGTTGTGCAAATCAACGTTAGTGTTAGCGATTAGCGTTAGCATTGCAAGCTAGCGATTTTTAAAACTTTCAGTTAGGAACATGGTTGCAGTATATATGTACAGGACTGTATAGACCACAAAACAAGACTGTCGTAATTTTTAAATCTATTATTTAAGCCTAAAGTACTTACATTTATGTGTCTCTCTGGTCAATGCGGTAGCCATTTCTGCTTGTGTGTTTACAAGTGAGGTCGCGTCCACACTTGGTTTCTAGGGCTATACACCCGTCGGTCTATCCCCTACCCCTAGGTAATGGGACACCACTAGGTCCCGCGTGAACGCGCAAAAACGAGGGGAAGGGGTAAGGGGTAGGGGTAAGACAGAGAAATGAGATTCAGCCTTAGACTTAGACACTTAGACTTAGACTTAGAGGCTTAGACTTAGACTTAGACTTAGAGACTTAGACTTAGAGACTTAGACTTAGAGACTTAGACTTAGACTTAGAGACTTAGACTTAGACACTTAGACTTAGAGACTTAGAGACTTAGACTTAGACTTAGAGACCTAGACTTAGACATAGAGACTTAGAGACTAAGTAATTAATAAAAACATTGGCGAATACACTAATCTATTTTTAACTTTGAACCACGAGAGTCTTTCATGCATTTCATCAACACTTGATGTGAACCCACCCAGGTGACCGGGCTGGACGTTGGGGTGCCATACCTGTTCAGGGTGATCGCAGTGAACCAGTACGGCCAGGGAGAACCTCACGAGATGACGGAGCCCATCATCGCCACGGAGGAACCCACGCCGCCCAAGAGACTCGACGTTGTCGACACAACCAACTCCTCGGCGTCGCTGGTGTGGCTGAAGCCCGAGCACGACGGAGGCAGCCGCATCCGAGGCTACGTCGTTGAATTCAGAGCTAAAGGTGACACTAACCATCCTCAATACTGAGCTTAAGCTAATACTTTAATAATAATTATAATAGTTAAAGCTGCAAGCAGCGATGAACGGGCCCTCGCCTCCTCGCAGGTCGGAATAATAATAATAACAATAATAATGTATACTTTATTAATCACAGTAACACTTTCAGTGCAAGACTCATTCTCCCACAATGCACCACAGAGTGCCACAGGAAGTCATTCTTGCCTGTGGCCATCAACCTTTATAACTCCTCCCTCTGAGTGTCTGACACACACACACTTAGTGAATTTGAAAATGGACAATATTATCTATGTATGTTCTGTATTTATATAGCGCTTTTCTAGTCTTAACGACTACTCAAAGCGCTTTTACATCATACAGGATACATTCACCATTCACACACATTCATACACTGTGGCCAAGGCTGCCGTACAAGGTGCATAGGAATTGAACCACCAACCTTCCGATTGGCAGGCAACCGCTCTACCACTGAGCCACAGCAGCCCCAACTATAATATATAGTTGATACTATGTATCAACTATATATTATCTGTATATTATCTGTTTTGTACAATAACACTGGCTTAAATTATAATGTGCAATACTCTGCTGCTACTATTTATTCATTATTACTGTTTGTCACCATTACAGCTCCTTAAAATACGTACATATCCACACTCCTTATTTTTCTTTATTTCTATACTTCGTGCAACTGTAACAGAATTTTCCTTCGGGGATCAATAAAGTATTTCTGATTGTGGGTTGATCAGTGGTGGATTGGGCGCACGTGTATTTTGAGGTTCATGCCTCGATGCATAGGTCGAGGGTTTGAATCCAACCTGCGATGATTTCCTGCATGTCCTGTGAAAAATGAAAGGCGGAAAAGCCCAAAAAATAATCTTTAAAGAAATAAAATTCTGATTGTATTTTATTCTGAAGGCACCGACCGCTGGGTTGTCGGCGGAGAGACCAAATCCCAGAAGATGCTGTTGGAGGGTCTGACTGAGAACACAGAATACGACTTCAGAGTTAAAGCCAAGAATGACGCCGGGACCAGCGAGCCGCAGGGCACCTTCGGCTCCGTGGTCATCAAGGAGCCCCGCATCGAACCGACCGCCGACCTCAGCGGCATCACCAACCAGCTGGTCACCTGCAAGATGTCCAACACCTTCACCATCGACATCCCCATCAGCGGCCGGCCGGCGCCCAAAGTCACCTGGAAGCTGGAGGAGATGAAGCTGAAGGAGAGCGACCGGGTCTCCATCAGGACTACGAAGGAGTCCACCACCCTGGTGGTGAGAGACAGCAAGAGGAGCGACAGCGGCAAGTACTTCCTGATCTTAGAGAACGCCGCCGGTGTCAAGACGTTCACGGTGACCGCAGTGGTGGTCGGCAGACCGACTCCGCCCACAGGCCCCGTGAAGATCTCCGAGGTGTCGTCCGAGTGCTGCACCCTGTCCTGGGACGAGCCGGCCGACGACGGCGGCAGCGACATCACCAACTACATCGTGGAGAAGCGAGAGTCCGGATCGGCGTCCTGGCAAGTAGTGAACTCCAGCGTGAAGAGGACCACCATCAAAGTGACTCACCTCACCAAGTACATGGAGTACACCTTCAGGGTCTGCGCAGAGAACAAGTTCGGAGTCAGCAAGTCCACCGAGTCGGCAGCCGTCGTCATCGAGCATCCGTTCGGTAAGTTCTCCTGTTTTTTTTATAATGTATGTATCCTTTATTAGTCCCACAAGGGGGACATTACATTAAATTACATTTTACACTCTGTTGTTATTACACATATTACACACAGAACTACACACACATGCCCCTATTTTATTTATTTAAAGTTCAAGTTTATTTATCCTTAAAAAGATAGATTTATTACAGCATTTGGGGAAAAAAACATACTTTTAAAATTCTATATTATTTTTTTTTTCAACTTTATTTATCCTTAAAAAGATAGTTAGAGAGAGAGAGAGAGAGAGAGAGAGAGAAAGAGAGAGAGAGATAGATAGACATTATAGCAGCAAAATCAGTCAAACAGCTCAGAATATGAATATAATGAAATACTAGGATACAATATACATACATACAATATACAGTAAATAATACTAGGATAAAATACAAGAACTAATATTTGAATATATAAGTTGGGAATATAAAAATGTGCAACTGCTTCTCTGATAACGCGGTACCGCTGCCGGGACGTTTTTTTTTCCATTTTAGGAGAAAACGTTTCTTCAGTGATAAATTGCAAGCATTAAATCTTCATAAACACTTAAAGTCTCACGATTCCATCAAGCCCACACACAAAGCACAAGGTGACTTACAGAGGTTATAATCATCGTATGAAGTAAAGAAACACAGAAAGATACCTGTTTCCTCGTGTCTTTCTTCACAGTGGTGAAAGATCGTCATAAACTTTTTTTTCCTACTTCGCCAACAGTTCAAAGAATAAGTGCATCCAATCCTTTTAATCCAAAACGAGCTGGTCCCCTCACAATCTTGTAGATTCTGGCCGAGTTTCCTCATAAACAAAGCTGAACAGTCCATCATTTTTGGATTTTGATCGCTGCTGGCGTCTCCCCTCAAGCTACCACATTGTATCTCTCCACATAGCCGTAGAGCCTGATTCCTAAGGAATTGAGTGACAGTTTTTTTCAGCCAATCCGTCGACGGTAATTTGAGTTATCACAAAAGGGAGCAAATGAACTCGCACGATTTACAGAGGCGGGAAAGCCTGACAGTATTCCCTACCAGTTAGAAGTAATGTTATGAAACCAGCCTCCCTGTGTAGCCAATAAGAAGACGAGTTGATTGATACCAAACATGACCAGAAAATGTTAACCCTGTGATGGCTCCAGCTCTGTCAAAGTAAAAATATGGCCTTATCATGGCATTTCACCATTTCATCAAATTATAATAACTTATTTCTATAAATTTATGCATGTAGTTATTTCAGGTATATGTGTGAGTGATGTAGATGTGTTTTTTAATTTGAGAAGTTTTGTATTTTGCACTTTTTGGGCTTTTTTTCTGAAAGGAAATAAGAAAAACGCACAGACATATCTGTAGAGATAAATTCATATAAAATCCAAGTCATTTTTTTCTGGATTTTTTCTGTTTTAAGTTGAGACATGTGGCTAGGGTTCTATTTTTGTATGTAATATGCTTACAGTAGTGTTTTTTAATCATTTTACAGTTGATTTACTTGGACGGAAATAGAAATTCTCTGTTCTAACCTCTTTAGCTCTGTGTCAGTAAGGCCTAGTGTCACACTGACAGTAGAAACAAAAAGTTGAGAGTGTTAACTTCCCAATGACCTCAGGGTCATCCCAGAGGGCCAAAGGATGTGGAAACTGCATCACTTTTTTTGGGTTAAAAAATGTAGGCGAGAAAAGCATGTATTTTCAAGTGTTTAAATAGTCTGATAAATATGTAAATAAACAAACTGTGCAGGTTGCACATATTTTCCAAATAAAGAGTTCGTATTCTCCACTTGTTCTCCCCAGTTCCTCCAAGTCCTCCATCTCGTCCTGATGTGGTCTCGGTGTCTGCTAACGCCATCAACATCAAATGGGACTTGCCCTACGCTGACGGGGGCAGCAAGGTGTCGGGCTACTGGATCGAGAAGAAGGAGAGGAACACAATCCTGTGGGTGAGGGAGAACAAGCTGCCCTGCCTTGAGTGCCATTACAAGGTGTCCAACCTGATCGAGGGCCTGGAGTACCAGTTCAGGATCTACGCCATGAACATCTCCGGACTCAGCAAGGCCAGCGAGGCTTCCAGGCCCGTGGTGGCGCTCAATCCTGTTGGTGAGGGAAACATGCATGTCTTAACTACGTCAGCTAAGGACGGGTTGGTCCGGCAAGACAACTTAAACTTAGACTAGACTTAGACTTTGAGACTTAGATTTAGAGATAGACTTAGATTTAGAGACTTAGACTTGACTTAGAGACATAGACTTAGAGACTTAGAGACTTAAACTTAAACTTGTAGACTTAGACTACACTTAGAGACTAAGGCTGAATCCCATTTCTCCATCTTACCCCCCTACCCCTTACCCCTACCCCTTGGCCCTTGAAACCAAGGGGTAAGTGCTAGGGGTGAAAACATACCCCTATGAAATGGGACACCACTTGGTTACATCACCATACAGTATTGATCACAAACTTCCAACATGCATTACATGTGCATGTGTGTACATGTACACCCTGTATACATGGTGTGTTGTATATCTGTTTTAGTTATCACCGTTTTGAATGTCATTGATGTTCAGAAAAACATTTTGTTAACAAAAATCTGTCTTTATTGTCGATAAATTATTATTATCAACTATTAGAACCATACCTAACATGTCACACACATAAAAAGGCATCATATGTGTAAAACTAAAAAAATACACACAAGACCACAAACAAACACATTAACTACAGCTGTTCAGATATTTCAGACCAATCTGATGCTTGTTGGCCTCATATTTCATCAGTGTCCCATATCAAAACCAACAACAATATACAGGTGCATGAACAGGAATTAATTACAAATGATTACAATAATACAGTACAAATGCAATAATGAATGGGTTCAACATGAACATATGATTTAGGAAACTTCTGCTCGTTTTAAGCCCCAAAGTGGATCAGCTTGCTGTGTCCTCCTGTGTCCTCCTGTGTCCTCCTGTGTGATACAGGGCAGTATATGTAAAGCACGTAGCTATGTATCATAGACCGTTAATATTAATATATATATATATATACAGTCTATGCGATGTATACAGTCCATTCAAGGCAGAGAAATGCGGGACTGTTGTTCAAATCAACGTTAACGTTAGCGATTAGCGTTAGTGATTAGCGTTAGCATTGCAAGCTAGCGATTTTTAAAAAGTTTCAGTTAGGAACATGGTTGCAGTATATATGTACAGGACTGTATAGACCACAAAACAAGACTGTCGTAACTTTTAAATCAATTATTTAAGCCGAAAATACATGTATGTGTCTCTCTGGTCGCTGGGCAGCCATTGTTGTTGCGTGTGTGTTTACAAGTGAGGTCGCGTCCACACTCGTTTTCAAGGGGTATACACCCCTCGGTCTATCCCTTACCCCTCAGTCGTAATAAGAAATGGGACAGCACTAGGTCCCGCGTGAACGTGCAAAACCAAGGGAAAGGGGTAAGGGGTAGGGGTAAGACAGAGAAATTAGATTCAGCCTTAGACTAGACTTAGAGACTTAGACTTAGAGACTTAGTGACTTAGACTTAAAGACTTAGACTTAAAGACTTAGAATTAGAGATTTAGACTTAGAGACTTAGACTTAGAGACTTAGACTTAGAGACTTAGACGATCATTTAGAAAGACCCAACAATCCCCCTAAAACTCTTTAGGAGTACAGAAAGCTGCTTGATTAAAGCTCTGTTACAGTTTCTGACACTGATCTTCTCGTCCTTCCTGCTCAGATCCTCCTGGTAAGCTCGAGGTGACGGACATCACCCGCTCCTCCGTGTCCCTGTGCTGGACCGTGCCGGGCCAACGATGGCGGCAGCAAGATCGTGGGCTACGTGGTGGAGAGGAAAGTCTACAGCGCAGACGAATGGGACGACAACCGCTGGCTCAAGTGTAACTACACCACCATCAGCGAGAACTACTTCACCGTCACCAACCTGGGGGAGGGGGAGACCTACGAGTACCGCGTCATCGCCAAGAATGCCGCCGGAGTCCACAGCACTCCCTCCGACATCATCGGACCAATCACATGCAAGGATGAATACTGTAAGTCAGTGACCCCCAACCAGGGGTACTTATATCCTCTATATATACCGTGTGTATACACACGGTATATATAGAGGATGTATCAGGGCTGTAGTCAAGACCACCTTAGTCGAGTCCAAAGAAGTTCAAGTCCAAGACTAGACCAAGTCCAAAAAGGTTTGAGTCTGAGTCAAGTTGAGCCCAAGACAAGTCCAAGACCAGGACTAGTCGAGTCCAAGACAAGACCGAGTCCAACAAGGTTTGAGTCTGAGTCAAAACCGAGTCCAAAAAGGTCCAGGACAGAAAAAAAGGTCTTATGCATGACAGTATCAAGACAATCATTTTGGGTTTCACTTTCCCTCCAATATTATTATCAACATAAATAAAGACACCTGGACTCGGTCCAGACCAAAAGCCCAAAAGCCGTATCTTGCAAGACCAGTGGCCGAGACCGAGACAAGTCTGAGTCCAAATACTAGCGAGTTCAAGACAAGTCCAAGACCACAGAAAAACGGTCTTGAGTCTGGACTCGAGTCCCTGACCGGACTTGAGTACTACAGCCCTGGTATAAATATGTATACAGTACATACCTTCACATCAAGGGTACTTGTATCCTATATCTATCTATCAATCTATCAATCTATCTATATATCTATATATTGCTATCACCCAGTCTATATATCTATAAATCTATCTATCTATATATATATATATGTTTATATATATATATATATATACTTCCCATATATATATATATATATATATATAGCACTAGCTCACCACCCAGAATATTGCAGTTATGTATGGGAAAACTAGCAAATAGCAGTAGCTAAAAGCGGTGAAAATGAAAACATGAAAAACTGTCGCTTTGTCTGGTCGGGGCGAACCATGCAGGCCGCCGATGATTCTTCTTCTGGGGAGTTTGAAGGCCGGTGACAGCGTTTGCTGGTCATGATCATGCTATCTATCTATCCGTGTCTCTGGATCTTGGTCCAGCAGACTAAAGTCGGGGCCCACTACGGTATCTATCCTTAAAACAAAAAAAATTGCGGCAAGATGGGCAAAGAACAATTTCTCACGTTGAGCACACCAAAATGGCGGTGGCTGCAACCGCGTTTATTAACAGGAGAAAACCAACAACCCACAGAATCTGGGTGAGCCTCTGCCAACCTCATAACGTCCCCATCGTCATCACGCATCACAACATTTCTCTGTCTCTCTCGTGTTCCTGAACAGTTATCATTAACTGTCGGTGACTCAAGGGCAGTAAATTACAAAAATTAAATCTTAAAAACAACACTAGCAAAATGGTGAATTATGTATTCAGAAAAAACTACAATATTTTCAAAATTCTATAGTTTTGCATTTTTTTTTCAACTTTTTTTGAAAAAAAGCATTTTTAGACATTATTGCCTTTTTAGACATTATTGTTGCGCTCTCTGACATTTTTGTTGCCTTTGCCAACACTTTTGTTTCCAACATCTACCTGTCCTCTGGCTGTCTTGATATGACAAGATTGTTTTAGCTCATTTAACCACATTTAAAAGACAGATGTGTGTGTCTGATCTGACTCTGTCCGTCTTCCAGACACCCCCGGCGCTCCGGCCGATAAGATCTCCATCAGCAGAGTGACGGAGGAGAAGTGCACCGTCTCCTGGAAGATTCCTCTGGAGGACGGCGGGGACATCGTGTCCCATTACATCGTGGAGCGCCGCGAGACCAGCCGCCTCAACTGGGTCATCATGGAGAGCGAGTGCAAGACGCTGTCGTGCGTCAGCAGCCGGCTGATCAAGAACAACGAGTACGTGTTCCGAGTCCGAGGAGTCAACAAGTACGGCGTCGGCGTCCCTCTGGAGTCCGATCCCGTCATCGCCAGGAACGCCTACAGTAAGCCCCCCCACCTCACTGTAATACACACACCATGTAAGGAAGTATGTATATTAGTATGTATATTAGTAAATATGTAAGAGATTAAGTATGTATGTATGTAAGTATGTAAGCAAGCAAGTAAGTAAGCATGTATGTAAATTAGTAAATATGTAAGAAAGTAACTGAGTGAGTGAGAATGTAAGTATGTGAGTAAGTATGTAAATAAGTATGTAAATAAGTAAGTATGTAAATTAATAAGTATGTATGAAAGTAAGTGAGTGAGTGAATATGTAAGTATGTGAGTAGGTATGTAAATAAGTAAGTATGTATGTATATAAGTATGTATGTGTGTAATTAAATAAGTAAGTAGTAAGTTTGTAAGTATGTATGAAAGTATGTGAGTGAGTGAGTGTGTAACTATGTAGGTAAGTAATTATGTAAGTATGTAAATGAGTAAGTTAGTTATTTAGTAAGTATGTACGTATGTAACTATGTAAGTAATGAGTATGTAAGTGAGTAAGTACTAAAATACTTAAGTACATAAGTAAACAATTTTCCCAGTTTTCTGAGGTTAAAAAAGTCATTTTTTCTGCATACCATGATGTCCCGTTCCAATGCAGAGTTAGGCATACTGGGACAGGATGTAGATTAGTTTCCGGGACCCGGTCTGATCTGCCCCTCTTTCCTCAGCCATCCCGTCCCAGCCAGGCACCCCCGAGGCCACGGGCGTGGCTAAAGAGCACGTCGTCATCGAGTGGCTGAAGCCCGAGAGCGACGGAGGCAGCGAGATCAAGACCTACCTGGTGGACAAACGGGAGGCCAGCAGCACCAGGTGGGTCCTAGTGGTCCCCTAATACTGTATCTGTAGTCTCTTTTATATAGACCTTAGTGGTCCCCTAATACTGTATCTGAAGTCTCTTTATATAGACCTTAGTGGTCCCCTAATACTGTATCTGAAGTCTCTTTATATAGACCTTAGTGGTCCCTAATACTGTATCTGAAGTCTCTTTTATATAGACCATAGTGGTCCCTAATACTGTATCTGAAGTCTCTTTTATATAGACCTTAGTGGTCCCTAATACTGTATCTGTAGTCTCTTTTATATAGACCTTAGTGGTCCCCTAATACTGTATCTGAAGTCTCTTTATATAGACCTTAGTGGTCCCCTAATACTGTATCTGTAGTCTTTTTATATAGACCTTAGTGGTCCCCTAATACTGTATCTGAAGTCTCTTTTATATAGACCTTAGTGGTCCCCTAATACTGTATCTGAAGTCTCTTTTATATAGACCTTAGTGGTCCCCTAATACTGTATCTGAAGTCTCTTTATATAGACCTTAGTGGTCCCCTAATACTGTATCTGAAGTCTCTTTTATATAGACCTTAGTGGTCCCTAATACTGTATCTGAAGTCTCTTTTATAGAGACCTTAGTGGTCCCCTATTACTGTATCTGAAGTCTCTTTTATATAGACCTTAGTGGTCCCTAATACTGTATCTGAAGTCTCTTTTATATAGACCTTAGTGGTCCCTAATACTGTATCTGAAGTCTCTTTTTAGAGACCTTAGTGGTCCCCTAATACTGTATCTGAAGTCTCTTTTATATAGACCTTAGTGGTCCCTAATACTGTATCTGAAGTCTCTTTTATATAGACCTTAGTGGTCCCTAATACTGTATCTGAAGTCTCTTTATATAGACCTTAGTGGTCCCTAATACTGTATCTGAAGTCTCTTTTATAGAGACCTTAGTGGTCCCCTATTACTGTATCTGAAGTCTCTTTTATATAGACCTTAGTGGTCCCTAATACTGTATCTGAAGTCTCTTTTATATAGACCTTAGTGGTCCATAATATTGTATCTGAAGTCTCTTTTATATAGACCTCATCTCCCTCTCTCACGGGTTTCTGTCCTCTCCACCCTGATCCAGGTGGACCCGGGTCAATAAGAACTACACCATCTACGACACACGTCTGAAGATCACAGGCCTGCTGGAGGGCAGCGAGTACCAGTTCAGGGTGACGGCGGTCAACGCCGCCGGGGACAGCCAGCCCAGCGACGCCTCGGCCTACATCCTCTGCAAAGACCCCACATGTAAGAGGTCTCACCGGCGAGTCCGGCGGCCATTTTAAAAACTCAAACTGGGAGCACAGCTCCCCTCCCTGCAGAGATCCCCTAGGGCAGCATCAATCAGTTCAAATCTGTTCATTATTAGGATAATTTCATTTAACATTGAAAATGGATCTCAAACTGAGACTACTTGTTGGTTCTGGTCCCAGATACCCCGGCTCCTCCGTCCACACCTCGCATCACGGACACCACCAAGCACAGCATCAGCATGACGTGGACGCGGCCCATGTACGACGGCGGCTCGGACGTCAGCGGCTACGTGGTGGAGATCCTGGAGGAGGGCACGGAGCAGTGGTACCGTGCCACCGCCAAGGCCCTCAGCACCAACCAGTACGTGGCTGCCGGCCTGGCAGCCAATAAGAAATACCGATTCAGAGTCGCCGCCGTCAACCGCAAGGGCACCGGCGAGTTTAGCGAACCCAGCGCCGAGGTCGAGCCGCTGGAGAGGACCGGTGAGTCCCTGCACGTCCATCCATCAGTACACTGGGACTTAGCGGTCCTTATGTTGTCCTCGTGTTGCCCTCATGTTGTCCTCATGTTGCCCTTATGTTGTTCTCATGTTGTTCTCATGTTGCCCTCATGTTGCCCTCATGTTGTCCTCATGTTGTCCTCATGTTGCCCTCATGTTGTCCTCATGACCTCAGACTAGTCTCTCCTTCAGGGAGGACACACAGGGAATGAGTTGAATGAAGTCATACAACCAGAAAAAGCATAGCCCATCCACATCCACATAACCCATGTCCCTCAGCCTGATTCTGAACTCTTCTCCACCCTGGTTAGAAATGCCGGACCTGGAGCTGGCTGAAGACCTGAAGAAGACGGTGTGCGTGCGCGCCGGAGGAACCCTGCACCTGGTCGTGCATGTGGGCGGGCGTCCGATCCCTGTGGTAACCTGGAGGAAGACGGGCGTGGAGCTGCAGCGCCGCGGCTACATCGAGACCACCGAGAGCTCCACGTCGCTGATGATGGAGAAGGTCAACCGCTACGACTCAGGGAAATACATCGTGGAGGCGGAGAACCCGTCTGGCAAGAAGACCGCCGTCATCCTTGTTAAAGTCTACGGTAAGCCCGAACGTCGCCACGGAAACCGAATAATACAAACAACATGTGCACGGAAAGGTCCACGTGACAATATTTGTAATTTTTTTTTGTTCTGATGTTGGAGCTTTAGTTCGATCCTCGTTAAAGGCGACAAACCTTCTCAATTCCGAGATTCAGGGCTCATTTTTTGGAAAAAACACAATATTTAAATTAATTAAATAAATGTAGTTTTGGATTTTTGCATTTTTTGCAAATTCTATATACATTTATTTTCAGCTTTTTTTTAAATGTTTTTGCAGCTTTTTGTCCACTTTTTTGTCTTTTCAACATTATTGTTTCATTTGTAGTTTTTTGCTGCGTTTACAGCATTTTGAAAAAAAACATGATGCTTATAAAAGTCTAAACTACGTTTCTTTCTGCGTTTTCGTGGCTATTTTAGACATTATTGACATCAAATAAAGGGAAAAGACCCCAAAAATAATCGTAAAAAATAATAATATTTGGAAAAAACACAATATTTATACAAATTAAATGTTGTTTAAACTTTATTGTTTCTTTCTTACCATTTTTGTAGTTTTTTGCTGCATTTACAGCATTTCAAAAAAAAACTTAATAAATTATATATTAAAGTATATATTTCTTTTCCGATTTTTTTCAATGTTTTTGTAGCTTTTTTAGACATTTTTGTTGTGTTTTCTCTCCCCCTTTCCTCCTTTTAAAATTCTATCTTACGTTTTTATCATAAGAAAGATATTCATCTAACTTCACTTTGTCTATTTGTGTGTGTAGATTTCGTCTAAAATCACCGATATTTAGCATATTTAACAATGACATTTGACTCTACGTCTTCTCTTCCCCCGCTTGTCTGTCTCCTGCAGACACCCCCGGTCCTCCCGGTGCCGTGAAGGTGAAGGACTACACCAAGGAGTCGGTGGTGATCACGTGGGACGTCCCGAGCATCGACGGCGGCGCTCACATCAGCAACTACATCGTGGAGAAGCGTGAGGCGACCATGAAGTCGTACAAGACGGTGACCACCGAGTGCAGGAAGACGCTGTTCCGCATCGGCGGCCTGGAGGAGGGCGTGCACTACTTCTTCAGGGTGCTGCCGGAGAACATCTACGGCGTGGGCGAGCCCTGCGAGACCGCCGAGGCCGTGCTGGTGTGCGAGGTGCCGTCGGTGCCGCAGGACCTGCAGGTGCTCGACGTCACCAAGGCGACGGTGACGCTGCGCTGGGAGAAGCCGCTGCACGAAGGCGGCAGCCGGCTCACCGGATACGTCATCGACGCCTGCAAGGTGGGGGGTGGGGCCAAAGGCGTCTTTCTAGAGCCCGGCCGGAAAAATATATATCGGCCGATATATCGGCATATGTCAGCTGATAATACTCATATATCAGATGATAATACTCATAAATCAGCTGATATATCAGCATATATCAGATGATAATACTCATAAATCAGCTGATAATACTCATATATCAGCTGATATATCAGCATATATCAGTTTTTAAATAACCAAATGTACAATATGCCGAAATATCAGCTGATATATGCCGATATATATTTTATTGTCACAACAGAACATCAAAACTTTTAGTCCTTTAGAAACCAAAAGTCCTTTGAACAAAAACACAATAACAAAAAATAAATATTGTTTCTAATAAGAAAAATAATAATAATATAATCAGAGTTACCAACAGGGACGTTTTCATCGCTTTTTTACGTATTTTTTGAATATTTTTTTATTTGCTTTTTTTAAATTTTTTGTTTTTGACAAAATAAAATCATTTTTTCTCCCCGTTTGATGCTTTTTTGAGCATTCTTTTCAACACTTTTTTAACCATTTTTTTTAATACATTTATTTGCTTTTTTAAAACGTTTTTCATGCTTTTTGACAACAGAAATCTGTTTTTTCTCCACATTTTATGTGTTATTTTAAGCATCTTTTCATTGTTTTTTAAATATTTTTTAATACATTTATTTATTTAGTTTGTTTTAAGTTTTTGATGCTTTTTGATAATAGAAATCATTTTTTTCCCTCCACATTAGAGGCTTTTTTGATGCTTTTTTCAGCATCCTTTCATCCCTTTTTTACATATGTTTTAATACATTTATTTGCTTTTTAAAAAAGTTTTTGATGCGTTTTGACAACAGAAGATACATTACGCTTTTGTCATTTTTTCCCCCTAATACAACTACAATGTGTATATAACATTGCTTGGGGGGGCAAGTAGAATAAATCACTCAACGTTAGAATAAGAAACAATATGTTAGACATGAGGCAGAATCCTTCCAGTCACTAATCACACTGCAATGTGTCTAATTCTAGTTGTAATAATCTTCTTCTGCTTCTTCAAGGTGGGAACGGACAGGTGGAGCACCGTGGCGACGGTGAAGGCGTCGGTGTCCCAGCACACCGTCCAGTCGCTGGTGGAGAACGACCAGTACCTGTTCAGGGTCCGAGCCACCAACAGTAGGGGGGCCAGCGAGCCCATGGACACCGTCACGCCCGTCACCATCCAGGACATCAAGGGTGAGACACAGACGCAAATACAGAAATATAACACTATATACACTATACACTGCACATGACACTATACACTGCACATGACACTATATACTATATACACTATATACTGCACATGACACTATATACAACACATGACACTATATACCATATACACTATATACTGCACATGACACTATATTCTGCACATGACACTATACACTGCACATGACACACTATACACTGCACATGATACTATATACTGCACATGACACTATATACTATATACACTATATACTGCACATGACACTATATTCTGCACATGACACTATATACTATATACACTATATACTGCACATGACACTGTATACTGCACCAGAGCTCATTGCACTTTCAGTTATTTGGGCTTTATTGCACACGAGTCTTTAATGAGAAGGTTTATATGCCTGGAGGACAAAGCTGTTCATCAGTCTATTGGTTGAAATGTAACAACGTGTGACTCCCCCCCCCCCGCTGTGTGTTCCAGTGATGCCGAAGATCGACATAACCAGCATCCCTCAGAAGATCGTGTACGTGCACCGCGGCAAACCCATCGACCTGAACCTGCCCATCAGCGCCAGGCCGCTGCCCGTCTGCTCCTGGTTCTTCGGCGGCGCCAAGCTCAAGGACAGCCTGGACCGCATTAAGATCGACAGCAGCGCCAAGTCCAGCCGCCTCGTCATCCGCGAGACCACCATCAACGACACGGGGAGCTACTCCCTGGAGGTGAAGAACGCCGTCGGCACGGCAACCGAGGTTATCAAGGTCATCATCCTTGGTGAGTAGTTTGGGTTACACTTTGTCAGGTGGTGAGTTTGTAAAATCACTATTTACTTAAGTTTTGGGTCTGTTTTAGTCTGTTTTTAGTCAAGTTTCAGTCAGTTTTTAGTTAATTTTTAGTCCGTTTTTATTTAGTTTTTAGTCCGTTTTCGGTAAGTTTTAGCCCTTTTTTGTATTTAGATTTTAGTCAGTTTTCACTCAGTTTGTAATCCATTTTTAATCAGATTTTATTCAGTTTTCAGTCCGTTTTGTAACGCCAGCCATGATGTCACCCTTCCCTTGTGTTAAAATGTGAATGTTTACGTGAACATGAGCCGGTGTAACCAGCACTGTTGTTGTGTCCGTCCAGACAAGCCCGGCGTCCCGGTGGGTCCGGTGAAGATCGAGGAGACTGACGGCGTGTCGGTGACGGTCAGCTGGGAACCGCCGGAGAAGGACGGCGGCGCCAACGTCAGCGGCTACGTGGTGGAGCAGCGCGACGCCCACCGCCCAGGCTGGGTCACCGTCTCAGAGTCGGTCACGCGACCCTGCTACAAGTTCACCAGACTGACCGAGGGAACCGAGTATGTGTTCCGCGTCGCTGCCATGAACCGCTTCGGCGTCGGCGGCTTCCTGCAGTCGGAGGTGGTGGAGTGCAAGAGCCCGAAGAGTGAGTTCTCCTCCCAGCAGCACTGGTTTCTACACGCTATTTATGGCATACAAGTTTTAAATGAGAAGGGTTTTATGCCTAAATTATATTAAATTATAATTAAATTATGAATTACTATAAATTAATTATAATTAATAAATGTATAAATTATATTCTTAAATCAAGCAAGTTTGTCAAGTAAAATTATCTTATTTTTACCTAACGAGCATAAAACGAGCATCTAACGAGCTCCTAACGAGCCTCTATCTGTATCCCGTTCAGCGGTCCCGGGACCCCCCAGCAGGCCGGAGGTGCTGGACGTGACCCACGAGGGCATGACGCTGACATGGCGCCCCCCCGAGGACACCGGCGGCTCCACCATCGCCGGCTACATCATCGAGCGCAAGGAGGCGGGCTCGGAGCGCTGGATGAAGATCAGCAAGAACCCCGTCACCATGACGCGGTTCCGGTCCTCGGGCCTGATCGAGGGCCTGGAGTATGAGCACCGCATCACCGCCATCAACTCCAGGGGGGCGGGCAAGCCCAGCGAGGCCTCCGCCATCACCATCGCCATGGATCCCATCGGTGGGTCCCAGCATCCACCTCCCCCCGCTTATTCTCTTTCCTCCGCCTTCCCCCCCCTCTACTTCTCATTCCTCCGCCTTCCCCTCCTCTTCTTCTCTTTCATCTGCTTCCCCCTCTCTTCTTCTCTTTCATCCGCCTTCCCCCACCTTCTTTTCTTTCCTCCCCTCCTCTTCTTTTCTTTCATCCCTTCCTCATCTTCTCTTTCATTCGTCTTTCATCCTTCTTTCCCCCTCCTCTTCTTTTCTTTCACCTTTCTTTACTCCCCTCCTCTTCTTCTCTTTCCTTCCTTCTTTCCCCCTCCTCTTCTTCTCTTTCCTTCCTTCTTTCCCCCCTCCTCTTCTTCTCTTGCCTTCTTTCTTTCCCCCTCCTCATCTTCTCTTTCCTTCCTTCTTTCCCCCCTCCTCTTCTTCTCTTTCCTTTCCTTCCTTCCTTCCCCTTTCCTTCATCCTTCTTTCCTCTCCTTCTCTTCTTGTCTTTCCTCCCTCCTTCCCTACTTACTTAGTATCGTGATGCTATCGTGTCATGAGGCCTATGTTGAGTCAGTCCCCCCAGTCCGGGTCCAGTATTTACCAGCTGTGTGTGTGTGTGTGTGTTGTGGATCAGAGCCTCCAGGGGTCCCGGTCCAGCCCCGAGTCACCGACTCCACCCGGAGCTCCGTGTCCCTGGCCTGGCTGCCGCCCGAGGAGGAGGGCGGCTCCGTCATCACCGGGTACTTCATCGAGATGCAGAAGGTGGACCAGGTGGAGTGGACGCTGTGCAACACCACGCCCACCAAGATGTGCGAGTACACGCTCACCCACATGCCGCAGGGCGCCGAGTACAAGTTCCGGGTCGTGGCGTGCAACGCCGGCGGCACCGGGGAGCCCGCTGAGGTTCCTGGAGTCGTTAAAGTCCAGGAGATGCTGGGTAAGTAATCCATAGATCACACAGGCTGATATTATTTTTGGGTCATTTTTTTCAAGGTTTCAACTTTTTGTAAACGGCTCAAGGACAACAGGAGGGTTTATTCACTCTATTTGACTCTAACTGACTCTAACTGACTCTAATTGGCTCTATTTGGCTCTGACAGACTCTAACGGACTCTAATCGACTCTAATTGACTCTAACTGACTATAATTTACTCTAACTGACTTTGATTGTAATTGACTGTAATTGACTAACTGACTGTAATTGATTCTATTTGATTCTATTTGACTCTAACTGACTCTAATTGGCTCTAGTTGTCTCTAGTTGACTAACGGACTCTAATTGACTCTAACTGACTTTGACTGTAATTGACTGTAATTGACTAACTGACTCTAATTGATTCTATTTGACTCTAACTGACTCTTACTGGCAAAGAGGTCTCAGGTGAGGGGCCATACAAAGAATGGTTCAAAGACTCGGATGGAAGAACAAGGAAGGGATAGAGGGACCCCGCCCGGAAGAAGCCCCGGGCTCGTGAGCGAGTGTCTGGTGGCCGGGTTTGCCACGGAGCCCGGTCGGGCACAGCCCGAAAAAGCAACGTGGCACTTCTCCCTCCAGCCCATGGGCCCACCACCCGTGGGAGGATCCAAAGGGGTCGGGTGCGCTGCTATATGGGTGGCAGCGAAGGTCAGGGGCTTCGACGGACCAGACCCGAGCGGCAGAGGCTGGCTCTGGGGGACGTGGAATGTCACCTCTCTGTGGGGGAAGGAGCCGGAACTTGTGCGGGAGGTGGAGCGCTACCAGTTAGATCTGGTGGGGCTTACCTCTACGCACAGTCTCGGTTCTGGAACCGTACTCCTGGATAGGGGTTGGACTCTGTCCTACTCCGGAGTTTCCCAGGGTGTGAGGCGCCGGGCGGGTGTGGGGATACTCACAAGCCCCCGGCTGAGCGCCGCTGCGTTGGAGTTTACCCCGGTGGACGAGAGGGTCGCCTCCCTACGCCTGCGGGTGATGGGGGGGAAAAACTCTGACTGTTGTTTGTGCATATGCACCAAACAAGAGTTCGGAGTATTCTGCCTTCTTGGAGACCTTGAATGGAGTCCTGTATGGGGCTCCAGTAGGGGACTCCATAGTTCTGCTGGGGGACTTCAATGCACACGTGGGCAATGATGGAGATACTTGGAGAGGCGTGATTGGGAGGAACGGCCTCCCTGATCTAAACCAGAGTGGTTGTCTGTTGTTGGACTTCTGTGCTAGTCATGGATTGTCCATCACAAACACCATGTTCGAACATAGGGATGCTCATAAGTGTACGTGGTACCAGAGCACCCTAGGCCAAAGGTCAATGATCGATTTTATAATCGTTTCATCTGATCTGAGGCCGTATGTTTTGGACACTCGGGTGAAGAGAGGGGCAGAGCTGTCAACTGATCACCATCTGGTGGTGAGTTGGGTCAGGGGGTGGGGGGAAGACTCTGGAACGACCTGGTAAGCCCAAACGGGTAGTGCGGGTAAACTGGGAACGTCTGGAGGAGGCCCCTGTCCGACGGACTTTCAACTCACACCTCCGGCGGAGCTTTTCGTGCATCCCTGTGGAGGCTGGGGGCATTGAACCTGAGTGGACAATGTTCAAAGTTTCCATTGCTAAAGCTGCGGCGGCGAGCTGTGGTCTTAGGGTTTTAGGTGCCTCAAGGGGCGGTAACCCGCGAACACCCTGGTGGACACCGGTGGTCAGGGAAGCCGTCCGACTGAAGAAGGAGTCTTTCCGGGATATGTTGTCTCGGAGGACTCCGGAGGCAGTTGCAGGGTACCGACGGGCCCGAAGGGCTGCAGCCTCTGCTGTGACAGAGGCAAAGCAGCGGGTGTGGGAGAAGTTCGGGAGAAGACATGGAGAAGGACTTTCGGTCGGCACCAAGGTGCTTCTGGAAAACCGTTCGCCACCTCAGGAGGGGGAAGCGAGGAATCATCCAAGCTGTATACAGCAAGGATGGGACGTTGTTGACCTCAACTGGGGAGGTAATAGGGGGATGGAAGGAGCACTTTGAGGAACTCCTAAATCCAGTTGACACGCCCTCTGTGGTAGAGGCAGAGCTGGAGGATGATGGGGGATTGTCGTCAATTTCCCTGGTGGAAGTCGCTGAGGTAGTCAAACAACTCCACAGCGGCAAAGCCCCAGGGATTGATGAGATCCGTCCAGAAATGCTGAAAGCTCTGGGTGTGGAAGGGATGTCTTGGTTGACACGCCTCTTCAACATTGCATGGAAGTCTGGGACGGTGCCTAAGGTGTGGCAGACCGGGGTGGTGGTTCCCCTCTTCAAAAAGGGGGACCAGAGGGTGTGTGCCAATTATAGGGGTATCACACTTCTCAGCCTCCCTGGTAAAGTCTACTCCAAGGTGCTGGAAAGGAGGGTTCGGCCGATAGTCGAACCTCGGATTGAAGAGGAACAATGCGGATTCCGTCCTGGCCGTGGAACAACGGACCAGATCTTCACTCTCGCAAGGATCTTGGAGGGGGCCTGGGAGTATGCCCAACCAGTCTACATGTGTTTGTGGATCTGGAGAAGGCGTATGACCGGGTCCCCGGGAGAAATTGGGAGGTGCTGCGGGAGTATGGGGTGAGGGGGTCCCTTCTCAGGGCCATCCAATCTCTGTATGACCAAAGCGAGAGCTGTGTCCGGGTTCTCGGCAGTAAGTCGGACTCGTTCCAGGTGTGGGTTGGCCTCCGCCAGGGCTGCGCTTTGTCACCAATCCTGTTTGTAATATTTATGGACAGGATATCGAGGCGTAGTCGGGGCGGGGAGGGGTTACAGTTCGGTGGGCTCGGGATCTCATCGCTGCTTTTTGCAGATGATGTGGTCCTGATGGCATCATCGGTCTGTGACCTTCAGCACTCACTGGACCGGTTCGCCGCCGAGTGTGAAGCGGCTGGGATGAGGATCAGCACCTCTAAATCTGAGGCCATGGTTCTCAGCAGGAAACCGATGGAGTGCTTTCTTCAGGTGGGGAGTGAGTCCTTACCCCAAGTGAAGGAGTTTAAGTACCTTGGGGTCTTGTTCGCGAGTGAGGGGACCATGGAGCGTGAGATTGGTCGGAGAATCGGAGCAGCCGGTGCGGTATTACATTCCGTGTATCGCACCGTTGTGACGAAAAGAGAGCTGAGCCAGAAGGCAAAGCTTTCGATCTACCGGGCAATTTTCGTTCCTACCCTCACCTATGGTCATGAAGGCTGGGTCATGACCGAAAGAACGAGATCCAGGGTACAAGCGGCCGAAATGGGTTTCCTCAGGAGGGTGGCTGGCGTCTCCCTTAGAGATAGGGTGAGAAGCTCAGTCATCCGAGAGGAGCTCGGAGTAGAGCCGCTGCTCCTTCGCGTCGAAAGGAGCCAGTTGAGGTGGTTCGGGCATCTGGTAAGGATGCCTCCTGGGCGCCTCCCTAGGGAGGTGTTCCAGGCACGTCCAGCTGGGAGGAGGCCTCGGGGAAGACCCAGGACTAGGTGGAGAGATTATATCTCCAACCTGGCCTGGGAACGCCTCGGGATCCCCCAGTCGGAGCTGGTTGATGTGGCTCGGGAAAGGGAAGTTTGGGGTCCCTTACTGGAGCTGCTGCCCCCGCGACTCCGGATAAGCGGATGAAGATGGATGGATGGATGGATGACTCTTACTGACTCTAATTGGCTCTACCATCTAATCTACCCCTCCAGATTATCCCGACTACGAGCTGGAGCGTAAGTACGAGGAGGGCTACGTGGTGCGGCAGGGCGGAGTCATCCGTCTGTCCGTGCCCATCAAGGGTAAACCCATCCCGACGTGCAAGTGGACGAAGGACGGCCGCGACATCTCGCACCGCGCCATGATCGCCACGCACGATGACATCACCGAGCTGGTCATCAAAGAGGCGCACAAAGATGACACCGGCAGCTACGACCTGGTGCTGGAGAACAAATGTGGCCGCAAAGCCGTCTACATCAAGGTTATTTACTCTAGTTACTAGTTACTTTAGTTACTTTATTTACTAGTTTCTCTTGTTACTGGTTACTTTAGTTCCTAGTTACTCTAGTTACTAGTTACTCTAGTTACTAATTACTTTATTTACTAGTTAATGTATTTACTAGTTACTCTAGTTACTAGTTACTTTATTTACTAGTTACTGTATTTACTAGTTACTCTAGTTACTAGTTACTTTATTTACTAGTTACTTTATTTACTAGTTCCTCTTGTTACTGGTTACTTTAGTTCCTAGTTACTCTAGTTACTAGTTACTCCACTACATTCATCTGACAGCTTTAGTTACTAGTTACTTTAGTTACTAGTTACTTTAGTTACTCCACTACATTCATCTGACAGCTTTAGTTACTAGTTACTTTAGTTACTAGTTACTTTCTACTAACAGCACCCTGAGTGGTTGAGGTGCCTTGCTCAAGAGCACCTTGCAGTTACCAATACACACTCTGTCCTTTGGTCTTTACGGGGACTTGAACTGGCAACCCTCCGGTCCCCAATCCACCTTCCCACTGACTTCCTGTTCCTGTTCCTCCAGGTGAAGGTGATTGGCCGCCCCGACGTCCCAGAAGGCCCTCTGGAGTTTGACGACATTCAAATCCGATCGGTGCGGGTCAGTTGGAGACCACCGTCGGACGATGGCGGCGCCGACATCCTGGGGTACATCGTGGAGCGGCGCGAGGTCCCGAAGGCCGCCTGGTGCACGGTAGACTCGCGGGTGACCGAGACCTCTCTGGTGGTGAAGGGCCTGAAGGAGAACGTGCAGTACCACTTCAGGGTCTCCGCCGAAAACCAGTTCGGCGTCAGCAGATCTCTGAAGTCGGATGAGGCCGTCACGCCGAAAACACCGCTCTGTGAGTACACACACAGACATACACAGGGACAGACACACACACACACACAAACATAGATACACACAGGGACAGACACACACACACAAACATAGATACACACAGGGACAAACACACACACACATAGATACACACAGAGAAAGACACGCACAGGGACAGACACACGCACATGCCAACACACATACACAGACACACACACAAACACTCACACACAAACAGATACAGAGAGACACACACACATACACATACATACACACACACACTATGGATTTCACTAACAACGTGTTTCCCTCCAGGCCCACCAGAACCTCCCAGCAACCCTCCAGAGATCATGGAGGTAACCAAGACAACGGTGTCTCTGTCCTGGGCACGGCCCAGGGACGACGGCGGCTCCCGCGTCACAGGATACTACGTGGAGAGGAGAGAAGTGTCGACGGAGAAGTGGGTCCGACACAACAAGACCCACATCACTACCACCATGTACAACGTCAGCGGCCTGATCCCCGATGCCGAGTACATGTTCAGGGTGGTGGCGCAGAACGAAGTCGGGCTGAGCGAGGCCGGGCCCGCCTCGGAGTCCGTGGTCTGCAAAGAGCCTTTCGGTGAGTTAACATGAACACGGTCTAGTTCTGCAGGAATATGTTGATATGAATAAGTAGTATAACTAGACAAGACATGGCACAACAAGATGAGGGGGACCATTGGGTTGGGGGACCATTGGACGGTGGGACCATAGGGCTGTGGGAGCATTGGGCTGTGGGACCATAGGGCTGGGGGACCATTGGGCAATGGGACTATAGGGCTGGGGGACCATTGGGTTGGGGGACCATTGGGCTGTGGGACTATAGGGCTGTGGACCATAGGGCTGTGGTACTATAGGGCTGTGGGACCATAGGGCTGTGGGACTATATGGCTGTGGGACCATAGGGCTGTGGGATCATAGGGCTATGGGACTATAGGGCTGTGGGACCATAGGGCTGTGGGACCATAAGGCTGTGGGACCATAGGGCTATGGGACTATAGGGCTGTGGGACCATAGGGCTGTGGGACCATAGAGGACCATTGGGCTGTGGGACCATAGGGGACCATTGGGCTGTGGGACCATAGGGGACACCATAGTGGACCATTGGGCTGTGGGACCATAGGGGATCATTGGACTGTGGGACGTTAGGGGACCATTGGGCTGTGGCACCTTAGTGGACCATTGGGCTGTGGGGCCATTGGGGACCATTGGACTGTGGGACTAATTTTAATACAAATCTCTTCCGTCTCCTTGTAGACAAACCCAGCCAACCGGGAGAGATCGACATCATCTCCGTGACCAAAGACTGCATCACCATCCACTGGCTGCGGCCGGAGCACGACGGCGGCAAAGAGATCCTGGGCTACTGGATCGAGTTCAGGCAGGCCGGAGAGACCGCCTGGAAGAAATGCACCAAGGAGCGCTCCAAGGACCGCCAGTTCACCATGGGCGGCCTGATGGAAGCCACCGAGTACGAGTTCAGGATCTTCGCTGAGAACGAGACCGGACTGAGCCGACCGCGCCGCACGCCAATGGGCATCAAGACCAAACTGAGCGGTGAGTTACTACACAATTCAAATTCTGTCAAACACAATGATTGGTTGATGCGCCTGACCTCTGATTGGCTGTTAAAAGGAATGGGAGAGGACCTGGTTGATTGCATGTTACCCAGAAATTTTTTTTTATCACACACAGGAATGCACACTATGCTTGTTACACACACAGGGACACACACTATGCTTGTTACACACACAGGGACTCACACTATGTTTGTCACACACATAGAGACGCACACTATGCTTGTTACACACATAATGACACACACTATGCTTGATACACACATATTTAACTTAACTTTTCTTATATTTACCTTTAATAGTAGTACTTTTACCCAATGTATAATATATTGTAATTGTTATATTGTTAGTAAATATGTAATTTTACAGAAATGTCCATTAATATGCACTGCCCCTGTATTAAATAGGATATATATATATATATATATATATATATATATATATATATATATATATATATGCATGTATATGTATATATGTGATAATAGTAGCAGTTTGAATGAAACTCTGCTGATGTTTCTGCAGTTGGTGAGGCTCCAGCTCTGAAGGAAGACGTCCAGGACGTCACCACCAAGCTCGGCGAGTCGGGTACTCTGACCTGCGGCATTGTCGGCAGACCGCTGCCGGAGATCAAGTGGTACCGCTACGGCAAGGAGCTGATCCAGAGCCGCAAGTACAAGATGAGCTCGGACGGGCGTAACCACTCGCTGAGCATCTTGACAGACGAGCAGGAAGACGAGGGCCAGTACAGCTGCAGGGCCGTCAACGAGGCCGGAGAGGTGGAGGCCAGCGGCAAGCTGCGCCTGCAGGCGGCGCCGCAGTTCCACCCCGGCTTCCCTCTGAAGGAGAAATACTTTGCCGGCGCCGGCACCAGCCTCCGCCTCCACGTGGTCTACATCGGGCGCCCCATCCCCCAGATCATGTGGTTCTACGGCAAGAAGCCTCTGAACGCTTCAGAGAACGTGATCATTGAAAACACAGAGAGCTACACCCACCTGGTAGTGAGGAACGTCCAGAGGAAGACCAATGCCGGCCGCTACAAGGTGCAGCTCAGCAACGTGTACGGGACCATCGACACCGTGCTCCGTGTGGAAATCCAAGGTAACGCCGTGCTCCTTCGGTCCTTCCAGAAAATCCAGAGTTTTTTTGTGATTGTTGCCAAAATCCTTGATTATGCGGCACATTTTCTTAAAAAATGTGATTGAATATGGGGGATATTTATTATATGCGATGAAATTGTGGGAACTTGCAAAAACTGCAGTTTGATGCTATGATGATAAAGAGACTGTGTTTTCTCTTGTTGTGTAATTACGTCACTTGATAACATTCCCATGGCAACAGGGGAAAATGGCTGCTCTTGTGTGGGTCACATTTGAGCATTGAAAGTAATGCAGTAGTTACTTTCTGAAAGTAACTATTTACTATTATAATTTGTAACTGACTATCTTATTTTGTTACTTTTTGGAAGAAGTGACTAGTAACTAAGTAATTACTTTTTTAAGGTAACTCCTCAAATACCACTGGAGCTTTTACAACTGTAAAGATATACTTTTAAAGTACATTTAGAAGGATACGTGTGCGATTATTCGCAATTTAACTTTGGACAATTATGCAATCAATCGCCATTAAAAAAAAACTGTAACTCATTCAATTTTTTGTGTCCTCCCAGATAAACCATGCATCCCCGAGGGCCCAATTGTTGTTGAAGGCCTGCTGAAGAGCTCCATCATCATCAGCTGGAAGCCTCCCAAAGACGACGGCGGCTCCATGATCACCAACTACATCGTGGAGAAACGCGAGGCCAAAGAAGGCGAGCAGTGGAATCTGGTGTCCTCCTCCGTCTCTGGCACCACCTGCCGTGTCCCCAACCTGATTGAAAGCGCCGGATACTACTTCAGAGTCTCTGCCCACAACCAGTACGGAGTCAGCGAGTCTCTGGAGATCCCGTCCGTGGTCATCATTAAGAGTCCATTCGGTAAGTCCGTTCTTGTTCTGTTTGACGGTTTGGGCTTCTGTGGCTACATTGCAGAGGCAGGACGAACTTTACAGATATGTAGAGCCAAAGGCCAGTCCTTCTAGACCATATCAAATAGAGGAGCCAGACTGGGGCCACATGCAATTTTAGGGGTACCAAATATATTAAGCACAAGTGTTACTGTACATACCACCAACCCTCCATAGGTTTGGTTCTACAAAGGACTATCAATGCAGGTATAACAATAAACACAAGAATACTCATTAAGTGGTAATATAAATTGTATTCATCACGGCACATAAATGATACCCTCTCTTTGGGAATAAGGTAGGGTCCAAATGTATGGAAATCAGTCAATTTAGTCAGCTTTTTCACAGAATCAGAGAGGAACTTTTAGAAGAAGGATAATGGCTCCATGCTCCACTAAAAATACCTGTTGCACGGCTTTTCTGTATGTACACATGTCCCATATATAAAGTACAATTGTGGCTGTTATTTGTGTCCCCTTCAAAATTGGTCTTGAGAAATCTCATGCTTACTGTCCCCTGTGACTGGGACATATATGTGTAGAGCACCATAGTAACGGTCCCTGTTTATTTCTCAGAAAAACCTGGCATCCCACAGCAGCCATTCATCATCAGCTCCAGCAAGGACTCGTGCGTCGTGTGCTGGAAGCCTCCGAGCAGCGACGGCGGTGCTAAAATCACCAGCTACTACCTGGAGAAACGTGAAAAGAAGCAGAACAAGTGGATGTCAGTGACCAGTAAGAAATTTGTGGAGACCAGCTTTGAGGTCACAGCGTTGCTTGAGGGCTTCGAATACGAGTTCCGTGTCAAGTGTGAGAACTTGGGTGGCGAGAGCGACTGGAGCGAGATCTCAGCGCCAATCATCCCCAAGTCCGACCAGTCTCCTCGCGCTCCCGCCTTCAGGGAGGAGATCAGGGACATGACCGTCAAATACCATGCCAATGCTACATTGGTCACCAAGGTACTTCTTCTATGACTGATTGAAGTTTACTTTGAAAATGTGAAAGAAAATAGAAAGGGTCATACAGAAAATAAGGATATTACACAAAGTAGGAAGCGAAAGAGAGCACAAGACTCCGGGAAAGGGAAGAAGTTGAGTTAGTAACATGCATTAATGGGATGAGGTTGCATACAGATGGAGAGGAGGAGGATGAGAGAGGTGCTCAGTGCATCATGGGAAGTCCCCCAGCTGTCTAGGCCTATAGCAGCATAACTAAGGGATGGTTCAGGACTCTCCTGACCCAGCCCTAACTATAAGCTTTATCAAAGGTTTAGATATGTCAAAACTACAAGCAATTCTACAGTAAGTGTGGAAGGGACACCCAGAGTCCAAGGAGAGATTGTTTCACTCAGTCAAGTTGATGAGCACAATGTTTTAATTTATTTTTTTCAACTTGTTTTTTTTTTCCCGTGACAAGGTGGTAGGGCATCCCAAACCTGTGGTCAAATGGTACCGCAGTGGAAAGGAGATCCAGGCCGATGGAACCAAGATCAAAGCCCAGGAGTTCAAGGGCGGCTACTACCAGCTGGTCATTGTCTCCGCTGACGAGACCGACGCTACCGTTTACCAAGTCAGAGCAACCAACTCGTCAGGATCCATCTCTACAACTGCCAACCTGGAGGTGGAAGGTATGGCAAAAATAATTACTCTTCATGTTTTCTAGAATCCATTAAAGGAGACCTATTATAAACTGCTTTCATGTTCATACTAGAACAATGTATGGAATAAAAAACACTTTATTTTTCTTATACTGCCCATGGCGGCTGCTCCTGTATTCCCTCTCTGTCTGAGACACTTTGTTGCAGCGCCTGTCTCTTTGAAAAAACAAGTCTGTTCTCATTGGTTAGCGTTTCTGCCTCTGTAAAAGAGTATATAGCAGCACTTTCTACTGTCAAAATTCACAGATTAAAGCTTCCAAACCAAATACTACACAACCAGACATGTTCCAGCAGGAATGTGACCCAAAATTGGGGAGAAATTAACATTGGCAGCCAAGACTACAAGGATAAAGTCTTTTAATTACCTAGCTTATCTCATTATTTATTTTAGGCAAGAGTAATAGGTATTCTTTAAACAATGTCCTCTGCAGGTATAAGGTCCAAAATAGAATAAATATTAAACTACTTATTTTTATCACTTTAATTCCAGTTCCTGCTAAGATCCACCTGCCCAAGGAGCTCCAGGGAATGGGATCAGTCAACGCTGTCCGTGGGGATAACATCACCATCAAGATCCCCATCTCTGGCAAACCGGAGCCAGCAATTACTTGGCAGAAGGGTCAGGAGATTCTCTCCAACTCTCCGTATCACCAAGTAATCACTACCAGGTCATTCACGTCCCTCGTCTTCCAGAAGGGAATGCAGAGGAAGGACACTGGCTACTACATCATTACTGCAAAGAACAGGTTCGGTACGGACAAACAAACCATTGAGGTGAACGTGGCCGACATACCTGAGCCTCCAAAGGGACTGGTTATCAGCGACGTTACCCGGGACTCCATCACGTTGACCTGGGAGCCTCCTGCCAACGACGGCGGAAGTGACATCATTGGCTACATCGTGGAGAAATGTCCCACAACTGCGGACAGATGGATCCGCGCAGGACACACCGCCGACTGCAGCATCACAATCATCAACATGTTCGGAAAGACCAAGTACCAGTTCCGCGTCGTCGCCGAAAACCAGTTCGGCCTGAGCGCTCCTTGTCAGCCGACTGAGCCGATCACGACAAAGGAAGACACGTCTGTGATCAGGAATTATGACGAGGAAGTGGACGAAACAAGAGAGGTCACCAAGGAGGAGGCTCTGTCCTACAAGGTAAAGGAGCTGTCATCCAAGTACGTCATCTCTGAGGAGCTTTCTCGCTGCCAGTTCGGAGTGGTCCACCGGTGCACGGAGATCGCCACCAAGAAGACCTTCATGGCCAAGTTCATCAAAGTCAAAGGAACCGACCGTGAGTTGGTTCTCCGAGAAATCGAAGCCCTCAACGTAGCAAGGCACAAGAATGTCATCTATCTGCATGAATACTTTGAAAGCATGGAGGAGATCATCCTGATCTTTGAATTCATCTCTGGAGTGGACATCTTTGAGCGCCTCGGCACCAGCAACTTTGAGCTCACAGAGCAGGAGATCGTCCGCTATCTGAGACAAGTCTGCTCCGCCCTCAAGTTCATGCACAGCCACAACTTCGGCCACTTTGATATCCGCCCAGACAACATTGTCTACACGACAAGGAGAAGCACCAATGTAAAAATTATTGAGATGGGCCAGGCTAGGCTGCTGGTGCCAGGAGAAAACATCAGAATGCTGTTCTCTGCTCCGGAGTACTGCGCCCCTGAGATCCATCGTCACGACCTGGTCACAACCGCCACGGATATGTGGTCCGTGGGTGTCATGGCTTACATTCTGCTAAGTGGACTTAATCCATTTGCCGCAGAGTCCGTCACAAAGATGATCGAGAACATTTCCAACTGTGAGTACATCTTTGACAGTGAAGCGTTTAGGGACATCAGCCTGGAGGCTATGGACTTTGTGGACAGACTTCTAGTCAAAGACAGGAAGCTCCGTATGACCGCCCACGAAGCTCTGGAGCACCCCTGGCTCAAGATGAAGATTGAGAATGTCAGCACCAAGGCCATCAGGACATTGAGACACAGAAGATACTACCAGACTTTTGCGAAGAGGGTAGATATCATGTGTCGTCGGCTCGTGTTGCTTACGGCGGTGCCTTCAAGAACCAGAGAGGTTTGGCTGTCGGAAAAGTGAAGATTGGAAGTGAGTACCATGGCCTCCGCACCGGTCCAGTCATGCATGCCTCAGCTGAGGAAGGTGGCCACGTCAGATTCACTTGTAGCATCACCGACTACGACAAGAGCACTCAGGCGTCATGGTTCTTTGGAAACCGCCAGCTCCATGCAAGTGCCAAGTATGAAATCACCTACAGCAACGGTTTTGCCAGCATCTACGTGAAGGATATCGAAGAGAGTGACGATGGTGTGTACAGATGCAAAGTGGTGAGCGACAATGGAGAGGACAGCGCTTATGGAGAGCTCTTTGTCGAGACGGTGAGGAGCATCCGAGAGCACTACATCAGCCGCTCAATCAAGAAACTGAGGAGGAGGGTCGACAAGACAAAACTCCTGCAGAGGCCGCCAGAGTTCACTCTGCCTCTCTACAATCGCTCCGCCTACATCGGTGAAGACGTGCGCTTCGGCGTCACTATCACCGTGCACCCGGGAGCCTCACGTGACGTGGCTGAAGAACGGAGAGAGGATCAAGGCGGGCGATGACGACCGCAAATACACGTTCACCAGCGATAAGGGCCTGTACCAGTTAATGATCCACAACCTGGACATGAACGACGATGCAGAGTACACCGTCATGGCCAACAACAAGTTTGGAGAAGATAGCTGCAAGGCGCGTCTCACCGTGACACCTCATCCTGTGACAGAGGAAACTATGAGGCCTATGTTCAAACGTCTGCTGGCTAACGTTGAGTGTGTTGAGGGACACAGCGTACGCTTTGAGCTCAGAGTCTCAGGAATTCCAACTCCGACTCTGAAATGGCAGAAGGACGGTCATGCGCTTGAGTTTGGTCCCAAAGTTGTCGTCATACAGGAGGACCTCGACTACTAACGTCTTGCACATTAGAGACACTTTGCTTGAGGACTCCGGTGTGTACACTGTGACTGCAACCAACTGTGCCGGCTCTGCAAGCTGCCAGGCTACCCTAAAGGTAGACCGCCTCACCTACACCAGGAGAGAGTACAAGAGCGAGGAGGAGAAACACAGACACGTACAGAAACAAATTGAAAAGACTCACAAGATGGCTCTGCAGATTGTCGCCACTGAGGAGCTTGTACCACTCAACCCAACGGCCCAGGAAGCACTCAAATATGCTTCAGAGATGTACAAGCCCGCCGTGAGCACCAAGAACGTCGAGGGCGAGTTCGACATCACGGTTGAGAAGTCAGAGACGAAGAAGTTGGAGGAGGAGAGGAGGATCTTCATGCCATATGAGATCCCCGAGCCTGTGGTTCACGATCCCAGAGCTCTGGATGAGGACAAGGGTATCAAACTGTTTGTGCCTCTCTCTGACATGAAGTGGTATCGAAAGCTGAAAGACCAATACGAGGTTTCTGAGAAGATGGAGAGGATTGTGCAGAAGAGGCAGAGACGTATACGCCTGTCCAGGTGGGAACAGTTCTACGTTATGCCCCTCCCGAGAATCAGTGACCAGTACAGGCCAAGATGGCGTATCCCGAAACTCACTCAGGATGATTTGGAGATCGTCAGGCCCGCCCGCCGATCACCTTCTCCTGAATCCGAGATATCCTTTAGATCTAGAAGGAGATCTCTAGGAGACATGAGTGACGAGGAGCTGCTGATGCCCGTGGATGACTACCTTTCCATGAGGAAAACTGAGGAGGAGAAAATGATGCTGGAGGATGAGCTGGAGCTCGGCTTTTCAGCCTCTCCGACCCGCAGCCCCATCCGCATTGAGCGCCGTGCCGTGGAACTCAAAGAGAGGTGGCAAGAAGTCAGGCACGAGTCTGTCGAGGTTTCTGAGACAAAAAAGAAACGCACCGTTTCTCAGTTCATGAGGAGGAGAAGGTCTCTGTCTCCTACGTACATCGAGCTCATGCGTCCTGTCTCCGACCTGATCAGACCGTCACGTGCCAAGCCCTCGGTGGAGGTGGAGGGAGAGGCAATGGTGCGGAGGTCCCCCACGCCAGAGAGGACACGTCCTCGCTCTCCCAGCCCCATCAGGTCCGTGGAGAGGTCATCCCGCTCCTCCTCCAGGTTTGAGCGTTCCGCCCGCTTTGACATCATGTCCCGCTACGAGGCAAGAAAGGCTGCTCTGAAGTCCGAGAGGAAATACCAGGTAGTCAGCCAGACACCGTTCAGTCTGGACCACGCTCCCCGCGTGACAGTCAGGATGCGCTCTCATCGCGTACCGATCGGCCAAGACACCAAGTTCACCCTGAACATCCAAACCAAGCCAGAGGCTGAGGTCAAGTGGTTCCACAACGGAACTGCAATCTCCGAAAGCAGCGAAAAGTACATCTTCACCAACATGGGCGGTGTGTTGTCCATCACTATCCTGGAGTGTCAGGAAGACGACAGCGGCACATACCGCTGCGTGTGCTCCAACGCCAAGGGAGAAGCGTCCGACTACGCCACCCTCGATGTGTCCGGCAGTGGCTACACCACCTTCTCCTCTCGCCGCAGAGATGAAGACGTCCAGAAACAATACGTCCCTGAAGTCACTAAGATCGACCACTATCACACCACACACTTCAAAGCCGGCTACTCTTCCCAGACACACTTGGAAGTGGAAGAGAGAAAGTCTAAAATAACAGAGACACGTGAAAGATACGCTGCCTCCTCTGAGAGATACTCATCTGCCGAGAGGTACGATGCATCCATCAAGTACGCCGCTGCTGAATATCTGTCATCTGATTCCTCCTATTCATCGGAGAAGTTTTCTTTGACTGGGAAACGCACCATGACTGAAGCTAAACTGAAGTCATCATCTGCTGCTACAGCTGTGACCGAGGAAGTTTCTGTACACAAGGTGAAGCCTTCTCTTCCTGCCAAAATCCTTACCAAGCCCCAGTCTGTGACGGTCGCTGAGGGCGAGAGTGCCAGATTCTCTTGCGACATCGACGGCGACCCTTCACCGAGCGTAACGTGGATGCACGAGAGCACAACCATCGTCTCGTCTCACCACGTCCACGTTACCACCACGCAGTACAAGTCCAGCATGGAGATCTCCTCTGTGACGGCGTCCGACGAGGGTAGCTACACGGTCGTGGTGGAGAACTCATCAGGCCGACAGGAGGCTCACTTCACTCTGACGATCCGCAGATCAGTTACCAAAGAGGAAGTCAAGGCTGTGAAATCCCCCGAGCCGTCTGTAAAGTCACCGACTCCGAGTGTAAAATCTCCGGAGCCTTCCGTCACATCACCGGCTCCCTCCATCACGTCCCCTGTCCCCAGCATCAAGTCTCCTGAGCCTTCGATTAAATCGCCAACTCCGAGCATCAAGTCTCCTGAACCAACTATAAAGTCTCCTGCTCCGAGCGTGAAGTCACCCACACCAAGCGTCAAGTCTCCAGAACCAAGTATAACGTCTCCTGTTCCGAGCGTGAAGTCGCCAACGCCGAGCATAAAGTCTCCCCAACCAGAGGGAATTAAAATGCCAGGGAGCGTCAGGTCTCCAGAGCCACCCACTCCCTCTCCCAGCTTAAAATCACCAACACCAGGCGTCAAATCTCCTGAACCCGAGGGAATTAAGTCACCACGTGGACTAAAATCCCCTGAACCCAAACTCAAGTCACCACCGCCACCAATCAAGTCTCCTGAACCTGAGGGAGTGAAATCACCCCGTGGCATCAAATCTCCAGAACCTGCAGGAATCAAAACACCAAGAGGACTTAAATCTCCAGAACCGGTGGGATTCAAAACACCAAGAGGTCTTAAATCTCCAGAACCTTTAGGCATCAAATCCCCAAGAGGCTTAAAGTCCCCTGAGCCCGAGGGAATCAAATCACCCCCGAGGATGAAGTCTCCTCCTCCCGTCATGTCCCCGAAGAGGGTTGTTTCTCCACCCACCGTCAAATCCCCAACCCCGAAACCACCCAAAGTCCTAAGTCAGCTGACAGCCGAGGCGAGCGAAGGCTCAGTGCGGATGTCCTGCGTCTGCGAGAGCAGCGTCAAGGAGGTGGTGTGGTATTTCAACGGGAGGAGGCTTTCACAGAGCAGCCGCTTCGAGATGCACTACTCGGAGGGCTCCTGCAGCCTTTTGATCTGTGACCTGGCAGACAGCGATCAGGGAGAGTACACCTGTGAGATGACGTCAGAGGGAGGAGTGTCCAAATCCTCTTTCTCCTTCACTGGACAGATGTTCCAGTCCATACGGTTGAAGGTCACAGCCTACCGTGAGCAGCAGCAATTGGCACTTAAAGGTGAGAACCAGCCTCAAGTATCCAACTGGATTTAGTCCAATTTAATACTATTTAAAAGAAATTCTGACTAGGGTTAGGTATTGTTTGGATCAAATCAGATTCAGAATCTGTTAAATTCTGGTTGTAATTTGTTATGTATACCTGGTTCTTGGCATTTTGTAATCTTTTCGAATTTGGAACTATGTTTTGGTTCCCAACCCTATTTATTATTTCCATCTCTGAGAATTGTTGGGTTTCTGTAAATAACATCCCAGAGTCCGGTCTAGACCTGCTCTTTATGAAAAGACCTGGGAGATAAATAACATCCCAGAGTCCGGTCTAGACCTGCTCTTTATGGAAAGACCTGGGAGATAAATAACATCCCAGAGTCCGGTCTAGACCTGCTCTTTATGGAAAGACCTGGGAGATAAATAACATCCCAGAGTCCGGTCTAGACCTGCTCTTTATGGAAAGACCTGGGAGATAAATAACATCCCAGAGTCCGGTCTAGACCTGCTCTTTATGGAAAGACCTGGGAGATAAATAACATCCCAGAGTCCAGTCTAGACCTGCTCTTTATGGAAAGACCTGGGAGATAAATTACATCCCAGAGTCCGGTCTAGACCTGCTCTTTATGGAAAGACCTGGGAGATAACTGTTGTTGTGATTTGGTGCTAAATACTGTAAATAAAATTGAATTGAATTGAATTGAATCTGTACCCCTCATCAGGATCCATGGCAATGAGCCAGAAGGAGTCGTCTTTATCCATGAGCTCATCCATGATGATGAAGAAAGAGATGCACGTGGTGGAGGAGTCGTCCTCCTTCTCTTCCTCCGCCCAACAGGCAATGATGTCTTCCATGATGGAGTCCAGCTCCTTCAGCAGTATGGCAGCCGAGATGAAGTTTGAGACTATGTCCATGTCCAGCATGTCCTCCATGACGTCCGAGACATACGCCATGAGCTCCCAAAGCGAGGGATCTTCTTTCAGAGCAATCGGTAAGATTGGTAATGAAACAGTTGGTCTTTGGAGTTTGAGGACAGGATAGATGTTCAGCATCAGGTAGAAACAAGCTGTAATGTAACCCTACAGGACAGATGTTCAGCATCAGGTAGAAACAAGCTGTAATGTAACCCTACAGGACAGATGTTCAGCATCAGGTAGAAACAAGCTGTAATGTAACCCTACAGGACAGATGTTCAGCATCAGGTAGAAACAAGCTGTAATGTTACCAAACCCACCAGACTCCATGTAAATAATCACTACTTTTAGCATGTATAGAGCAGCATATCTCCACCAGACTCCATGTAAATAATCACTACTTTTAGCGTGTATAGAGCAGCATATCTCCAAACTCCTAAATAATCAGTACTTTTCGTGTATAGAGGATAATCCACCAGTCATGTCTACTTTTAGCGTGTATAGAGCAGCATATCGCTAAACTAAAAGGTCTACCTCTATAGGGATAATATGAGTCTGTCAGCAGCAACAACACAACTTTTAATGGACATTTGCCCATTAACATTACATTTTATCTTCAAAAGATTATTTCCTCAAAAACTGGGAAATAGAGTCCAGGTTGAAAAGTTACCCTTCATTATTCAGACTCACCAGAACAGCACGTCTTTTAAAATGAATATCTATGAATCATAAATGTCTTGTATCCATGGAAGTGAACAGAAAACTTTGCTTTCCTTGGTACATGATTTAGAAAATCTAAGTTTTCCTCAGCCTTCTGTTGCCAAATGTTTGCACCACTAATATTCTGCGTCCTCCAGGTGGCGCTCCGCGGATCGAGGCTCTGCCGGAGGACATCAGCATCGAGCCAGGCAAAGTCCTGACGGTCACCTGCGCCTTCTCCGGGGACGCCAAGCACATCGAGTGGTCCCGCGGCGGCAGAACCATCGAGGTGACCGCCGGCGGACGCTTCCACATCGACACCACGGAGGACCTGACCACGCTCATCATCACCGGCGTGAAGGAGGAAGACGCCGGAACCTACACCCTGAAGCTGTCCAACGAGCTCGGCTCGGACGCAGCGACGGTTCACATTAGCATTCGATCAGCGTAAAAAAAAAATATATATATCATTCAATCTTCCCCTCTACCCTACTTCCATGCCTTTTTATTTATTAACTAAGCAAAAACAATCTACTTCATAAAGATCTGGATTCCTGTTCTTGTAAATATGAACTATTTTTGTACCAATCTTGACATTAATTTATGCCAAACTAGACTAAAGTCTGAAGTTGTTATAAAATGTGCCATATTGGATAACTATGACTTAGGATTTTTGATCCATTTTTCTGTGACATGTACATAATGTATATAGCCGAATTGAACGGTTATGGGAAATGTATGCATTGTTATTTATGACAAGAATATTAACTGAAACAAAGTGAAACTAAATGTGGCTTAACAGGAGAAAGTTTCACTCGGGACGAATACCCTGTTAAGCCGAGAAACTAAACGATGTGCCTCAACGATGCGTTGAAGTCTTAAGATTGCCTCAGCAGGTGGAGAGGCTCCCTGTTGACGTTACTCGATCCGAGACAGAACCACGTCGGCACCGCGGTGCCGTTGCATTGGAAGAACAGCGCGCGAGATCCTGAGTGCTGTTTGCATAAACCCTCATGTAAGCAGGACGACTGGACCTCGCTCTCCTGACTGATTACGTCATACCGCCATTTCGATGACATGCTCACAGTGCGAGCGGCCTGCACTCCCTGAGCACCAGCGTTATTTTTGGTTTTGTGCTCCGCTTCTGGCGACCGACCGCTCGCTCGGCTCTGCGGTCGTACCATCGAACCTGGCAAATTAAAAAAGATTAAAGAAAGAAACCGCAGAGTCGGCGCGGTGCTTGTTTGCAGAGGCGGAGCTGTCTCTCGGAGGTCTGCAGCGTGTCTGTGTGGTAGTTTTTAGGAGTTCGGGCGGCACCAGAACCGAACCGGCGGCCGAAAACCAGCCGGCGCGGCGGTGAGCGAGGACGGAGAGAAACGTGGTGTCGCCCGGCGCTTTGGTTTGGTTGAAGTTAGAGTCGTAGCGTTGGTTATTTCCGCAGCCTCCTTGAGTTTTTCTCCAGTTATTGATTTAATAAAGCATGATTATCAGCACTCTGATGGCTCTGCTCTGGGTTTCTGTGTCTGTTTCTTTTTGTGTTTTTATTTTATTTTGAAAATCACAAGAAATTGAAAGAATAATTTGGGTTTTGGTAATCGTAAACTTGATATTACTTCTTCCTTTTGATTTCTCCTACAAACTTATTTAATAAGACAGTTTTATTACATCATTGAGGTCAAATATTTCCCTCCTAATTCAAAAAGAGTGTGTCAAAAAGTCATAAAAGTATAGTATGTTGACAAAAAAGAAAAGTCAAAGTATAGTATGGCAAAAAAGTATAAAAACTCAGTACAGTATGTTGAAAAAGTATAAAAAGTCAAAGTATTGTATGTCGAAAGGGACGAGAGGGCTGGGACACGGGTGGAAGACACAGGAAGTGGAACTAAAGACAGCACGAGACAGAGACTAGTCTTCAAAATAAAACAGGAAACACAAGATACAGACACTCAAGGGGACACAAGACAGAAACTACAAGACTGGGAAGGACGCACGGAGACAAGACAGAACGAAAAATACCAAATAAGGGACAAAAACAAAGAAAACATCTAAACCATAACACAATCATGACATTGTCTTCATGTTGCCCTCATGTTGTCACCATATTGTCTTCATGTTTCCGGCACGTTGTCCTGATGTTGTCTTCATGTTGCCCTCACGTTGTCCTGATGTTGTCCTCATGTCCTAATGTTGTCTTCATGTTGCCCTCACGTTGTTCTGGTATCCCCATGTTGTCCTGATGTTTCATGTTGCCCTCACGTTGTCCTGATGTTGTCCTGATGTTGTCCTAATGTTGTCTTCATGTTGCCCTCTCGTTGTTCATGTTGTCCCCATGTTGCCCTCATGTTGTCCTCATGTTGTCCCCATAATGTCTTCATGTTTCCGGCACGTTGTCCTGATGTTGGATTCATGTTGCCCTCACGTTGTCCTCATGTTGTCTTCATGTTGTCCTCATGTTGTCTTCATGTTGCCCTCATGTTGTCTTCATGTTGCCCTTATGTTGTCCCCATGTTGTCCTCATGTTGCCCCCATGTTGTCCTCATGTTGCCCTCATGTTGCCCTCATGTTGTCCTCATGTTGTCCTCATGTTGTCTTCATGTTGTCCTCATGTTGTCCTCATGTTGTCCTCATTTTCTCAATAACATGCATGCCGCAACAAGGACTTAATACAGAGGTAACAAAGGACTTAATTGTTTGCCTGTGTGTGTGTTGTGTGTGTGTTAGAACAGAGGTAACTATGAGTTGGACATACTATACAGGATTATATTCTGATTGACCCTGTCTGAGTAGCTTTTCTCTTTAGTAAGTGATATATATTTTCATGAGGATTATTTAAAATAAAACTGGTATTATCCTTTCATTGTCTCATTGTCAACAACCCCCGATGAGCTGGCTGTCCGTGGAGGAGCTGCAGTGTGCAGCAGCGGCCTGCAGGTGGACCTGTAACCCCGCTGTAAAGCTCTCTGCTCCTGTCTCTCAAAGCTCTGTCTCCACAGCACTGGGGAGTAAGGACAGATGCATTCTGGGAGAGGACAGAGAACATGCGGGGGTGTCTTTGAACCGATCCCAATCGTCTAAGGCGGCGCTGCTAAACAGTCTCCACATCCAATTAAATGTCCAATTAACCGTCTTGGTGTCTTCAGGTCTAATCTGACCCCTGTCCAAAAAGTTGACACACACACACACACACACAGACATACACACAGACACATGCACACACAGACATACACACAAACACACACACACAAACACACACACACACACACACACTGAGACACACACACATACACATAGACACACACAGACATAAAAACACACACACACACACAAACACACACAAAAACATACACACACATACACACACACACACACACTGAGACACACACACACACACACACACACATCTGTGTAACCCTGCTGGCTTCATCATCGTTTGTTAATTAATTAAAACCTCGTCACCTCGTCCTCGTCTTCTTCTTATCTCCCGTCGCCATGGTAACAACCACGCAGACTCATCAGCTGGAACTGATATATATTATATATTTATGTATAAAAACTCACCCAGGAACATAAATCTTCAGTATATTTTAATACAGGTTTCTCCATAAATGACATAACACACCAACATTCAGATCTACAAATGATATTCTCCATTTTCAACTTTCTTTATATCTTCATATCTTTATATTTACGCCGCTGCTACCCCCCCACCGCCAACGTTAAATAAAGACGTGTCACATGACTCCTGGATTGTCTGCAGAGTTTTAAATAATAAGAAACAGAAAAAGAAATAAAAGACACTTTTAAAAGTATTAATTAACAAATATATATATATATATATATATATATATATATATATTATATATATAACCCCAGACTGGGTTGGCATATTAGTGTAAGGTGAATAATAACAATGATAACAATAATATAAAAAATAAAAATAAAATAAAATAAATAATATTAAAATATAAAATAAAAATAATAATACAAATAAAAATAAAACCAAAATAATACTGTAAATGTTTTTAAATTGTTTAGTATAATTGTTTCTATTGACGTTGTTTTCGGTTCTTCCATCACATTTTTTGTATAATATAATAATAATATTTAATGTTGTTGTTGCAAAAATAAAATAAATAAATTAAAATTGTGTGACCTGTGACAGCGGAAGTAAAAGCGCTTCCTGTGGCTGTCGCCATGGAGACAGCGGGTCGTAACAACATATTTATAAAACACTGTTGTCTCATTGTTCGTCCCCGACAGCGTCTGTCGTAATGGTGAGACATGTCCCTGCAGGGGTTTGTGGGACGTTTATCTGAAGCGTCAGAGCGAGGGACGATGTCCTCCGTGGTCCCGTTGGACACAAGAAGGTAAGGAACGCTCTTATTTTGAAAGAACAGGAAGTAAGTCCGTCCATCTCCTCCACAGGTCCGACACGCACACACCCAGTTTAAGAGTCTGTGTGTGTGTGTGTCTGTATGTCTGTCTGTGTTCGTGCATGGTGTGTGTGTGTTTGTGTGTGTGTGCATGTGCGTGTCGGTGTGTCTCTGCGTGTGTGTATGTGTGTGTGTGTGCATGTGTGTGTTTATGTGTGTGTGTGTCTGTCTGTGTGTGTGTGTGTGTGTGTGTGTGTGTGTGTGTGTGTGTGTGTGTGTGTGTGTGTGTGTCATGCTGATCCCAGGCTGTTGAACCCACAGAACTTCCAGCGTTTCTCCAGCGTGGCGCCGACGCCGCTCAGCTCCTGGCGGAACATGGAGGGAAGACGGAGCATGAGACGCTCCAGCTCCCCAGCCGACACCTGACACACACACACACACAGATAGACACACACACACACACACGTTTACCTTTCTATATCTTAACTTGTCTGTATATATTAGTTCAGTCTGACCTACTGTATGTTGATTAATATAACAGATATATATACAGTGAGGAAAATAAGTATTTGAACACCTGTCTATCAGCTAGAATTCTGACCCTCAAAGACTTGTTAGTCTGCCTTCAAAATGTCCACCTCCACTCCATTTATTATCCTAAATTAGATGCACCTGTTTGAGGTCGTTAGCTGCATAAAGACACCTGTCCACCCCATACAATCAGTAAGAATCCAACTACTAACATGGCCAAGAGCAAAGAGCTGTCCAACGACACTAGGGACAAAATTGTCCACCTCCACAAGGCTGGAAAGGGCTACGGAGACATGTCCAAGCAGCTTGGTGAAAAAAGGTCCACTGTTGGAGCAATCATTAGAAAATGGAAGAAGCTAAACATGACTGTCCATCTCCCTCGGACTGGGGCTCCATGCAAGATCTCACCTCGTGGGGTCTCAATGATCCTAAGAAAGGTGAGAGATCAGCCCAGAACTACACGGGAGGAGCTGGTCAATGACCTGAAAAGAGCTGGGACCACCGTTTCCAAGGTTACTGTTGGTAATACACTAAGACGTCATGGTTTGAGATCATGCATGGCACGGAAGGTTCCCCTGCTTAAACCAGCACATGTCAAGGCCTGTCTTAAGTTTGCCAATGACCATTTGGATGATCCAGAGGAGTCATGGGAGAAAGTCATGTGGTCAGATGAGACCAAAATAGAACTTTTTGGTCATAATTCCAATAACCGTGTTTGGAGGAAGAAGAATGATGAGGACCATCCCAAGAACACCATCCCTACTGTGAAGCATGGGGTGGTAGCATCATGCTTTGGGGGTGTTTTTCTGCACATGGGACAGGGCGACTGCACTGTATTAAGGAGAGGAGGACCGGGGCCATGTATTGTGAGATTTTGGGGAACAACCTCCTTCCCTCAGTTAGAGCATTGAAGATGGGTCGAGGCTGGGTCTTCCAACATGACAATGACCCGAAGCACACAGCCAGGAGAACCAAGGAGGGGCTCTGGAAGAAGCAGATCAAGGTTCTGGCGTGGCCTAGCCAGTCTCCAGACCTAAACCCAATAGAGAATCTTTGGAGGGAGCTCAAACTCCGTGTTTCTCAGCGACAGCCCAGAAACCTGACTGATCTAGAGAAGATCTGTGTGGAGGAGTGGGCCAAAATCCCTTCTGCAGTGTGTCAAACCTGGTGAAGAACTACAGGAAACGTTTGACCTCTGGAACTGCAAACAAAGGCTACTGTACCAAATATTAACATTGATTTTCTCAGGTGTTCAAATACTTATTTGCAGCTGTATCATACAAATAAATAGTTAAAAAATCATACATTGTGATTTCTGGATTTTTTTTTTAGATTTCTCTCACAGTGGACATGCACCTACGATGACAATTTCAGACCCCTCCATGATATCTATCCATTTATCTATCTATCTATCTATCTATCTATCTATCTATCTATCTATCTATCTATCTATCTATCTATCTATCTATCTATCATTACCTTTGAGTCCAGTCTCTGGATGTAGGACCAGAGATATTCCAGGTTCGCCCCGAACGGATGGACGTGGAGGAAGGTGGAGATGATTCCTGCAGAGAGGACAGAAGACAGAGACATGAGAGAGGACAGGAGAAAGAGACATGAGAGAGGACAGAGGACAGGAGACAGAGACATGAGAGAGGACAGGAGACAGAAACATGAGAGAAGACAGAGGACAGGAGACAGAGACATGAGAGACGACAGGACGGGGGACATCCCCCGAAGGAACCACCACAGCCGACATTTATTTTCCTGATTTATCTGGAGAAACGCTGGAAATTACAGACAGCAGGAACAGAGGGGTGTGTGTGTGTGTGTGTGTGTGTGTGTGTGTGTGTGTGTGTGTGTGTGTGTGTGTGTGTGTGTGTGTGTGCTAAAGGAAACAGGGGAAAGAAAAACCCAACGTACATGTTTTTAACAAGGAATTAGAGTCTGATTGGCTCTGACGTGTGTGTGTGTGTGTCTTTGTGAGTGTGTCTGTCTGTGTGCTTTCACTAAAGTAGAAATGACACAACTTAAATGCATCCAGGTCCCAGAGGAGAGAAGAAACTAGAAAATATTCACATTTAACAAGCTGACATCACACAGTCAACAACAATTTTTACATAAAAAAGGCTCAAACTGATTAACCGCCAGCCCCACCAGACTCCATTAAAAAAAACACTACTTTTAGCGTGTACAACGCCAACATATTCTCACATGTAAATCAGTACACTATGTGTTTATTTTGTTTGGAAAAGTGGAAAGACGTCTGAAAACTGCTTTTCATAGTTTTATTTGATTTATGTCAACTTTGAATGAATTGTATTTTACGATGCTTAAATTACTGATTATTTACATAGAGTCTGGTTGGGTTAGCGAACATCTGTCCCGTAGGGTAACATTACAGCTTGTTTCTACCTGATGCTGAACATCTGTCCTGTAGGGTAACATTACAGCTTGTTTCTACCTGATGCTGAACATCTGTCCTGTAGGGTAACACTACAGCTTGTTTCTACCTGATGCTGAACATCTGTCCTGTAGGGTTACATTACAGCTTGTTTCTCCCTGATGCTGAACATCTGTCCTGTAGGGTTACATTACAGCTTGTTTCTACCTGATGCTGAACATCTGTCCTGTAGGGTTACATTACAGCTTGTTTCTCCCTGATGCTGAACAACTGTCCTGTAGGATTACATTACAGCTTGTTTCTACCTGATGCTGAACATCTGTCCTGTAGGGTTACATTACAGCTTGTTTCTACCTGATGCTGAACATCTGTCCTGTAGGGTTACATTACAGCTTGTTTCTCCCTGATGCTGAACAACTGTCCTGTAGGATTACATTACAGCTTGTTTCTACCTGATGCTGAACATCTGTCCCGTAGGGTAACATTACAGCTTGTTTCTACCTGATGCTGAACATCTGTCCCGTAGGGTAACATTACAGCTTGTTTCTACCTGATGCTGAACATCTGTCCTGTAGGGTTACATTACAGCTTGTTTCTCCCTGATGCTGAACATCTGTTAACCCTGATGCTGAACATCTGTCCTGTAGGGTTACATTACAGCTTGTTTCTCCCTGATGGAACATCTGTCCTGTAGGATTACATTACAGCTTGTTTCTACCTGATGCTGAACATCTGTCCCGTAGGATTACATTATAGCTTGTTTCTACCTGATGCTGAACATCTGTCCTGTTGGGTAACATTACAGCTTGTTTCTACCTGATGCTGAACATCTGTCCCGTAGGGTAACATTACAGCTTGTTTCTACCTGATGCTGAACATGTGTCCTGTAGGGTAACATTACAGCTTGTTTCTACCTGATGCTGAACATCTGTCCTGTACGGTTACATTACAGCTTGTTTCTCCCTGATGCTGAACATCTGTCCCGTAAGGTAACATTACAGCTTGTTTCTACCTGATGCTGAACATCTGTCCTGTAGGGTTACATTACAGCTTGTTTCTCCCTGATGCTGAACATCTGTCCTGTAGGATTACATTACAGCTTGTTTCTCCCTGATGCTGAACATCTGTCCTGTAGGGTAACATTACAGCTTGTTTCTATCTGATGCTGAACATCTGTCCTGTAGGGTTACATTACAGCTTGTTTCTACCTGATGCTGAACATCTGTCCCGTAGGGTAACATTACAGCTTGTTTCTACCTGATGCTGAACATCTGTCCTGTTGGGTTACATTACAGCTTGTTTCTCCCTGATGCTGAACATCTGTCCTGTAGGATTACATTATAGCTTGTTTCTACCTGATGCTGAACATCTGATGCTGAACATCTGTCCCGTAGGGTAACATTACAGCTTGTTTCTACCTGATGCTGAACATCTGTCCGTAGGGTAACATTACAGCTTGTTTCTACCTGATGCTGAACATCTGTCCTGTAGGGTTACATTACAGCTTGTTTCTACCCCTGAACATCTGTCCTGTAGGGACAGCTTGCTGAACATCTGTCCCGTGGGGTAACATTACAGCTTGTTTCTACCTGATGCTGAACATCTGTCCTGTACACAGTAAAAAATGGGGTGTTAATATTTCAGAGTAAACATATTTTAACCCAGATAGAGTATTTTCAACATTTTGGACAGTAAAGTTGCTCTATCAGTGGAGTTAAAAGTGAGTGTTAAAATCTGCAGAAACGCAGCATTTTCAACTCTACGCGCAGTGATGAATACCCGCCATTCTGCTGTGCTGAAGTTTGGCACATGTTGGTGGAGGAAGACTGCAAATGAGCGTTATACCAACTTGGTAAGTAACATCCCTGTGTTTTTAACACCAAAACGATATTTTTTAACGTTAAGTTACATAATTTTAAAGTTTTGCTGATATGATACAAGGGTATTAACGTAACCTTAACGTTAACCAGCTAGCAATCCATGTCGTTTATTTCAATATTTCACTATCACGCGGTGTTGCAATATTTTCACTTATGAACGATTTATGCGTAAAATAACGTTAGCCCGGTCGCTATAACAACAAAATATTTAATACAGTTAACAGCTTTTCATAGCTAATGTATTTTTTAGCTTCCCAGGCAACGTTAATCTGTTTATAACGTTATATAACGTTACTGGCAATGTTAGCAATTGCATGCTTCTGATAGTTAATGTTGGTCTTATATAAACGATAATTAGATCACTGATTGCATGTACGTGTTTGTTTAACATGGCTATTTTAACGGGTTAAGGTTACTGTTCGAACTAAAATATCTAACTTTGGCACAGCTATCTGTTAATGTTAGCTAATGAGACAACGTACGTGCCTCTAAAATTTAACTAGCCTAAACCTACATTTGCTGCAGAAAATAGCCAAACGTTATTCAACCAGCACAACTTTGTCTTCTTCAGCCGCCCTTTGTAACCGTGTAACATCTAGTGCATTGCCAGTACTGAGAGAAATGGATAAATTATGATTTTGAATATATTTTCTATGTTAACAGGAGCAAAATGCTGTTGCGTGTTCAATTCGGGGAAGAGCAGAAATACGTCAAGCTGTCTGAGCTGACATTCGATGCTTTCTTGAAAGAAGGTGGGTACATTAGGTTAAAGCAATATACATCACCCAATAACAAAATAATACAGCATTAACCTATTATGCTATGATATCTAGTTAGGTCAATAATCATTGCTGTTCAAACTCCGGTGCAGGTCTTTCATCTTTTTTTGAATTCAAAATTAAATATGACCATTGATTCTTGTGACAAAGGAATGTTTTTTTCTTTATTAAACTTTTTTAAACAGCATGTCTAAAATTCAACATACCAGAAAGCAGGCAGCCAGACATTAAGGTTTATGACCAGTCAGACACAGAAGTTGACACAGAGGTTTTTGAAGAAATAGTGAAGGAGACCTGGAACTTTCAGAATCATGCTGGGCAATGGAGGACTTGGTATTTATTCAGACAATTCACAAATTATTTTGTTTAGTTTAAAGGCCGGAATGACAATATCTATTGTCTTAAAAATAACTGATTCTTGTAATGTGTTTATATTTTGTACATATTTCACAATGAACAGGTGCCTCTCAATCATCATCATGCTCGGGCACATCTGATGACACCATCATCCTGAATTTAATGATGTGTGACCCTGTTGAAGAAGTAGCCGCTGACGAAGGAAGCCAGCCTAAAAGGCCATGCCACATAAACTACGAGTCAAAATCGGTAAGTGGTGGAAATTGCTGTTAAGTCCAATCTGAATGTTGTTTCACCATGGGAAGTGTTCTAGATAAGTATTTTTTTCAACATTACATATGGTTTCACAATAACGGAAAGCACATTTTATTCCACCTATAGTTGATTGAAAAAATCCTAACATCAAAACCTGGTGGTGAACGCATTATGCAAGAGTATGGAAAAACCAAATCTCTGACAGATGCCACCAGAAGACAGATGATTAACATACTTGCTGCTGAGATGACAGAAACACATGGGTAAGCATTAAGGGGCTATAAAGAAACATTGTTATTATTTTACAGTTATTAATTATGTAAATTGTGTTGTGCAATGTCAATTGAGTATGATGTTAACTTTGAATTCATTTGCTAGGACATCCCCCCCCAAAAGTGTTAGAGTGATGTATGCACAGGGGATAGTAGCCTTGTTTCCCTATCTAGAAGACCCATACTCACAACATGGATATGTAAGTAAATGGGTTAGTGCAACATTATGCACATATTCACTGTTTGAAATGTTAATAGTACTCCTTTATAAATTATTATAATTGCATAGGAACATTACTACGATCCGGAGAGTGGTTCGGGATACCTTGCATGGCGATTGAAGACCATACAGAGAAAATCAGCAGAGGAAAGAGGTGCCTCAGTCAGCAAATCTCCTAAAGGTATGTTTACAGATCAGTGACGTGATTATAACCTGTGAATTGTACAGAAATTAGTTCTTAACATTGTATAATTCTCTTAAGTTGGTGGGCCAGGCCGTGGTCGTCAGCCCTTCGCCAATGACAGAGAGCTGTCTGATGAGGATGTGGAAGCAGCTATTGCTGTTTTAAAACACTCTTCTGATGAAAAGACTGTCCGTGAGAAGATGAAAATGACCTTCATATATCGGCAAGCAATGGTCAACGATGAAGCCAAATCATCAGATGTCTTCTTGGTCTTCCCACGATTTCTGGACACACCAGGACTGGTATGACATCTTAATAATTCATTGCATCACCAAAATATCCAATGTAGCATTATGTATCACTCATCATTTCTGTCTATGTGTGTTACATTGCAGATAGAACAAGATTTCAGACTTCTGTTTGGTGAAGTGGCCAACCACTTTCAAAGCAAAAGTAATAAAGGAAAGCCATGGACTTGTACCCACCACAGAACTCTTGGATTTGATGTGCAATGCTGAGTCAGCTGCTGAAGTTGAGAATGGTATGAATGGAAATGTTTTACTTTTTATTGTGGGTTAGTGTACATTTCCATATTGGTGCTAGTTGTCAATTTGAATGCTATACTATGGTATAATGTTAACCAGGTTTTTATTCACTTATTTTTAGGCTGGGACAGTGACATGTCTGCCATCTTGCTGCTGTTACATTTGCTAACCCCATCTGCACAAGGTAGAAAGAGGCCGGGAAAGCTGTCTGCATATCAAGCTGTAGATCAGCTCATCAGATTTCAAAAGGTATGCTTAAATGATTAGTTCACTTCTAAAAACATTTTGGCTGATAATTTACTAACCCGCATGTCATCCAAGATGTTCATGTCTTTCTTTCTTCAGTCAAAAAGGTTTGAGGAAAACATTACAGGATTTTTCTCCATATACTGGACTTCAATGGGGACCAATGGTTTGAGGGTTCAAGTCTGTCTCAATGTAGCTTCAAAGTCTCGACATGATCTCAGCAGAGAAATAAAGTTCTTATCTAGCAAAACAAACGGTTGTTTTCAAAACCCTCAAACCATTGGTCCCCATTGAAGTCCATTATATGGAGAAAAATCCTGTAATGTTTTCCTCAAACCTTAATTTCTTTTTAAATGAAGAAAGAAAGACATGGCCATCTTGATGACATGGGGTGAGTAAATTATCAGCAAAAAAATGTTTTCAAAGTGAACTAATCCTTTAAGAGTTGTTTAAAATATATCTTCCATCACTTCAATCTTGTGCACAGTTTGAGGTGATCTGATCTATTGTCAGAAATTAGTCACTAAAACAATTCTGTTAAATGTGTTTTGTTGTAGGTTGGAACCAGTGTGCAGCAGCATCTAGACAACATCACCCAAAGCAGTCAGCCCTACCTTCTCGCCCAGGGATCCACACAAAGCACCATTCACTCCTTCTTCATTGTGGTTGACAAGAATGCACTTCCATGCAAGGCAAAAGGTTCAGTTGGCGCTTTTGACGAACTCTTTAAAGCCCATTACGTCTTTGGTACGTCATACAGTTCTTCCCTGAGCAACTTTTTCACTTTTGTGCAAACAACCATATATAACATCGACATGGGGGAAACAAAGGAGACCCCTAGAGTTGCGGAGTTGCGAGCAAGAATGGTGCGTTAGTTGAGATAAAACTATGAAGTGTTTTCTTTGCAAAAGTGACCATGGAAGTCCAAACAACCTTGTTAAGCACTTTAAGGTAATTCATGGACTATGTACAGGCAGGACTCTTTTTTTGAAGTGTGGTCAAGAAGGATGCTCACGTTCTTTTGGTAGTTTTTCAGGTTTAAGAAAGCATCTTAATAAGTGCCATGGAAGCAGTTTAGTTGATTCTGTGGAATCTGATCTTTCATATCCTCAAAGCACCATCAATACAAGTAATGTTTTTCATGTTGAAGAGTCAACTGAAGAGTTAGAGGCCGAGTCACAGTTATCTTCACCATACATTGTAAATAGTTGTTCAGCTGTAATTTCTGATCTAAAGGCAGCAGGTGTTGCTCAAAGTACACTGAATTCTGTAGTGACTTCCATGGAAGAGATTGTTCAAGATATCCATCAGCATGCTAAAGAGACAGTGATAAAGCATGTATTTAGTAATGAAAGGAAACGGAAATGTGCAAGAAATTTGAGGCGTGTTTTGAGGGGTTAGAGAATCCTTTCACAATTCTAAATTCGGAATACAAACGATCAAAATGTATGACTGACAAGTGGGAAATGGTTGAACCAATTGAATGTGTGATTGGTTCAAGATTTGACACAAGACGAAATAAAAAGACTGGAACATATGATCAGGTAGTAGTTCAAGATAAATTCATGTATATTCCAATTTTATCTACACTGCAGTCAATATTTAAAAGTCCGTATGTTGCAGAAATGTTGCAACGCTCAGCAACCAGCGACTCTAGACTGAGAGATATTTGTGATGGATCTTTTTTTAAAAGTCACCCCCTGTTCTCAACTGAGAAGCAGACAATACAGATCCAGATGTTCTATGATGACTTTGAGGTCGCCAACCCTCTGGGTCCAAAGCGAGGTATTCATAAATTAGGTGGAGTATATTTTACTTTAAGAAACTTCTCTCCAAAATGGAATTCTTTTTTAGCTAACATACACCTGTGCGCCTTATTTCATGCTCAAGATGTTAAACGTTATGGTTTTAGTGAAATTTTTGCTCCCATTGTTCGAGATATTAAAGTGTTAGAGAGTGATGGTATTGAGATTCCATTATACAATGGTTTTGTTCGTGGCACTGTAGTGCAGGTTACTGGTGATAATTTGGGATTGCATTGTTTGTTTGGTCTAGTGGAGTCTTTCAGTGCAAGGTACTGTTGCAGGTTCTGTTTAGCTGGAAAAGGAGGACTTTCAGACAGAATTCTCTGAAGACTCTTCCAAAATAGTTTTTGCGCACCAAAGATGTACACACTGCTCACTGTCAAGAAATGGCTTGTAATCCATCCCTTCCCTACGATTTTGGTGTGAAAAGTTCATGCATATTAAATTCATTGGAGTATTTTCACACAACAGAGAACTTCTCAGTTGATGTGACGCATGATGTGTTAGAAGGGGTGGGCCAGTACGAATTGAAGTTATTATTTCTGTATTTGAAGGAAAAGCATGTTACATCAGCAGAAATACATTCAAGAATACAAAGTTTTGATTATGGTTTCATGGAGAGAAACAACAGACCTGTAGCTGTTAATTTAAGTGAAGGATCTAATGATCTGGGACTGAATGCAGGTCAGTCCTGGTGCTTACTTAGGAATGTTCCTCTTATCTTTGGAGATTTGTTTACTTCTACTGACCAACACTGGAGCCTGCTTCTTTTACTTCTTCAAATAATAAACATCATATTCTCGCCTATGTTATCTCAAGGTTTATGTGTATATTTAAAACATTTAATTGTGGATCACCACACACTGTTTAAAAGTTGTATCCTCAGAAAAACCTTTTACCAAAGCATCATTTTCTTGTCCACTATCCCCACTGCATCCAAAAAATTGGGCCTGTCCTTCATAGTTGGTGTATGAGGTATGAAGGCAAGCATAATTTTTTCAAAAAACAGCTTAAATCGTTTAAAAATATTACCAAAACGCTTGCAAAAAAGCATCAGATTCATATGGCATATAGTTGGCAAAATTCAACAACTTTTAGTCGGTTTGACATTGGTCCAGGAAAAATGGTGTCTTTAAATATGGTAAAAGGAGGTTCTGGAATTGCTATGGCAATGCAAGTTGCCCATTAGCATTCAGGTTATGAAGGTTAATTGGGCTAAACATAATGGGTTTGTTTATCGACCAAACTTGGTTATCTGTGGGAAAGTTGAATCTGAAGTGCCCGTGTTTTATCAGATTGAGTCAGTTCTGATAATGTTTGAAAAACTGTTGCTACTCACAGTGCCTTTAGTTACAGTAACTTTTCAAGAACATTTCCATGCTTATGAGGTGATCAAATCAAAGCAGGATTATGTTTTTATTCATGTCGACAACCTGCATTACCCTAGGCCTTTTGACATACAAATGTCATATGGAGGGAATGACACAACTCTCCTCATTGTGCCATATTGCTTTCTCTGGTAAACATTTTTATGATGAAGATATGTTTCTGTCAGAGACAAGGCAATGGGTTTGCAATGTAATTTCACTGACATTGAAATGCTTTCTTTTTTTTGTTAAAATAAATGGTGAGTGCCGTGATCTAGTGTGATTGTGCTTGTTTTCATTTGATTCATTTGATTCAGTTGATAGTTCTATAATTCAGTAAGACTGCATCTTATGATTTATAATTTTTTAAATCACTGAGAAATGAAAAGTAAATATTACACTTAAAGTGTCATTTTTTAAAGGAAAATTGTAGTTAAATTAACTCTACAGTGTGATCATATTACTCTTAACAGTGCAATTAAACTACAGTGTTAAATACATTTACACATTTCATTGTTATTTTTTACACAATATTGAGTAGAATTAACTCTAAAAACTTAACACTGACCAAAGAGTTAATTTTACACTGATTTTGAGCGGAACCAAATGTTATCTGAAACGGAGTCAATTTCAACTCTATAGTAGTTAAATTAACACTTCAGTTTTTACTGTGTAGGGTTAAATTACAGCTTGTTTCTACCTGATGCTGAACATCTGTCATGTAGGGTCACATTACAGCTTGTTTCTACCTGATGCTGAACATCTGTCCTGTAGGGTAACATTACAGCTTGTTTCTACCTGATGCTGAACATCTGTCCTGTAGGGTTACATTACAGCTTGTTTCTAGCAGATGCTGAACATCTGTCCTGTAGGGTAAAATTACAGCTTGTTTCTACCTGATGCTGAACATCTGTCCTGTAGGGTTAAATTACAGCTTGTACCTGATGCTGAACATCTGTCCTGTAGGGTAACATTACAGCTTGTTTCTCCCTGATGCTGAACATCTGTCCTGTAGGGTTACATTACAGCTTGTTTCTCCCTGATGCTGAACATCTGTCCTGTAGGGTTACATTACAGCTTGTTTCTACCTGTTGCTAAACATCTGTCCTGTAGGGTAACATTACAGCTTGTTTCTACCTGTTGCTAAACATCTGTCCTGTAGGGTAACATTACAGCTTGTTTCTCCCTGATGCTGAACATCTGTCCTGTAGGATTACATTACAGCTTGTTTCTACCTGATGCTGAATATCTGTCCCGTAGGGTAACATTACAGCTTGTTTCTACCTGATGCTGAACATCTGTCCCGTAGGGTTACATTACAGCTTGTTTCTACCTGATGCTGAACATCTGTCCCGTAGGGTTACATTACAGCTTGTTTCTCCCTGATGCTGAACATCTGTCCCATAGGGTAACATTACAGCTTGTTTCTACCTGATGCTGAACATCTGTCCCGTAGGGTTACATTACAGCTTGTTTCTACCTGATGCTGAACATCTGTCCCGTAGGGTAACATTACAGCTTGTTTCTACCTGATGCTGAACATCTGTCCCGTAGGGTAACATTCTTGTTTCTACCTGATGCTGAACATCTGTTAACATTACAGCTTGTTTCTACCTGATGCTGAACATCTGTCCCGTAGGGTAACATTACAGCTTGTTTCTACCTGATGCTGAACATCTGTCCAACTAGGGTAACATTACAGCTTGTTTCTACCTGATGCTGAACATCTGTCCCTAGGGTACAGCTTGTTTCTACCTGATGCTGAACATCTGTCCCGTAGGGTAACATTACAGCTTGTTTCTACCTGATGCTGAACATCTGTCCCGTAGGGTAACATTACAGCTTGTTTCTACCTGATGCTAAACATCTGTACTATAGGGTTACATTACAGCTTGTTTCTACCTGATGCTGGACATCTGTCATGTAGGGTCACATTACAGCTTGTTTCTACCTGATGCTGAACATCTGTCCTGTAGGGTAACATTACAGCTTGTTTCTACCTGATGCTGAACATCTGTCCTGTAGGGTTACATTACAGCTTGTTTCTAGCAGATGCTGAACATCTGTCCTGTAGGGTAAAATTACAGCTTGTTTCTACCTGATGCTGAACATCTGTCCTGTAGGGTTAAATTACAGCTTGTACCTGATGCTGAACATCTGTCCTGGGGTAACATTACAGCTTGTTTCTCCCTGATGCTGAACATCTGTCCTGTAGGGTTACATTACAGCTTGTTTCTCCCTGATGCTGAACATCTGTCCTGTGGGGTTACATTACAGCTTGTTTCTACCTGTTGCTAAACATCTGTCCTGTAGGGTAACATTACAGCTTGTTTCTACCTGTTGCTAAACATCTGTCCTGTGGGGTAACATTACAGCTTGTTTCTTGATGCTGAACATCTGTCCTGTAGGATTACATTACAGCTTGTTTTACCTGATGCTGAATATCTGTCCCGTAGGGTAACATTACAGCTTGTTTCTACCTGATGCTGAACATCTGTCCCGGGGGCTTGTTTCTACCTGATGCTGAACATCTGTCCCTGTAGGGTTACATTACAGCTTGTTTCTCCCTGATGCTGAACATCTGTCCCATAGGGTAACATTACAGCTTGTTTCTACCTGATGCTGAACATCTGTCCCGTAGGGTTACATTACAGCTTGTTTCTACCTGATGCTGAACATCTGTTGTAGGGTAACATTACAGCTTGTTTCTACCTGATGCTGAACATCTGTTGTAGGGTAACATTACAGCTTGTTTCTACCTGATGCTGAACATCTGTCCCGTAGGGTAACATTACAGCTTGTTTTACCTGATGCTGAACATCTGTCCCGTAGGGTAACATTACAGCTTGTTTCTACCTGATGCTGAACATCTGTCCGTAGGGTAACATTACAGCTTGTTTCTACCTGATGCTGAACATCTGTGGGGTAACATTACAGCTTGTTTCTACCTGATGCTGAACATCTGTCCCGTAGGGTAACATTACAGCTTGTTTCTACCTGATGCTGAACATCTGTCCCGTAGGGTAACATTACAGCTTGTTTCTACCTGATGCTAAACATCTGTACTATAGGGGGGCTTGTTTTACCTGATGCTGGACATCTGTTAACATTACAGCTTGTTTCTACCTGATGCTGGGGTAACATTACAGCTTGGATGGAACATCTGTTGGGGGTTACATTACAGCTTGTTTCTCCCTGATGCTGAACATCTGTCCTGTAGGGTTACATTACAGCTTGTTTCTCCCTGATGCTGAACATCTGTCCTGTAGGGTTACATTACAGCTTGGGCTAAACATCTGTCCTGTAGGGTAACATTACAGCTTGTTTCTACCTGATGCTGAACATCTGTCCTTTGGGGGGGGTTGTGTTTTATTTTTTGGGGGGTTGTTTGGGGGTTGTTAGGGTTGTCTTGTGGGGGTTGGGTTGTGGGGGATTGTTTAGGGGGTTGTAAGGGTTGTTTTGGGGGTTGTTTGGGGTTGTTTGGGGGGGTTCTGGGGGTTGTGGTTTTTGGGAAGGTTGTGGTTCTTTGGGGGTTCTTTTGGGAGTTTTGTGGGGTTGTTGTTAGGGTTGTTTGGGAGTTTGTGGGGGGGTTGTGGGGGGTTTGGGAGTTTTGTGGGGGTTGTTTGGGGGTTGTGGGGGTTTTGGGAGTTTTGTAGGGGGTTGTTTGGGGGTTGTGGGGGTTTTTGGGGTGGGTGTGGGGGGTTTGGGGGTTGGGGGGGTTGTGGGGGTTGTTGGGGGTTTGTTGTTTGGGGGGTTGTTGGGGTTTTGGGGGCTGGGGGGTTGTTTGGGGGGGTTTTTGTGGGGGTGGGGGGTTTGGGAGTTTTGTGGGGGGCTGTGGGGGGTTGTTTGGGGGGGGTTGTTTTGTGGGGTTCTGGGGGTTGTGGGGGTTTGGGAGTTTTGTGGGGGCTGAGGGGGAGGTTGTTTGGGGGTTTGGGGTTTTGGGGGTTGGGGGTTGGGGGGTTGGGGGGGTTTTGGGGGGGGGGCTGGGGGGTTGTGGGGGTTGTTAGGGTTGTTTTGTGGGGGTTCTGGGGGGGTTGTGGGGGGTTTGGGAGTTTTGTGGGGGGCTGTGGGGGAGGTTGTTTGGGGGGGTTGTGGGGGGTTTGGGAGTTTTGTGGGGGGCTGAGGGGGGTTGTGGGGGTTGTTAGGGTTGTTTTGTGGGGGTTGGGGGAGGGGGTTGTGGGGGTTTGGGAGTTTTGTGGGGGGCTGAGGGGGAGGTTGTTTGGGGGTTGTTAGGGTTGTTTTGTGGGGGTTCTGGGGGGGTTGTGGGGGGTTTGGGAGTTTTGTGGGGGGTTGTGGGGGAGGTTGTTTTGGGGGGGTTGTGGGGGGTTAATATTTACCCAGCAGCAGCGCCTCCTTCTCGGACGCCACCCCTCCTCTCATGATGACCTCACTCCTCCTCTCTCTGCCGAGGAACAGGGAGGGGGCACACCCGTTCATCGCCTAGGAAACACACACACGTTAACACACAAACACAGGAACATACACAGACAAACACACACACGTTAACGCACAAACACAGGAACATACACAGACAAACACACACACGTTAACACAAACACACTGAGAAACACACAAGTTACAGCACGAAAACACACTGAGAATCACACATGTTAACGCACAAAAACACAGGAACACACACTGACAAACACACAACAAGCACTCTAATAAATAAGCTACAAAAAAAACATCATATTTAATAGAAAGCACGTCAGCACTCTGGGAGAGACATGTTTTATGTATCTGTGTGTGTGTGTGTGTGTGTGTGTGTGTGTGTGTGTGTGTGTCCTTCTGACAGAAATCTGCTTCCAGTTCAGCGGGCCTGTTAAAAGGTCAAGTGTGTGTGTGTGCATGCGTGTTAAAGGTGTGTGCTGTGTGTTGTGTGTGTGTGTGTGTGCATGTGTGTGTGCATGTCTGTCTGTCTTTCTGTGTGTGTCTGTGTGCGTATGTGTGTGTGTGTGTGTGTGTGTGTGTGTGTCTGTGTCCTTCTGACAGAAATCTGCTTCCAGTTCAGCGGGCCTGGAGTTAAAAGGTCAAGTGTGTGTGTGTGCATGCGTGTCTGTCTGTCTTTCTGTGTGTGTGTGTGTGTGTCTTGTCTTTCTGTGTGTGTGTGTGTGTGTGTGTGTGTGTCTGTCTGTGTGTTGTCGTGTGTGTGCGTGTCTGTCTTGTCTTTCTGTGTGTGTGTGTGTGTGTGTGTGTTGTTGTGTGTGTGTGCATGCGTGTCTGTCTGTCTTTCTGTGTGTGTGTGTGTGTGTGTGTGTGTGTGTGTGTGTGTGTGTGTGTCTGTGTCCTTCTGACAGAAATCTGCTTCCAGTTCAGCGGGCCTGGAGTTAAAATGTCAAGTGTGTGTGTGTGTGCATGCGTGTCTGTCTGTCTTTCTGTGTGTGCGTGTGTGTGTCTGTGTGTGTCTCTGAGTGTAGGTGGTGTGTGTGTGTGTGTGTGTGTGTGTGTGTGTGTGTCTCTAGTTTTTACCTTCTCATGCAGATCTCCGTTGGGTTCAACAGCTTCTCCATTACTGAGCAGCTAGAAAGAAGAGAGAGAGAGAGAGAGAGAGACAGACAGACAGAGAGAGAGACAGAGAGAGAGAGAGAGAGAGAGAGGTTTGGTTTTAAAAGTCCCCTTATTGGAACATTTTCAGATCACAGAATAACCCACAAATATAGACAAAAAAAACCAAAATACTAAAAGTCTGTTGCATTCCATTCAACCCCCCCCCCACGGGGCACAACACCCCCCCACAAAGATGACATCACTCACAACTTGTTAGATGTCTCACTCTGTAAAAAACGTTTGTACGTTTAAGACTTGAGTTCAATCAGGAACTGAGAAAACTGCACACGCTGGGCCTCACAAGTACTTATAAACCACACACACACACACACACATACAGACACACACACACACACACACACACACACACACACACACACACACACACACACACATACATACACACACACACACACACACACACACACACACACACACACACACACACACACAGGTCAAACCACTCACTCTCAGCAGAAGAAAATAGAAAAACCTCCCAGCAGAGCTGTTGCCATAGCAGCCGTCCTGTCCTTCCAACCCCCTACATCATTTTTAACCTGTGTGTGTGTGTGTGTGTGTGTGTGTGTGTGTGTGTGTGTGTGTGTGTGTGTGTGTAGCAAGACCCCCCCCAGCAAATGAAGCACACACCACTAAAAATATCGCAATACCATGCTGTCTTGTTTTTTCCCCACCCTTGGTGAGTGGGTGAACAGGTGAACAGGTGAGTGGGTGGGCAGGTGAACAGGTGAGCGGGTGGACAGGTGAGCAGGTGAGCGGGTGGACAGGTGAACAGGTGAGTGGTTAAGCGGGTGAACAGGTGAGCGGGTGGACAGATGAACAGGTGAGTGGGTGAACAGGTGTGCGGGTGAACAGGTGAGCGGGTGGACAGGTGAACAGGTGAGTGGTTGAGCGGGTGAATAGGCGAGCAGGTGAGCAGGTGAGCGGGTGGACAGGTGAACAGGTGAGTGTTGAGCGGGTGAACAGGTGAGCAGGTGAGCGGGTGGACAGGTGAACAGGTGAGTGGTTGAGCGGGTGAACAGGTGAGCAGGTGAGCGGGTGGACAGGTGAACAGGTGAGTGGGTAAAGGGGTGAACAGGAGAGTGGGTTAACAGGTGAGTGGGTGGACAGGTGAACAGGTGAGTGGGTGAACAGGTGAGCGGATGGACAGGTTAACAGGTGGGCGGGTGGACAGGTGAACAGGTGAGCGGGTGGACAGGTGAACAGGTGAACAGGTAAACAAGTGAGTGGGTGGACAGGTGAACAGGTGAAGAGGTGAACAGGTGAACAGGTGAGCGGATGAACAGGTGAGTGGTTGGACAGATGAACAGGTGAGTGGGTGAACAGGTGTGCGGGTGAACAGGTGAGCGGGTGGACAGGTGAACAGGTGAGTGGTTGAGCGGGTGAATAGGTGAGCAGGTGAGCAGGTGAGCGGGTGGACAGGTGAACAGGTGAGTGTTGAGCGGGTGAACAGGTGAGCAGGTGAGCGGGTGGACAGGTGAACAGGTGAGTGGTTGAGCGGGTGAACAGGTGAGCAGGTGAGCGGGTGGACAGGTGAACAGGTGAGTGGGTAAAGGGGTGAACAGGAGAGTGGGTTAACAGGTGAGTGGGTGGACAGGTGAACAGGTGAGTGGGTGAACAGGTGAGCGGATGGACAGGTTAACAGGTGGGCGGGTGGACAGGTGAACAGGTGAGCGGGTGGACAGGTGAACAGGTGAACAGGTAAACAGGTGAGTGGGTGGACAGGTGAACAGGTGAAGAGGTGAACAGGTGAACAGGTGAGTGGATGAACAGGTGAGTGGTTGGACAGGTGAACAGGTGAGCGGGTGGACAGGTGAACAGGTGACCGGGTGAGCTCACCGTGTCCCGCAGGGTGAGCACCTGGGCCTCCAGGTAGCGATGCTCCTCTCTTGCCTTCTCCAGCTCCGCCTCTTTACTCGCCAGCTTCTCCTGCAGGGACGCCAGCTCCTGCAGGACACACACACACACACAGACAAAGACACACACACACACAAACACATATATGTCATATATAATCTTCATATGCCACACACCTGTGAGGTGGATGATTATTGTTTCTGTAAATAACATCCCGGTCTAGACTGGTAGCATGGGTCATGTGTGTGTGTGTGTGTGTCTCTGTGTGAGTGTGTGTGTGTGTGTGTGTCTCCTTCTATCAGTGCAGTCACTTTAGATAGAGAGCGACAGGAAGTCGAGTCTCATCACTGCTCGATCAAAGGTCCCCGCGCTGCTTCATCAAGTCAGCGGAGTGAAGCACTCTGGGAGATCTCTGAGTCACACACACACACACACAGAGACAGACACACACACACACACACACACAGACACAGACACATAAAAACACACATACACACAGAAACCTACCTGCTGCATGTTGTGCATGTTCTGGTGCAGTAGCTGCACCTGAGCCTCGGCACCGTGCATGAGCATGGGCGTGAGTGTGTGTGTGTGTGTGGGCGTGAGCGTGGGCACGTGCGTTGGCACGTGCGTGAGCGTGAGGTCATCGTCCGGCCGGCGGCTCTGCTCCGTCCTCAGCAGCTCCACCTCGGTGCGGTAAGCGTCCAGCTGCCATCGCAGGGAGTCGTTCTCCTCCGTCAGACACACTCCTGCACACAGGAAGCAGCTACGCATCACTTCCTGTCTCACTGGGCTCCCTTGGGTTGCTGGGGGGGGGTCTCGCTATGCTTTTAGACACACACACACACGCATAGACACACATAGACACACACTCACACGCAGACACACACACACATAAACATACATACACATGCACACAGACACAGAAACACACACACACATAGACACACACATACACGCATAGACACACATAAACACACATACACACACATAGACACACACACACACATACACACACATGCATAGACACACACACGCATAGACACACAAATACACACACACACACACACACACATACATACACATAGACACACATAAAATACACACATAAAATAAACACATATAGACACACACACACGCACAGACACATATAGACACACACACACACACACACACACACACACACATAAACACACACGCATAGACACACATAGACACACAAACACACACATATGGATCTCTGGATCGTACCGTAACGTGACGTATACTCTGGATCGTACCATAATGTGACATATACTCTGGACTGTACCATCACTTGATGTATACTCTGGATCGTACCATTCTCCTCGGTTCGGATCCTCTTGCAGGGGTTTTCATCCGAGTCGTCGTCAGACATCTCCATCTCCTCCTCGCGCCTGATGCCCATGATCTCTTCACTGTGGGCGTTCCTCAGCTCCTACAACACACACACACACACACACACACACACACATATACACACACATACACACACACACACACACACACACACACACAGACACAGACACACACACTCACATACACACACACACGCACACAGACAGACAGAAACAGACAGAAACACACACACACACACATAGACTCACACACACGCAGACACACACGCACGCACACACATACAAACACAAAAATATGTATATATATATATATATATATATATATATTTATATATACAGTGAGGAAAATAAGTATTTGAACACCCTGCTATTTTGCAAGTTCTCCCACTTAGAAATCATGGAGGGGTCTGAAATTGTCCTCGTAGGTGCATGTCCACTGTGAGAGACATAATCTAAAAAAATAATCCAGAAATCACAATGTATGATTTTTTAACTATTTATGTGTATGATACAGCTGCAAATAAGTATTTGAACACCTGTCTATCAGCTAGAATTCTGACCCTGAAAGACCTGTTAGTCTGCCTTCAAAATGTCCACCTCCACTCCATTTATTATCCTAAATTAGATGTACCTGTTTGAGGTCGTTAGCTGCATAAAGACACCTGTCCACCCCATACAATCAGTAAGAATCCAACTACTAACATGGCCAAGACCAAAGAGCTGTCCAACGACACTAGAGACAAAATTGTACACCTTCACAAGGCTGGAAAGGGCTACGGAGACATGTCCAAGCAGCTTGGTGAAAAAAAGTCCACTGTTGGAGCAATCATTAGAAAATGGAAGAAGCTAAACATGACTGTCAATCTCCCTCGGACTGGGGCTCCATGCAAGATCTCCCCTTGTGGGGTCTCAATGATCCTAAGAAAGGTGAGAAATCAGCCCAGAACTACACGGGAGGAGCTGGTCCATGACCTGAAAAGAGCTCTGACCACCGTTTCCAAGGTTACTGTTGGTAATACACTAAGACGTCATGGTTTGAAATCATGGTTTGGCACGGAAGGTTCCCCTGCTTAAACCAGCACATGTCAAGGCCCGTCTTAAGTTTGCCAATGACCATTTGGATGATCCAGAGGAGTCATGGGAGAAAGTCATGTGGTCAGATGAGACCAAAATAGAACTTTTTGGTCATAATTCCACTAACTGTGTTTGGAGGAAGAAGAATGATGAGGACCATCCCAAGAACACCATCCCTACTGTGAAGCATGGGGGGTAGCATCATGCTTTGGGGGTGTTTTTCTGCACATGGGACAGGGCGACTGCACTGTATTAAGGAGAGGAGGACCGGGGCCATGTATTGGGAGATTTTGGGGAACAACCTCCTTCCCTCAGTTAGAGCATTGAAGATGGGTCGAGGCTGGGTCTTCCAACATGACAATGACCCGAAGCACACAGCCAGGAGAACCAAGGAGGGGCTCTGGAAGAAGCAGATCAAGGTTCTGGGGGGGCCTAGCCAGTCTCCAGACCTAAACCCAATAGAGAATCTTTGGAAGGAGCTCAAACTCTGTGTTTGTCAGCGACAGCCCAGAAACCTGACTGATCTAGAGAAGATCTGTGTGGAGGAGTGGGCCAAAATCCCTTCTGCAGTGTGTCAAACCTGGTGAAGAACTACAGGAAACGTTTGACCTCTGGAACTGCAAACAAAGGCTACTGGACCAAATATTAACATTGATTTTCTCAGGTGTTCAAATACTTATTTGCAGCTGTATCATACAAATAAATAGTTAAAAAAATCATACATTGTGATTTCTGGATGTTTTTTTAGATTATGTCTCTCACAGTGGACATGCACCTACGATGACAATTTCAGACCCCTCCATGATTTCTAAGTGGGAGAACTTGCAAAATAGCAGCGTGTTCAAATACTTATTTTCCTCACTGTATATTTTATTTTACAGCAAAAAAAAAAAAAAACTGTAAAAAAGTCTAACTTGTATAACTGCCTTTTTGTATTTAAGCTGTTTTCTATGCATAAAGGAGAAAAACACCCGCGCTGTTGCTATAGTAATACGGGTCGACTTACCACAGGTACTATCCATTGCGGGGGGGGGGGGGGGCTTACTCATCACTCACTCTTACCTCTTATTGGATAGTTCTGATGAAGCTTCATTAATAATAATACATCAGACTTAACTGGACGGATGTCGTCTACGGAGGACACTAGAAATACTTTTTATTTCACATTAATACACATAACTCTTATGTTTTTGGGGACCACTAAGGTCTATGTAAAAGTGACTTCAGATACAGTATATATATATATATATATATATATATATATATATATACAGTACAGGCCAAAGGTTTGGACCCACCTTCTCATCATGACTATTTACATTACAGATTGTCAATGAAGGCATCAAAACTAATTTAAGGTAATAGCTGGTATAGTTTGGGGTAATAGCTGGTATAGTTTGGGGTAATAGCTGGTATAGTAAAACTTTGAATGTGTCCCCAAGTGCAGTCGCAAAAACCATCAAGCGCAACAACGAAACTGGCTCACAAGAGTCCCCCCCCCAGGAAAGGAAGACCAAGAGTCCCCTCTGCTGCTGAGGATAAGTTCATCAAGTGTACTTTTGGCCTGTACTGTGTATATACACATATATATATACCGTGTGTGTGTGTGTGTTTTACTTCTGCATGTTAAGCTCCACCCACACAGCTCCCTGCAGAGCAACACGCTGCTGTAGAAACATCCTCATCTTCAGATTCTGGTTTTCTAGATTTCACTCTGGATGAATAATTGATCTTAAAACCACTGTTGCTATAGCAGCGAGCGCCTTGCACGCCGTCGAGGAGGAGGCTGCAGGGGGGAGTCTGTCTGTCTGTCTGTCTGTCTGTCTGTCTGCCTGTCTGTCTGTCTGCCTGTCTGTCTGTCTGTCTGTCTGCCTGTCTGCCTGTCTGGAGGAGACAACATAAAGAGCTTTACCAACCTCACACTGCTTGCGCCAAATGTCTATGTTCTTGCGCTGTGCTTTTGAGAAATGGTCCCATGCCTTTTGCCTGGTGGCAGCGGTGAAAACGGCGTTGATCTGCTCGACTTTGGTGGGGGAGGGAGGGGGGGATATGGGGGGGATATGGGGGGGATATGGCGGGGGGGTAAGACAAAACAAGCCATTTATCTAGCATTGCAGCACTGACTGAGGCTCATCCAGCAGGCAGAGAGAGACTGCAGACACACACTGACCACACTGGACCTTTCTGTTATTTAAAGGGTCATTTTGTTGCTTTTTCTTCACATGGACTCTATTTTCCAATGGGTCTAAGTAACTGACAACAGAAATCATTTAAATTGGTCCACTAATGAGCTGGCTAAGTGTCTGACAACATTATGGGATGGATCCCTACAGAGATAGACCTTTTAGTTAAAGAGGAAGATCCTTTTAGTTTAACATGAAACAGCCCCAAAATCACCATCACCAAACCCACCAGACTCCATGTAAATAATTACTACTTTTAGCGTGTATAGAGCAGCATATCTCCACCAGACTCCATGTAAATAATCACTACTTTTAGCGTGTATAGAGCAGCATATCTCCACCAGACTCCATGTAAATAATCACTACTTTTAGCGTGTATAGAGCAGCATATCTCCACCAGACTCCATGTAAATAATCACTACTTTTAGCGTGTATAAAGCAGCATATCTCCACCAGACTCCATGTTAATAATCACTACTTTTAGCGTGTATAGAGCAGCATATCTCCACCAGACTCCATGTAAATAATCACTACTTTTAGCGTGTATAGAGCAGCATATCTCCACCAGACTCCATGTAAATAATCACTACTTTTAGCGTGTATAGAGCAGCATATCTCCACCAGACTCCATGTTAATAATCACTATTTTTAGCGTGTATAGAGCAGCATATCTCCACCAGACTCCATGTTAATAATCACTTTTAGCGTGTATACAGCAGCATATCTCCACCAGACTCCATGTAAATAATCACTACTTTTAGCGTGTATAGAGCAGCATATCTCCACCAGACTCCATGTAAATAATCACTACTTTTAGCATGTATAGAGCAGCATATCTCCACATGTAAATGGGTGAATTAAGAGTTTATTCCAACCAGACCAGAGTGGTGATTGTTGGAACAGTGGAAAGATGAACCAAGACGGCTTTTGGTTTCATTTAGTTTCTGTCCACTTTGAATAAAGTGTGTTTTACGATAATGAAAAGTAGTGATTATTTACATAGTCTGGTGGAGATATGCTGCTCTATACATGCTAAAAGTAGTGATTATTTACATGGAGTCTGGTGGAGATATGCTGCTCTATACATGCTAAAAGTAGTGATTATTTACATGGAGTCTGGTGGAGATATGCTGCTCTATACATGCTAAAAGTAGTGATTATTTACATGGAGACTGGTGGGTTTGGTGATGGTGATTTCTGTTTCATGTTAAACTAAAAGGATCTTGCTCTTTAACTAAAAGGTCTATCTCTGTAGGGATCCATCCCATAATATTATCCCACACTCAAAATAATAATCTGGACAGAAATTGAAGGTGTGCAATAATCCATTAACATTACATTACAGCTTGTATACTGATATACCAACTTCAAAAATACTTTTTCCCATCAGTCTTTTTGACACAGAAACATGGAAAAATGGGGTCCAGGTTGAAAAAAACCAACAACAAAGGCACCCTTTAAGGAGGAAAATGGATAAAAAACTAACAGAATATTAGTAATTATCTCAGAAGATAAGCACTGTAAATAACAAACAGCATTCGTCCTCTCTTATACAACAGAAATGGACACATGAGTTGCATTGACCGCACATTAAGGCGACAGATGTGATCACATGATGAGGAAGTCTCTCTCCTGGCACTGCTCCGTACCCACCTGCAGCGTCACTTGGTCCTGACCCAGTCCCAAAGTGACACATGATCCTGACCCAGTCCCAAAGTGACACCCATGGTCCTGATCCAGTCCCAAAGTGACACCCATGACCCTGACCCAGTCCCAAAGTGACACCCATGGTCCTGATCCAGTCCCAAAGTGACACCCATGACCCTGACCCAGTCCCAAAGTGACACCCATGATCCTGACCCAGTCAATAAGTGACATCCATGGTCCTGATCCAGTCCCAAAGTGACACCCATGGTCCTGAGCTAGTCCCAAAGTGACACCCATAGTCCTGAGCTAGTCCCAAAGTGACACCCATAGTCCTGAGCTAGTCCAAAAAGTGACACCAATGGTCCTGATCCAGTCCCAAAGTGACACCAATGGTCCTGATCCAGTCCCAAAGTGACACCAATGGTCCTGACCCAGTCCCAAAGGGACACCCATGGTGTGTCCAGTCAGTTCTACTTTACTTGTTCTCATTTAAAATCCAACCACTCAATACTTGTCTGTATTATTACTGTTATTAATTGAGCTGTAGCTGCTTTTCCCACTGTTTAGCTTGATTAACGTTATTTTAGGCTGAATCAAGCTGTCAGCTAGCAGTTAGCCGAATTAGCTGTTAACTAAACTAGCGTCGTTAGCGGTCTGCTGTTAGGAGGCTAACAGCAGACCGCTACATGTGGAACAGATCGTGCAGTGCCGTAAATCCTCGTACACCATGACATATTGGACATGCGCAGGACGGATCATGCACCGACAGCAACATTTATCCAAAATGGATGCCCCACTTTCAACTCAACACATGTTGCCATGGTTATATTACATGCACGTCAGGGGCGTACGTACACAGCTCAGGGCCCTATAGAAAGGCATTTTTTTATAGACCCCTCCCACATCCCCAGATATTCATTCTAGCATCTTTTTGGGGCCCTGGGTACTCCCTGGGTCCCATTTCCACCCTCAGTCCGACACCCCTGGTGCAAGTTGTAATGGACGCCATTCATGTGCTTTACCCCTCCCGTTGTCCTCGGGTCAAAATGGACCCCTTTAAAAAATCTCTACATCTGAAATATGAGTTTCTTTTTAACCAAATTACCATAAAAATGGATTCCTTCCAACGCTCTTTCATTCCTCTGATCTTAACTATTAGACAGAATAATTCATAATTTCTGCTTTTTTAATTCTAATATTAGGTATAATTCTATATAAATGAGGGTTATTGACCATGAATTCCAGAAAGTAGTAAAACTAGTAAGGTGGTGGTAGACGAAACTAAAAAAAAGTCTGAAAAAGGGACAAAAATGAAAATTTTTTGTCCCTTTATGACCAGGAGGACAACACCAGGGTTAGTTACCGTGAGGATAGCTCAGATACATCCAGAGGCTAAATTTCCAGCAGTGACATCATCACCAAACGTCTGTCTCCTGATTGGACGAAACCCTGCAACACATTCTCACCCCAACTCGTCCCGTCCCAACGCTTGTTGTCCTCATATTGCCCTCATGTTGCCCTCATGTTGTCCTCATGTTGTCTTCATGTTGCCTTTATGTTGTCCTCATGTTGTCTTCCTGTTACCCTCATGTTGTCCTCATGTTGTCCTCATGTTGTCCTCATGTTGTCTTCATGTTGTCCCCATGTTGTCCTCATGTTGTCCCCATGTTGTCCCCATGTTGTCCCCATGTTGTCCCCATGTTGTCCCATGTTGTCCTCATGTTGTCCTATATCAATCTTCTTTTTAATTCCCCAAAATAACATGATTGATTCCACCCAACGCTCTTTGCCAAGTCCAAATCTCTACTTTCATTAATTTTGGGGCGTCTTATTCAATTTTATAGCATTGTAAAACAAATGGAAGTGTTTTTGAAATAGTATTGAGTAAAAGTTGACATATTCCAGTCTGTGATTATCATCAACATCCATTCCTGAATGCACCTGAACACACCTCCCTGTAAGACCTGCACATCCAGAATGCACCTGAACACACCTCCCTAAGACCAGCACGCCCAGAATGCACCTGAACACACCTCCCTGTAAGACCAGCACGCCCAGAATGCACCTGAACACACCTCCCTGTAAGACCAGCACGCCCAGAATGCACCTGAACACACCTCTCCGTAAGACCAGCATGCCCAGAATGCACCTGATCACACCTCCCTGTAAGACCAGCACGCCCAGAATGCACCTGAACACACCTCCCTGTAAGACCAGCACGCCCAGAATGCACCTGAACACACCTCCCTGTAAGACCAGCACGCCCCGAATGCACCTGAACACACCTCCCTGTAAGACCAGCACGCCCAGAATGCACCTGAACACACCTCCCTGTAAGACCAGCACACCCAGAATGCACCTGAACACACCTCCCTGTAAGACCAGCACACCCAGAATGCACCTGAACACACCTCCAATTTTGTATCTACCATTTCAGGTTCTCTGTGTTTTATGCTCCCATTTCTTGCTTTCAATTTATCTTTTTTCATTCTCTGATTTTCTTATTTTCTTTTCTTTGGGAAGCTTTTACAATAAAAGGCTTTATGCACGTACATGCAAACCTTTGGTGAAATTAGGGGAAATCTACAGACACAGATAGACAAAGTGTAGGAAAATAAACAACTAAATGCGTATTCTGGATGTTTTTTCCACTAGCCTGAAAGAAGACGTGTTATTGAAGCCACAAATCGCCCAAAAACTCCGATTAAAATGATGTTTTGGCCTGTAGGTGTTCTGGAAACCTCCACCGAGGCCTTCAGTCATTGTGTCTGAGCGTCGTCTCTACTGACTCTGAAAGCTCGGAGCCACTGACCTGATCAGCGCCTCACAGCGAGCTGAAGATAATGGATGGGGGGAGCGTTGTCATGGACACCGGGCTGAGATGCTGGCAGAACAAATGACTTGCATCCAAGGCAGAAAGATTTAAGGGATGTTAAAACGGCTTCACGGTAATCTGAGACGCCATGGCAACTGTCAACACTCAAACCTCTCAGCCTCTATTTTCTTAAGCAGCAGTTATTTTGTATATATATATATATATATATATATATATATATATATATATATATATGTGTATATACTGTATATATATATACTGTATGTAAAATATATACAATGCTTTTTCAATGTCGCCAGTGATTTTTCAGCAATCATAAAGTGCAAAAACGTGGCTGCAAACTGCAGCTTACACTAACTTATTACCTTTAGTTTTACAGTTATTTTTGGAATTTATGGTCAATAAACCTCATTTATAGGAAATTATACCTAATGTTTGAGTTAGAAAAGCAGAAATTAGGAATTATTGAGACTAAAATTAAAGGAATGGATGTTGATGATAATCACAGACTGGAATATGTCAACTTTTACTCAATACTATTTCAAAAACACTTCCATTTGTTTTACAATGCTATAAAATTGAATAAGACGCCCCAAAATTAATGAAAGTAGAGATGTGTACTTGGCAAAGAGCGTTGGGTGGAATCAATCATGTTATTTTGGGGAATTAAAAAGAACATTGGTATAGGACAACATGAGGACAACATGAAGACAACATGAGGACAACATGAGGACAACATGAGGGCAACATGAAGACAACATGAGGACAACACGGGGGCAACACGAGGACAACACAAGGGCAACATGAGGGCAACATGAGGACAACATGAGGACAACATGAAGACAACATGAGAGCAACATGAAGACAACATGAAGACAACATGAAGACGACATGAGGACAACATGAGGACAACATGAAGACAACATGGGGACAACATGAGGACAACATGAGGACAACATGAGGACAACATGAAGACAACATGAGGACAACATGAAGGCAACATGAAGACAACATGAGGACAACATGAGGACAACATGAAGACGACATGAGGCCAACATGAGGACAACATGAAGGCAACATGAAGACAACATGAGGACAACATGAGGACAACATGAAGGCAACATGAGGAAAACATGAGGACAACATGAAGACAACATGAGGACAACATGAGGACAACATGAAGAAAACATGAGGTAACATGAAGGCAACATGAGGGTAACATGAGGACAACATGAATACAACATGAGGACAACATGAGGACAACATGAGGGTAACATGAGGGCAACATGAGGACAACATGAGGGCAAGATGAGGACAACATGAAGAAAACACGAGGACAACATGAGGGCAACATGAATACAACATGAGGACAACATGAGGACAACATGAGGGCAACATGGGTACAACGTGAGGACAACAGGAGGACAACATGAGGACTAGGACAGTGTTTGTCCTCACTATTGATGGAAACATATGGAAAAACCCTTAAAAGTGTAATTTAACTACAATTATAAATACATAGAAAATGTCCTCGGAGGGTTGAAAGACTCCAGACTACCTCCTCTATGACGAGTCAGGCAGTTTGGACGGAGAGGTCTCGTGTCTCCAGTGATGGAGCTGTATGAAAATTAATGAAAGTAGAGATTTGTACTTGGCAAAGAGCGTTGTGTGGAATCAATCATGTTATTTTGGGGAATTAAAAAGAAAATTGATATAGGACAACATGAGGACAACATGAGGGCAACATGAGGACAACATGAAGACAACATGAGGGCAACATGAAGACAACATGAGGACAACACGGGGGCAACACGAGGACAACACAAGGGCAACATGAGGGCAACATGAAGACAACATGAAGACGACATGAGGACAACATGAGGACAACATGAAGGCAACACGAAGACAACATGAGGACAACATGAGGACAACGTGAGGGCAACATGAGGACAACATAAGGACAACATCAAGACAACATGAGGACAACATGAAGAAAACATGAGGACAACATGAGGGCAACATGAGGGCAACACGAAGACAACATGAAGGCAACATGAGGGTAACATGAGGACAACATGAGGGCAACATGAGGACAACATGAGGGCAACACGAAGACAACATGAGGACAACATGAGGACAACATGAAGGCAACACGAAGACAACATGAGGACAACATGAGGACAACGTGAGGGCAACATGAGGACAACATAAGGACAACATCAAGACAACATTAGGACAACATGAAGAAAACATGAGGACAACATGAGGGCAACATGAGGGCAACACGAAGACAACATGAAGGCAACATGAGGGTAACATGAGGACAACATGAGGGCAACATGAGGACAACATGAGGGCAACATGAAGACAACATGAAGGCAACATGAGGGTAACATGAGGACAACATGAGGGCAACATGAGGACAACATGAAGAAAACATGAGGACAACATGAGGCCAACATGAGGACAACATGAGGGTAACATGAGGACAACATGAAGACAACATGAGGGCAACATGAGGTAACATGAGGTAACATGAGGGCAACATGAGGGTAACATGAAGACAACATGAGGTAACATGAGGGCAACATGAAGAAAACACGAGGACAACATGAGGGTAACATGAGGGTAACATGAGGACAACATGACGACAACATGAGGACAACATGAGGCCAACATGAGGACAACATGAGGGTAACATGAGGACAACATGAAGACAACATGAGGTAACATGAGGGCAACATGAGGACAACATGAAGAAAACACAAGGACAACATGAGGGTAACATGAGGGTAACATGAGGACAACATGAAGACAACATGAGGACAACATGAGGACAACATGAAGACAACATGAGGGCAACATGGGTACAACGTGAGGACAACATGAAGACAACAGGAGGACAACATGAGGACTAGGACAGTGTTTGTCCTCACTATTGATGGAAACATATGGAAAAACCCTTAAAAGTGTAATTTAACTACAATTATAAACACATAGAAAATGTCCTCGGAGGGTTGAAAGACTCCAGACTACCTCCTCTATGACGCGTCAGGCAGTTTGGACGGAGAGGTCTCGTGTCTCCAGTGATGGAGCTGTATGAACCAGCGGCCGACTGAGTACGAGGGACGAGGGACGTACCTGGACACTGGCGGGCCGCCGGTCTCTGCGTGGCTGTAATAAGAGAGGTTGCTTACACTGAGTCAGGATGGCCAGCAGGGCGTTCTTGAAGGTGTTCTTGGCGCGCTCCATGTCCTCCTCGTGCTGCGCCTTCTCGCCCATCAGCCGGCGGACGTGGCTGTTGGCCGACTGGATCATGGAGTAGAAGAGGTTGGCGGTGCGGCGGGTGACCTCGCCGCGGTCGATCCAGGTGAACAGCACCGCCGTGGCCTGGCTGAACGAGTGGTCCTCTGAAACAGCACCACATGTCACTTATTATAGCCTATTGCCCCAAACTATTACCCCAAACTATACCAGCTATTACCCCAAACTATACCAGCTATTACCTTAAATTAGTTTTGATGCCTTCAGTGATAATCGACAATGTAAATAGTCATGATGAGAAGGTGGGTCCAAACCTTTGGCCTGTACTGCATGTTATTATGTTATATTACAACATTCAATTTTTCAATTCAATTTTATTTATAGTATCAATTCATAACAAGCATTATCTCGAGACACTTTACAGATAGAGTAGGTCTAGACCACACTCCAGAATTTACAAGGACCCAACAGTTCTAGTAGTTTCCTCCAGAGCAAGCAACAGTGCGACAGTGGCGAGGAAAAACTTCCTTTTAGGCAGAAACCTGGGACAGACCCAGACCCAGAACCAGGCTCTTGGTAGGTGGTGTCTGACGACCGGTTGGGGTTAGAATGAAGAGTGGCAATAACAGTCACAAAAAAATAGTAGTTTTTTGTAGTAGTTCATGGCATAACAAGGCACTGTGCGGCGTTACAAGGCACAGCACGACGCAGGGCATTGCAGGACGTGTAGCGGGACCATGGCGACAGCTGCAACCATGATTTTGGGGCCTCCCTGATCCGAGGAAACATGCTGGGAGAAAAAGAACAAAGGACTCCGGGGAATGACTCCCCGGAGCTCATAGCTAACATGAGGACAACATGAGGACAACATGAAGACAACATGTGGGCAACATGAGGACAACATGAGGACAACATAAAGACAACATGAGGACAACATGAAGACAACATGAGGACAACATAAAGACAACATGAGGACGACATGAGGACAACATGAGGACAACATAAAGACAACATGAGGACAACATGAGGACAACATGATGACAACAGGACGACAACATAAAGACAACATGAGGACAACATGAGGACAACATGAAGACAACATAAAGACAACATGAGGGTTAAAGCAGGACTTTACTGGTAACTTGAGTATTTCTACCTTCTTGTACTGGTCCTTTAACTCCAGTTAATAACAATAAAGGACTTCCTGCTCGGCAGCTTCCTGTTTGGCGCGCCATCACACCAGGAAGTGGAAGTCATTTCACGGGACCGTTAGTGCTCAGTCGGGCTAAACAAACGGAGCCGCTACTGAGGACTGAGCCCTCCTCGTGGGGCGTTCACTGTCACGCCTCTGTAGCCCACAATGAACACAAAAACCATTTTGATTTCCAACCTTTCAACCAAAACCCCGCGCTGCGTTCAGGGACCCCTCATAAAACATGCCAGTGAGTCTCAGCGGGCCTCCGCCGAGTGCGTTCCCCCCCATTTGAATAGTAAGTGGAGCGCAGACGGCGGCAGAACAGAGTGAATTAGAGAGCGTTTAATGAGCTCAACCTGTGAGGAGAACCAGATAACGCTGCATTCACACGCCGCTGCAGATTACAGTTGCATTACAGCGAGCACAATGCACACAGCCAGCGGGGGGACAAAGGAGGTGTGTGTCCCCCGCTGTGAGACGAGGAGAATAAGTGGAGAAAAGCTCATGGAGAGAAAACATGGCTGTTTATGTTAGGGGGGCAGGGGTGGGGGGGCACGGGGGAACAGCAGCGAATTAGAGATTCAGAAGGAAATATTAACAAGTGATGCAGGTTTCTATGAGGCTCTCCATTCTCCATTCTGTTTCTTTATGACGTCAACATCAGATCGATAAACGTGAAGAAAATACTTCCTCTCCCTCCTCTCTTTCCTTCTCCTCTCCTTCCTCTTCCTCCTCTCCCTCCTCCTCCTCTCCTTCCTCCTCCTCCTCTCCTTCCTCCTCCTTCCTCCTCCTCCTCTCCCTCCTCCTCCTCTTCCTCCTCCTCCTCCTCTCCTTCCTCCTCCTCCTCTCCCTCCTCCTCCTCTTCTTCCTCCTCCTCCTCTCCTTCCTCTTCCTCCTCCCCCTCCTCTCCTTCCTCCTCCTCTCCTTCCTCCTCTCCCTCCTCCTCCGTCTTCCTTCTCTCCTCTCCCTCCCCCCTCCTCCTCCCTCTTCCTTCTCTCCCCCCCCCCCCCTCCTCCCTCCTCCTCCTCCTCCTCCTCCCATCAGCATGGATTTCTGCACCAATCACATAGACCTGTGGATTCTTCTGGAAGGACTGACACCTCTGCAGAGCGCCGTTGATGTAACAGCTGATGTAACAGCAGCTGATGTAACAGCTGTAACAGCTGATGCGTTTCTCACCTTTCAGTTTCTCCGCCAACATGGCCGACTCGTGCTCGGAGAAGTGCACTATGGGGGGAGGTGAGGGCGGCCGCAGGCGGGCCTCGTGGACCCGGCGGCGGTGGCGCTCCTCGCGGGCGAACGAGCGCTGCTTACACTCCCACTCGTACAGGTCGTCCCGGGCCTGGGCGAAGTCCACGTGGATCCGCCCCGAGTCCTTCTTCTCAGAGCTGGACCCGATCCGCATCCGGTACCCTGAGAGGACACACACACAGAGATACACACACAGACACACACAGGAGAGTAAAGTACACGTTAGAGCCTAAAACAGAAAGTTAAGCAGTTGTAAATTAAAAAACACACACGGACACACACACACACACAAATACACTCAGACAGACACACACATACACACACACACTGGACCAGTCGGATATTGGGCTAATTTTCTGGAACTCATATAGCTAGCTACCTAGCTAGGTAGCTGATTGGTCGGAGAGAATCGTCTCTAATCACTGCTGACTGCTGATTGGTCGGAGACCGCTCACCTGACAGGTAAAGGGACTTGTCCACCATGAACTCCTCGCTGAAGCGGATGTGGCAGAAGTTCTTCTTGCTCTTGCGGATGGCGATGATCTCTCCACATTGTTCGAACACCTCCCTGATGATCTCCTCGGTGGCGTTCTCCGGCAGCCCCCCCACAAACACCGTCTTACAGCCGGGGGGGCGCTCCCGAGTCGAGGGAGGGGGCAGGTCTGTGGGAGCATCATCATCATCACCATCATCATCAGTGATGAAGGGTAACACTCGGAAGTGATTCATACACGACAAATCACGGTGAATTTTCAAAGTAAAATACACCGTGCTATATCTGTGATATGTCGGAGTCTTTCTCGATTTTTCGCAGTCTTTCTCGCTATGTCGGAGTCTGTCTTAATATGTCGCAGTCTTTCTCGCTATGTCGCAGTCTTTCCCGATATGTCGCAGTCTTTCTCAATATATCGCAGTCTGTCTTGATATGTTGCAGTCTTTCCCGATACGTCGCAGTCTTTTTCGCTATGTCGGAGTATGTCTTGATATGTCGCAGTCTTTCCCGATATGTTGCAGTCTTTCTCGCTATGTTGGAGTCTGTCTTGAAATGTCGCAGTCTATCTTGATATTATGCCATCTTTCCCAATATGTCGCAGTCTTTCCCAATAAGTCACAGTCTGTCTTGATATGTCGCAGTCTTTCCCGATACGTTGCAGTCTTTCCCGATATGTCGCAGTCTGTCTTAATATGTCGCAGTCTTTCTCGCTATGTTGCAGTCTTTTTCGATATATCGCAGTCTGTCTTGATATAATGCAGTCTTTCCATATACGTCGCAGTCTTTCTCGCTATGTCGCAGTCTTTTTCGATATATCGCAGTCTGTCTTGATATGATGCAGTCTTTCCAGATACGTCGCAGTCTTTCTCGCTGTCGCAGTCTTTCTCGCTATGTCGCAGTCTTTTTCAATATATTGCAGTCTGTCTTGTTATGATGCAGTCTTTCCCGATACATCGCAGTCTTTTTTGCTCTGTCGCAGTCTTTCTCGCTATGTCGCAGTCTTTCTCGCTATGTCGCAGTCTTTCCCGATATGTCGCAGTCTTTCTCGATATACCGCAGTCTGTCTTGATATGTTGCAGTCTTTCCAGATACGTCGCAGTCTTTTTCGCTATGTCACAGTCTTTCCTGATATGTCACAGTCTTTCCCGATATGTCGCAGTTTTTCTCGCTATGTTGGAGTCTGTCTCAAAATGTCACAGTCTGTCTTGAAATGTCCCAGTCTTTCCCAAAATGTCTCAGTCTTTCCTGATATGTCGCAGTCTTTCCCAATATGTCGCAATCATCCTATCAATCATCATCACCACCGTCTTGCACTGAGCTCCTCTCTTCTCTCTCCTCCTCCTCTTTCCTCCTCTCTCTCTCCTCCTCCTCTTTCCTCCTCTCCTCTCTCCTCCTCCTCCTCCTCTCTCCTCTCTCCTCCTCCTCTCCTCCATCTCTCCATCTGTATGCAATGTCATCCCAGTAATGCTCGTTACTAACTCGACTTCTTCCCTTTCCCAGAGTCTTGTGCTCTCTCGCCCCCGTAGTCTCTCTCTCTCTGTCTCTCTCTCTCTGTCTCTCTGGGAGATATATATATATATATATATATATCACATATATATGTATATATATATATATATATATATATATATATATATATATATATATATATATATACATATATATATATATATATATATATATATATATATATATATATATATACATATACATAAAGATGACATTGACAGTTGAGATCTCACTAGGGTTCTGTGGGAAGAGAGTGCAGCTCTTGCAGTGGATGATCTCCTTGATGAGCGGCATGTCGGGGGGGACATGCGGGGGGGGGACCAGGCTGATGCCCCCCATCAGGGGGTTCATGGGGGCGATGAGTCCCAGACCGGGGTCGAACCTCTGGATACAATGAGAGTCTGTCAACCAGAGACACACAACAGGAAAAAGGACTTAGGGGACATACAACTTTTATATAACATTGCACACTATGCTTGTTACACACACAGGGATGCACACTATGCTTGTTACACACACAGGAATGCACACTATGCCTGTTACACAAACAGGTACGCACACTATGGTTTTTACACACACTGGGACACACACTATGCTTGTTACATACACAGGGAAGCACAATACGCTTGTTACACACACAGGGACGCACACTATGCTTGTTACACACACAGGGACACACACTATGACACACACAGGGACACACACTATGCTTGTTACACACACAGGGACGCACACTATGCTTGTGGTAACTGGTTAAAAAGAAACTCATATTTCAGATAGAGAATTTTTTTTAAGGGGGCAAATTTGGCCCGAGGACAACAGGAGGGTAAAAACTGTCCATAGACATTCACCCATCACACGCGAGTGAGGGAATAAAAGGAGAAAGAAACGCCAAAGAGAGAATAAAGCATCGCTATCTGGAAGGAAAGAGATAAGAGAAGAAGAGGAATGGGGACTAGATGTGAGAGGAAAGCCATGAAGAAGAGAGCAGAGGAGGAGAAACTGTCCGTTCAGCAGGACAAAGAGAGAGAGATGAAGATAAAGAGAGGGAGGAGACAGCAGCAATGTTTCAGCTGTCTGCTGCAGATAGAGCGGCTGCAAGGTGGAGGGAAGGGGGGGGGTGTCCTCCGTCAGCAGAAACACAACACAACCCACGGCCCGGTGAGTCAAATGCCAGGCGAGGGACGCTGTCCGACCCGTCCTGGGGAGTCATTGGGAGGAAGAAATGCTTCTTCTGTAATGGACTGCACCAATGAGAGCTGATTCACTGTGTGTGTGTGTGTGTGTGTGTGGGGGGGGGCGTCTGTAAAGAAGAAAATAAAACGACTGCGAAGACTAATTGATTAATTTTTTTTTAAATATATTAATCGCTTTGAGTCATTTTTTATGAGAAATCTTGCGATGTGTCGCAGTCTTTCCCGATATGTCGCAGTCTTTCTCAATATGTCGCAGTTTTTCCCGATATATCGCAGTCTTTCCCGATATGTCTTAGTCTGTCTCGATATGTCACAGTCTGTCTCGATATGTCGCAGTCTTTCCCGATATGTCACAGTCTTTCTTGGTATGTCGCAGTCTTTCCCGATATGTCGCGGCCTTTCCTGATATGTCGCAGTCTTTTTTGATATGTCGCAGTCTTTCCCAATATGTGGCAGTCTTTCTCGATGTTTCGCTGTCTTTCTCTATATGTCGCAGTCTTTCCCGATATGTCACAGTCTTTCTCAATATGTCTTAGTCTTTTTCGATATGTCGCAGTCTTTCCCGATATGTCGCAGTCTTTCCCGATATGTCTTAGTCTGTCTCGATATGTCGCAGTCAGTCGCGGTCTTTTCCCGATATTTCGCGGTCTTTCCCAATCGCGGTCTTTCCCAATATGTTGCGGTCTTTCCTGATATGTCGCGGTCTTTCCCGATATGTTGCGATCTTTCCCAATATGTTGCGTCCTTTCCCGATATGTCGTAGTCTTTCCCAATATCTCACAGTCTTTTTCGCTATGTCACAGTCTTTCCCGATATGTCGCAGTCTTTCTTGGTATGTCGCAGTCTTTCCCGATATGTCGTGGTCTTTCCCGATATGACGCGGTCTTTCCTGATATGTTGCAGTCTTTTTCGATATGTCGCAGTCTTTCCCGATATGTTGCAGTCTTTCTCGATGCGTCGCAGTCTTTCCCAATATGTCGCAGTCTTTCCCGATATGACGTGGCCTTTCCTGATATGTCGCAGTCTTTTTCGATATGACGCTGCCTTTCCTGATATGTCGCAGTCTTTTTCGATATGTTGCAGTCTTTCCCCATATGTTGCAGTCTTTTTCGATATGTCGCAGTATTTCCCGATATGTTGCAGTCTTTAACGATATGTAGCAGTCTTTCCCGATATGTTGCCATCTTTAACAATATGTAGCAGTCTTTCCCAATATGTTGCAGTCTTTCCCGATATGTCGTGGTCTTTCCCGATATGACGCGGTCTTTCCTGATATGTCGCAGTCTTTTTCGATATGTCGCAATATTTCCCGATATGTTGTAGTCTTTAATGATATGTAGCAGTCTTTCCCGATATGTTGCCATCTTTAACGATATGTAGCAGTCTTTCCCAATATGTAGCAGTCTTTCCCGATATGTTGCCATCTTTAACGATATGTAGCAGTCTTTCCCAATATGTCGCAGTCTTTCCCGATATGTCGTGGTCTTTCCCGATATGACGCGGTCTTTCCTGATATGTCGCAGTCTTTCTCGATATGTCACAGTCTTTCCCGATATGTTGCAGTCTTTAACGATATGTAGCAGTCTTTCCTGATATGTTGCAATCTTTAACGATATGTAGCAGTCTTTCCCGATATGTCGCAGTCTTTCTCGATGTGTCGCAGTCTTTCCCAATATGTCGCAGTCTTTCCCGATATGACGCGGTCTTTCCCGATATGTCGCGGTCTTTCCTGATATGTCGCAGTCTTTTTTGATATGTCGCAGTCTTTCCCAATATGTGGCAGTCTTTCTCGATGTTTCGCTGTCTTTCTCTATATGTCGCAGTCTTTCCCGATATGTCACAGTCTTTCTCAATATGTCTTAGTCTTTTTCGATATGTCGCAGTCTTTCCCGATATGTCGCAGTCTTTCCCGATATGTCTTAGTCTGTCTCGATATGTCGCAGTCTGTCTTTATATGTCGCGGTCTTTCCCGATATGTTGCGGTCTTTCCCAATATGTCGCGGTCTTTCCCAATATGTCGCGGTCTTTCCTGATATGTCGCGGTCTTTCCCGATATGTTGCGATCTTTCCCAATATGTTGCGTCCTTTCCCGATATGTCGTAGTCTTTCCCAATATCTCACAGTCTTTTTCGCTATGTCACAGTCTTTCCCGATATGTCGCAGTCTTTCTTGGTATGTCGCAGTCTTTCCCGATATGTCGTGGTCTTTCCCGATATGACGCGGTCTTTCCTGATATGTTGCAGTCTTTTTCGATATGTCGCAGTCTTTCCCGATATGTTGCAGTCTTTCTCGATGCGTCGCAGTCTTTCCCAATATGTCGCAGTCTTTCCCGATATGACGTGGCCTTTCCTGATATGTCGCAGTCTTTTTCGATATGACGCTGCCTTTCCTGATATGTCGCAGTCTTTTTCGATATGTTGCAGTCTTTCCCCATATGTTGCAGTCTTTTTCGATATGTCGCAGTATTTCCCGATATGTTGCAGTCTTTAACGATATGTAGCAGTCTTTCCCGATATGTTGCCATCTTTAACAATATGTAGCAGTCTTTCCCAATATGTTGCAGTCTTTCCCGATATGTCGTGGTCTTTCCCGATATGACGCGGTCTTTCCTGATATTTCGCAGTCTTTTTCGATATGTCGCAGTATTTCCCGATATGTTGCAGTCTTTAATGATATGTAGCAGTCTTTCCCGATATGTTGCCATCTTTAACGATATGTAGCAGTCTTTCCCAATATGTAGCAGTCTTTCCCGATATGTTGCCATCTTTAACGATATGTAGCAGTCTTTCCCAATATGTCGCAGTCTTTCCCGATATGTCGTGGTCTTTCCCGATATGACGCGGTCTTTCCTGATATGTCGCAGTCTTTCTTGATATGTCACAGTCTTTCCCGATATGTTGCAGTCTTTAACGATATGTAGCAGTCTTTCCTGATATGTTGCAATCTTTAACGATATGTAGCAGTCTTTCCCGATATGTCGCAGTCTTTCTCGATGTGTCGCAGTCTTTCCCAATATGTCGCAGTCTTTCCCGATATGACGCGGTCTTTCCTGATATGTCGCAGTCTTTCTCGATATGTCGCAGTCTTTCCCGATATGTCACAGTCTTTCCCGATATGTCGCCTATTTGTCGCCTATTTGTTGTCTTTTTGTCGCCTATTTGTCACCTTTTTGTCGTCTTTTTGTTGCCTATTTGTCGCCTATTTGTCACCTTTTTGTTTCCTATTTGTCGCCTATTTGTCGCCTCATAGTCTTTCTACTCCGAGCCGACCAATCCCACCGTTACCTTTGCCAGGTTCATAAAAGGAAAAGAAAACAGTGTGAGGGAGATAATCTTCCATAAATCTGACGGCGTGCAGCCACACTTTCCTCCGGCTAAGGGAAACTCATTAGAGCGCCGTGTGCGATAACCCCGACAGGTAAATTACACATCTCGGTGCAACACATTCGTCATAATCGCAGAGTGGTGTTTCTCTCCCAGCAGAATGAGTCAGGCTGGTTCCTCTTCTGGCTCGGCGCCGGCTGCTGCTGCCAGGGAGGAGGAGGGGGTGGGGGGCAGGGACACAAAGAAAACCTCATAATGGGGATTCTTTGTGTTGTTTTTCCCAGAAACACAAAGGCGACACAACATCTGACTGATTCCCCCTGTCGGTAGCAGAAATGCCAACAAACCAGAGCAGGTTTCCGCCCATCCAGAATGCTGTGTGGACTATCCAGACCTTCCTCTGCAGCGCTGTGGAGAAAGGTCTGGCGATGCAAGACTACAGGCGGACTGACAACAGGAAGTGACATCATTTACCTGAGACCAGCGGCGGCCCGGTGATGCCGATCGGCAGGATGCCCAGGTTGTTCATGGCCGTGGCCCAGGCTCCAGGGTCGCTCAGCGTGTTACGCTCTGCACCATCAGCTGCCATAGCAGGGCGTCTTCTCGCTCATCAGACCCAGCTGGGGGGGGCATCCAGTCACAGCTGCAGCCACAGTCCACCTGGGGGGGGAGGGAGGGAGGGGGGGGAGATGGTGAAATCCAATCCGAATCCCCGAGGCCGGCGGTGAATCATCGAGAAAAAAGCTGAGAGATCTTAGTTATGATAGGTAATTATACACACACACATAAACACACACACACACAAAAACACAACCACACACATTTACACACACACACACACACACACACAGAAACACACAGACAGACACACACAAAAAACTAAGTTAACACTAACCATGATTATTAAGTTAGATGAACATAAAAAACGTGTTAGTGCTACTACTTGATTTAGTCCTGAACACTTAAAATAAATAAGTATTTCTAACTCAATAATCTTAAGATTACATTGTTTAATTATTTTGATGGATGTACTTTTTTAAATAAGGTCAACTAATCCCATTTTACAGTGTAGATCTCTAAGTTATAACGCTATAGGGAATAGAGAGAGAGCGAGTGGGCGAGCGTTGGCATGCTGCACACGTCTCCCTCTGCAGTAATCACCATCAGTCACATCTGACACCAGGAAACACTCCGAGCCCCCCCCCGCCCCCCTGCCATCCCCCTCACATCCGCCTTTAATTGAGACACAATCATATCGGCCGATGTTCAGCCGTGACTCGGGTTAAACTACAGAGGGAAGAAGGATGGAGGCTGGTTAGAAATGTGAGGATCGGACAGAGGCTGCAGCCGGAAAACATGTGTCCTCTAGCTGCAGATACCCCCCCCCCGGGGAACGCTCCCATAGGTCGTTTGTAAAACCACCTGTAACTGCAGATTTCCCCCCCCTCCCCGAAGAAAGGCCTCCATAGTGGTTTGTTCCAGCATCATTCTGACTTATATACATATATATATATATATATATATATATATATATATATATATATATATATATATATATATATATACATATATATACAGTGAGGAAAATAAGTATTTGAACACGCTGCTATTTTGCAAGTTCTCCCACTTAGAAATCATGGAGGGGTCTGAAATTGTAGTCGTAGGTGCATGTCCACAGTGAGAGACATAATCTAAAGAAAAAAATCCAGAAATAACAATGTATGATTTTTTAACTATTTATTTGTATGATACAGCTGAAAATAAGTATTTGAACACCTGAGAAAATCAATGTTAATATTTGGTACAGTAGCCTTTGTTTGCAGTTCCAGAGGTCAAACGTTTCCTGTAGTTCTTCACCAGGTTTGACACACTGCAGAAGGGATTTTGGCCCACTCCTCCACACAGATCTTCTCTAGATCAGTCAGGTTTCTGGGCTGTCGCTGAGAAACACGGAGTTTGAGCTCCCTCCAAAGATTCTCTATTGGGTTCAGGTCTGGAGACTGGCTAGGCCACGCCAGAACCTTGATCTCCTTCTTCCAGAGCCCTCCTTGGTTCTCCTGGCTGTGTGCTTCGGGTCATTGTCATGTTGGAAGACCCAGCCTCGACCCATCTTCAATGCTCTAACTGAGGGAAGGAGGTTGTTCCCCAAAATCTCACAATACATGGCCCCGGTCCTCCTCTCCTTAATACAGTGCAGTCGCCCTGTCCCATGTGCAGAAAAACACCCCCAAAGCATGATGCTACCCCCCCATGCTTCACAGTAGGGATGGTGTTCTTGGGATGGTCCTCTTCATTCTTCTTCCTCCAAACACAGTTAGTGGAATTATGACCAAAAAGTTCTATTTTGGTCTCATCTGACCACATGACTTTCTCCCATGACTCCTCTGGATCATCCAAATGGTCATTGGCAAACTTAAGACGGGCCTTGATATGTGCTGGTTTAAGCAGGGGAACCTTCCGTGCCATGCATGATTTCAAACCATGACGTCTTAGTGTATTACCAACAGTAACCTTGGAAACGGTGGTCCCAGCTCTTTTCAGGTCATGGACCAGCTCCTCCCGTGTAGTTCTGAGCTGATCTCTCACCTTTCTTAGGATCTTTGAGACCCCACGAGGTGAGATCTTGCATGGAGATCCAGTCCGAGGGAGATTGACAGTCATGTTTAGCTTCTTCCATTTTCTAATGATTGCTCCAAAAGTGGACCTTTTTTCACCAAGCTGCTTGGACATGTCCCCGTAGCCCTTTCCAGCCTTGTGGAGGTGCACAATTTTGTCTCTAGTGTCTTTGGACAGCTCTTTGGTCTTGGCCATGTTAGTAGTTGGATTCTTATTGATTGTATGGGGTGGACAGGTGTCTTTATGCAGCTAACGACCTCAAACAGGTATATCTAATTTAGGATAATAAATGGAGTGGAGGCAGACATTTTGAATGCAGACTAACAAGTCTTTGAGGGTCAGAATTCTAGCTGATAGACAGGTGTTCAAATACTTATTTGCAGCATTATCATACATATAAATAGTTAAAAAATCATACATTGTGATTTCTGGAATTTCTTTTTTAGATTATGTCTCTCACAGTGGACATGCACCTACGATGACAATTTCAGACCCCTCCATGATTTCTAAGTGGGAGAACTTGCAAAATAGCAGGGTGTTCAAATACTTATTTTCCTCACTGTATATATATATATATATATATATATATATATATATGTATGTTTGGTGATGCCCTCTAGTGGTCGTAGTAGTTCTAGTAGTAGCAGTAAGAATGTCCTACAGGTTGGGGGGGTCATGTCCCGTCACGTCAGGTCCCCCCCCCCCGAAGATGCCCATAAAGCAGGAGGCTGTTACAACCTATAATTATGCAGTGTAGTAGTGGCCATAGTAGTTCCAGTAGTGAGGAAGAAGAAGAGCGCCAAATGTACTGCAGGTTGGGAGGGGGGTCATGTCACATTCTGGGTCAACACCCCCCCCCCCCGAAAAAACATCCCCATGAAGGTCCATGTTAAGGCCTATATTTATGTAGTGTAGGGGCCGCAATAGTTCTAGTAGTAGCAGTGGGGGGGAGTAACTTAACTCAGTAGTTTGGGTGTCTGACCGCCACCGACTGCTTCCCCCCCCCATGATTTATGACACATAGACACATCCAACCGAGTCGAAGCTTTAAGCTCTGAGCCCTGTAACAGCTCCTCACAAAGATAGGAGAACACACACTCACACACACACACACTCACACACACACATACTAACACACATACTTACACACACACACACACACACACACACACACACACACACACTCACAAAGACACACACACACACACACACACACACAGAAAGACACACACTAACACACACACATTCACAGACACACACAAACACACTCACAAAGAAACACACACAGACAGATACACACACACACACAAAGACACACACACACACTCACAAAGACACACACACAGACCCACACCCTGCAGGCAGAATTAGGTCCCCGATGATCCGGGTGGGGGGGGGAGAGTTTATTTTAAGAAAGATTTAAATCACCGAGTTGATCCACGTTAGCAACGGCGCCTTAAAGGCCGCCTCCATCTGCAGTGGTTACCACGGTTACCACCATCAGTAACAGCACAGAAGCTCATATGTCTGGTGGAGGGGGGGGGGTATGAACAACATGACATCATGACGTCACGGAAGCATACCCGTTGACCTTCTTATCGGTTATCTGGACGTTGTACAAAAACACGCCACTTAAAATGTGTATTTAGCTTAGCATATTTAGCTTAGCATATCTGGCTTAGTATCTTTAGCTAAGCATCATTGGCTTAGCATATTTAGCTTAGCATCTCTAGCTTAGCATCTTTATCTTAGCATCTCTGGCTTAGCATATTTAGCTAAGCATCTTTGGCTTAGCATATTTAGCTTAGCATCTCTAGCTTAGCATCTTTATCTTAGCATCTCTGGCTTAGCATATTTGGCTTAGCATCTTAAGCTTAGCATCTCTGTTTAGCATATTTAGCTAAGCATCTTTGGCTTAGCATATTTAGCTTAGCATCTCTGTTTAAGGGGTTTAAGGTGCTGCGTGATCTCATACTACATGTTTCATGTCATATTAAATGTCTCTAGAACAATAAAGTGTGGAGACATCTTTGTAGTTTAGAAGCAGAGGAATGAGAGTGTGATTGTAGTCCATTTAGAACTACAACAAATCCATGATTATGAATCTAGAGATGGCGTTACATAATGTCCGATATCTCCGCATCACTTCATGCTAGCGTCGTTCCGTTTGTTTGGCGTGAAAGCTAACATCTGGGCCTTTCCAGAAAGATCTTCCGTGGGATCGGACGTCTTCCGGAAGCTTCTTTATTTTAGACTCAAACACCTGTAATAAATGTAAATATATGCAGAGTCGTGTGACTAATGGAAGACTTTCTCCGTTGCACGAAGAGCCAACATGCAACGAGAGCTGATGGAGGCTCCGATCGCTCTGAGTGTGTCTGTGTGCGTGTGTGTGTGTGTGTGTGTGTGTGTGTGTGTGTGTGTGTGTGTGAATGATTCAGAGAAGTCAAGCGAGCTCATGAATAATAAACAGGACACACACTCAGCTGTGAATATTTTATGGCGCATGAAAGTGAGCAGAAAGACTCGGTGGAGTTTAATGAGACGGTCAAAGAAACGGAGGACAGAGAGGGACAGAGGGACAGAGTGAGACAGAGGGACAGAGAGACAGAGAAAGACAGAGGGACAGAGAGCTAGAGAGACAGAGAAAGACAGAGGGACAGAGAGACAGAGGGACTAAGAGAGGGACAGTGAGACAGAGAGAGCTAGAGAGACAGAGGGACAGAGAGCAGAGAGGCAGAGAGAGAGAGACTGGGACAGGGGGACAGAAAGACAAAGGAACAGAGAGACAGAGAGACAGAGGGACAGAGAGACACACACACACACAGACACACACACACACACACCCACCCACACACAGACACACAGACCAGAGCTCTATCAGGGGCGTGTTGACGATTAAAAACATCAAAAAATTAAATTAATTAATTAAATTCTTCTCTGCTGATTTATTGACGATGTCATGATTTATTGATGATGTCACATCTGTGTGAAAGTTGTAGATAAAGCGCCATGACGACAGAGACCCCCCCCCAGCCAGCGCTGTCTGCCTCACATGTTTTACTATCCTGCATGAATATGCATGACTTCCTGTTTACAGCTCGGTATCCATGGAGACGCTCAGGAGACAAAGCGCTCAGTGACATCATCAGAGCTCACAGTGACATCATCAGAGCTCACAGTGACATCATCAGCTGCAGCCCCCGGTTTCAAACCAGTGAGCCGGGGACTGTGATTGGTGGAAGGCCATGTCTCCAATGAGCCGGGGACTGTGATTGGAGGACGGACTGCCGTCTCCGGGGACGACCGCTGAGCGACAGGGTCACAGCCCAGATATCAGTCAGGACTGCAGCAAATTACTCCTAATAAAGACTGTAGAAGGCACCATTAACCACAGAGAGGGGGGGTGGAGAGCGAGAGAGAGAGACAGAGAGAGACAGAGAGAGAGAGAGAGA